>CM031242.1:914173502-914578502 GCA_018340775.1 Taxus wallichiana var. yunnanensis
ACGTATTATTATTATCCATCGATATGCCAAAATGTAACCCTAACATCCATGAGATTACAATTACATTCCAACATGTCTAAAACATAACATGTGCCAATGTAAAATCTTCATCCTGAAAATCGACATGCATGTAACATCACTATTTAGTGCACCATAGTAAAACATAAACATCAAAGAGGAGTGGGCACTATGGTGTGTGTGTGTGTGTGTGTGTGTGTGTGTGTGTGTGTGTGTGTGTACATATATATTAATTATTTTATATCATTAAACAATATAAAGAAAAGAACATATTCAAGAATTTAAATAATAGTAAAATTCGCTATGTGAAGCTACATTGAAAAAAGATATAAATATTTAATGGATTGGGTGGGGGCAAACGCCACCCTTTTCCCCACCCGTGTTGTGTTTATTTAAAATAAAATAAAACAAAAGGGGGTGAGGCGATGTCATAAGCCGACCCACCTATGCCATATATAATATGGGGGTGAATTCGACCATAACTGCCCATCCTGCAAATTCCAAAACCCTTGCCTACTTTACACTGTACGCAGTGGGTATTACATAGTTTATTGTGTATTAAAACACACACCACGAAATACACACATGGGTATATTCAAATCCAAAGGAAAATTTTAAAATTAGGGTAAGTAGACACCAATAATGACCGAAAATACTGGTTTGCTTACCACAAAAAAATACAATTTAGAAACTACGAACCTTAAGAGATAATAGAATGAAAAGGAGAAAAAAATATGAAGAAGTTCTTCCTCATTCCCAGTATCTTGAATCAAATATTTTAGACTCAATAGCCTCCATATCCATTCATGGCCTCCATCCTTAAACCTGCCGCAAAATTCAAAATATGCAAATGAGAGGATTAGGGGGAAAAAAGTGAATAAAAGTAATCCATAAGGATTATTAGGGCTTTTTAGGAAAATCCTAGATCCATGGGCTCTAAATGACTTAACCTAGGGTGGAAAGTTGACCCTACACATTTTAAGTGATTGACATTTTGTGGGAATGGTATGTGTTAATATGAATTAGATTTAATTAACTAATATGGCCACTTATGGTATTTCCAAAATTGAATAGAGGGAGTTGGACTTAGTTATGACCCCATTAAATTTTGATTAATAAATTAAAAATATAGATGGGTGTTATACACTCATGGGTTAAATTTTAATTAAGGTAAAATAATTAAATGAGAGACTTTTGAAAGTTTTAAACCATAATGAAATTTTTAAATTAAATAAGTATGCAATTACCTAGAAAACACAACACATGTATGTTGTTAAACAAAAAAAAATCTCGTAAATTTATAAGTATTATAATATGGTTTTGTGATGGTTTCATGTGTGTCAAATGTCGGCATAGACTATTATGGAATGATATTATGACTATTTTATCCATCAATGAAGGAAATTAGAGGCAATTAGAGCTTGCCTCTAAGAAGACAAGCCCAAAAAATTATTCAAAACAACTTTTTCCCAAAAGATGATTACAACAAAATCAAACAACCGCCCCGAGGGAATTTGGTATCCATTATCAACCTCGGTGTAAAGTGTAGATAATAAATAGTGACAATAAATATTCTCACTTATCGCAAAATGATCTGCAATGGACCAATGTATTTTGCACAAGTATAGGTAGTTGTGTACATCAATTAAAGAGGATTTTACCTTGGGACAATATGGCAACATGGTCATCATCTTCACTCCTCCTTACCAACCTCCTTTTCAAAACGTGGCAGAAAAATAAATTTATAATATACAAATTATGCGACTGCACAACAAATTTTCCTAAAAAAATAAAATAATTATAATATAAAAATCATGCACAATAGTGGCTATCAATTTTTCCAGAAAAACAAGATAAGCTATTTTCAGATTGAGAGAAAAGAATATTTCCTTCCTCGAGACATGCAATTAACCTAAATCCTTTTGGCAAGAAAAATGAGTGAATCGGCCAGAATCGATCATCACACTTGTTCTCACATCGTGATGCTAAAAAAACCTTATACGAATAAACCATTCACAAGAATAAGCTTCGTAGTTCAAAAATTAGAACTAAAAAGAAAGTGTAAGGCAATTCCCGACCTCGAGTTATATGTTGTAGAAACCTGCAGTTTCTTCTATTTAGATGCATCTTTAAATTGTTCTAGAAGAAAAATGAAAACATTCATTAATATTTGAAATCACTCTTTGCAACTCCAAAAACAAACTTTAAATAAAATATCGTATATATCCTCTAAACCGCCATTTGTACTTCTACGACCCTCTTTTTGTATGCGTGAATGACTATGTATTATTATTCTTATGGAAATACATTTCATGGTTACAAATTTATGGATAAAATCCCCTGGACACTTCATAAAAATTTAAAACCCTGTTAATATATTTTTTCCTTTCGCAGTTAAGTGTAATGATAATTTCCATAGAATATCAATTTCATTACTATTCTAAAACAATTGCCATGCATAAACAATGGCTTTGGAGATATGCAAAAAAAGTAATTTTAAATGAAATCTGATTATTCTCGATCCGCAATCAAATCTCCAGGTCCATGCTAGCCACATGATTTTAAAGGAATGCACCTTACTTTGAACATAGAACCCTCTACACATCAAGTTGCTTTTGTTGTCACACACGAAGATGTGTAAACTCCTCATTGAGAGCAATGCAACCAGTGTTTGCAAAAAGATAATAATGGTCAAAAACCATTGCCTCAGTCTGGGCCCTTATCTACTGACGCAGCCAAACAAAACATCATTGAAGTCTTGATATTTAAAAACAAATCATTGGTTGATGCAGAGACAAAAATGGAAAGAACCTTTAGATTATGCCCTCTGGATATGAATGAAACATCATGAAAATGGTAGAATGGCGTCTTACAAAGTTCTTCCAATCTGAAACTATATTAAAAAATTTGATATCTTCAGAGGCTTCATGTGGGGAGCATCTAGATCTCATCCAAATGTTGTTAAGAAAGAGATCCAATCTGTTCAAAAAAGAATAACAAAGGAAAGACAACATTGCATTACGTTGTGAAAGGAAATGATGAACAACGAGAATTGGATATTATTCATGAGCTAGTGCTTGATAAATATAGGCAGGTAAAAATATGAAGCTTTCTACATATGATAGATGTAAAGGAATGTGCTCTATATTGCAGGAAAGATGGACACAAAAAAACATTGTGAGTGGATTTTAGGCCTAGATCGGTAATGACGAAATTTGGATAAAAGGATAACAAAGATCGTGATGGTGAGAAGTGTTGTACATCATGCGAGTCAAGGGAAAACATTACCATGCCCGGATTTTAGACCTTTGGCAGCATGTAGCGCTCTTCCTCTACATCTATGAATATATTTGATCTCAGATATTTCAGGATCAACCTTCTTTCCACGTGGCGAGGCTGAAATGGCCTCTAGGAAATGGTGAAGAAGATGAATAAAAGCGCGTTCACAGACAGACATCTCTTGTCAAACAACACTCCACAAAGCAAGCAAGTGGAGGCCACGAAAAATTTGTAAATACTTCTATCCATTGAATGATCGGGATAGTGATGGGAAAACAACTCTACATTGTTTAGTGGGGTCGATCCGTTGAGTGATGAGATAGTGATAATGCCACGAAAATGGCGAGTCACTCTTGCATTCATGTGATCCCTGAGGGAAAAGAAATTCGATTTATTGTGTGCTTCTCCTACTTACTTGGTTTCTCTAAAGATATATATAAATTAGGGTTAAAAATGGGGTTATGGAATTATGGAATCTTTCATAAAAGTGACCATTTTGCGCGCATCTGCCACGATAACAATTTTCCTAAACACCAACCGTTTGGAGTTCGTTTGTCAATCTGTGAGGCCAACTCGCCTGTATGATTTTTTGACATTTGTGAGACTCAGATCGACGTGACACTCTACTTGGTATACGCCTTTCTAAGTAATCACCCATAATTGACTTCTAAACCATATGGATAAAGGCACAACTAAAAGAGAGATAAGTCAATTTTAGGTGAACCTCAAATAGCATTACTAGAGCACATACACATCATGTAATTTTAAGAAACCTTTTCTTATGGACTCTTAAAATTGTGTAATATTAAATTTTCATAAATATTATTTAAAGCTCAATTTCAATAATTGAATATTTCCCAATAGAAAAAAGTGACAACAATTTTTATTAAAGGTAAAAGGGTTTTTGACTTGGACCACTACCTAGGAACACCAAGAGCGGAACAACAATATACCTTAACTATTGACAAAAATAAAAATAATCAAAACATTAAAAATGTTATAGTATAATAATGATAACCGATGAAAATAAGAAGAATAAAATAAATATTAATAACATCCAAATTTAATTAATCTTAGGAGAAAAATTGCAATAAATAATAACGAATAAAACAATACGATAACATTAATATATTAAATTTACAATCACATTTGTTAATATGTATTTGTCAACTATAGAAAAACATACCTAAATATGGTTTGTTTTAATATAAAAATGTCTTCCACATTATCAATTGGAAATTGTTTTTGATCCTCAAATCCAAACTTGGAGATACAAGTTATTCTTTTATAATATGATGTTATAGTTGGTTGGTGGTCTATCAACTCATTTAGTTTGGTCTTCTAAACTTTCAATCTGATTTGAACTAGAGGCATGCTTTACATATTATATGTCCTTTTTGTGAATAGTAGTATTGTATTATTTTTCATAATATATCCTATAATTCATCAAAGGATGAGAAGATTTTTTGTTTTTAATAGCATATGAAATAATTAAAATGCCACACACCATTGGATTTTCTTGAAAGGTGTTTTCTTTATGATATAATCTCCATCAACAAACATTTCCTTGACAATTCCTCGAACATTTCTTTAACATTTCCTTGATATGAATTGTTAATTACAACCTTGAAAATGAATGTAAGACTTATGTACAGATAGTATCTCTACTCTATTGTCCACACATGTGGAGGAAATTTTAAAGCATTTGGGATGTAATATATGATACTAAAGTGACACATTTTGTGAGTTGTTTACTTTATGAGGTTTTTTTTTTGTTTGGCATGGCGTAAAACATCCCAATTTTGTTTACTTTATGACCTTCCACATCCCAATTTTCTTATCTATGGTCACACATTGACTTTTAAGATTTTGTGTGGATTATAATCCCTAAACCTCATAGGGAATGGTCTCTCGGTTTTCTCTTTCCACATCCCAGATTTTCTTATCTCGGAACTTGTTTCTATCATGTTCTTCTTGGCCAACTTACGTAGGGGGCATCCTTTCTCTTTTCTAGCAAGTCATTGGGTTACGTACATCATCATGTTGAACCTATCAATATTGGCACTGATCCAAATTTTGTGTGTGAAGATTTTTCATTTGAATATTTTCCTCTAACACTAGGGCAATTTCGTATCTTCACTTTCTTGCAAATACACATGGCATTCTTTCCTTTTACATCCCATCTATCACTTTGGGGCATCCATATATCTTTATTTCCAGTATATAGCTTCAAAAATTCTAGAAAATAAAACACATTCAAATATTTTAGTTGGAATAGTCAAAACATTTAAATAAGCATTAAAACCCAAAAAAAAAATGGTAAAGAAAACTCAAAATCCCAAAAATATTGTAATACAAATTCAAAAATCCAAATTTATCTTATTGTTGTGTATTTTTCTTTGATACCTTTTCTAACGCAAAAAATAATGGAGTCATTTAGAGGTCGAAAAAATTTATGGCCTCCGGAGAAGATAGGTATTGTTTTCGGTGTTGCATAGGTGCCAAGGCACCCATGCTAAACACACTATCAACACAGTGCTTAGATGCCCATGTTGCATGTAAAAATCCAAAAAGAAAAGGAAGCCAACACAGCGCTTAGGCACCCATGTTGCATGCAATAATCCAAAAGTCAAAAGGAAGCCAAGACAAGTGCTCAAGTGCCCATGTTGCAGTCAAAATTCAAAAAAATTCAAAACATTACTAACCACAGGTGCCCATCTTTTGTAGTTCAGAGAAAAAAAAATCAAAAATCATGCCAAAGCCACAGCACCTAGGTAAAAATCAAAATTAGGGTTATCATAGGTGCATAGGCACCCATGCTACATAAAAACGTAAAAAACCACAAATAGGGCTAGCACAGTGTTGATGTTACCCAACATAGGGGCTCCCTTGAGTGCATACCCGCACCCAACATTACGTAGGCAATAAATTTTTCTCGACCTGAAATGACTCCGTTTTTTGTGTTGGAAAGATATTAAAGAAAGCTACACAACTAAACATTAATTTTATCTTTAGATTTGCCAAAAAACTATGGTTTTTCATTTTCTAAATGGCTTTCTTACAGCGGTTTGTATCACACTGCATTATCGTCAACATCGAAATTGGTCATAAAAAACCATCTTTCCGATGTTGTTTCTTGTTCTTGACTCAAATGACATGCGGATCATCATAATCTACCTCCATTAATAAAACATGATCTACTTATTATGTCACTACTCTGTAATAGCAGTGAGTTATCGGTACTATATCATAATACACAAAATATTTTCCATGGGATTACTTGTGTCCTCTGTTATTCCCTCACATGTATCCTTACGTGGGGCAACATTTGGGAACTACTGACTTGATAAAAAACATTGGTGTAACTATCTTAAATGTTGTTTGTTTGAGTACGTGTGATTATACTTGTTTCTATCTTAGGTTAGCTAGTTTACTTGCTCGTATTGCATTGAATTTTATATGTCACATGGAGCTAAATATCATTTTACTTGTTTGCATTGCATTGCATTATGTATGTTGCATTGAGTTAGGTATCGTTTTACTTTCTCATTTTGCATTGTATTATGTATGTTGCATGGAATTATGTAACGATGGACAATTTTGGTAATTTAGTTTTTAATGTTATCTTAGATTTTTTCATTTCAATAAAGTCGTATGATGTAGACCTAGGGGAAAACTGATATAAACAAGTTTCTTATTGAAAGGTTGGATGTAAATATTGGGTGCGTCTCTATTCTCCATTAATCGATTCTTATTGCTTATCATTTATTACCATTACAAATTTTCTTTCAAATCTCCTGCGGTAATAACCACCCATTTTATCCCTTTCCTTATTCCTTCTCAATACCTAATGGTTTCACACTCATTCTAACATATTTTCTTCTATCCATTTCAATCATATTTTTGATCGTGGATTGACTTCTTATATCACCCCATTGATGCTCGAGGACTTCTTTCATTCGACTAATTTTTCTTCAAAAATTTACCCATTTATGCTTGTCTACTATATTTGATGTTAAGTCACTAAATTCACCTCAAAGAGGGGCAAATGTATAACAACAATCTCTAGCTCGATACCATGAAAGGAATGATAACCAGATCATACCAAGCCAAGAACACAGATGCTAATTAAACACCACGATCAATAAGATGAAAGTGATTCACCAAAATAACTTTACATAAACCTTTGCAAACAAATGAGAAGCAATATCATATATTATTATGGAACTCAATGCAATACGTTGAGAATGGGCCTTGCTTAAATAGGCAACGAATAAAAATCTAAGAACCCGGTCAAGGTCATAGATCAAACCATAAATCAAGGAAATAACTAGTCATCGAAAGAACTAGTCAAGACCATAGATTTAGGAGAGAACTAGAAATCAAGGATCTAGTCAATACCATGGATCAAGGATAGAACTATACCTAACAACTAGATAATATCTCCTAATATCTAAATAAGATAGAAGAAATATTCACACACATAAGTGGGTGAGGATAAATACAATAAAGGTAAATAAAGTACCTAGGTGAACATGAGCTAAGGTAAATACCTACTCTAACAACTTCAAATTTGGCTCTCTTGAACTTCACAAAGGAATCACAAAATAAGGGGAGTAGGAAATGCTCTAAGCCAAACCATAAAACCATTAAGAGAAGAATCCATTCGCTTAATGGCCCGACAACCCCAACTAAGGAACCAAAAAGGGCATTGAGAAACATTTACAACTATCAAAATGAGGATTATCAACAAAAAACACATACAATATAAGAATCTCCACCAAGATCAAATAACCAACAATTTTACATATACACATCAAACAAAGGTTTGAGGATCCAACCAAGTAGAGCAAGGGTTATGGGATACCATATCCTTATGCCTCCCAGTGAAGTGGGAGTCTTATCCTAAGCCTCTAAGTGCACTAAAAATAATCACAACATTCCTTATCTCTCCTTGCAATAAGCAACAAATCCATGAATCCCTTTTCTCTCCCCATAGGCAATAATCTCATTCACACTCCCACGAATTTGCATGCCTCAAATAAACTCCCTTTTCCCTCCCCAATTGTCCCATAACTCCTCACACACCCAACTAAGGCCAACTACTCAACCAACCAACACAAAAACCATCACAAAGACAAAATCCTTTTAACAACCACAACATTACTTACAAAAAACAAAAAAGCATAATAGAAAAAGGGTGGATATTCTACCTCTCCATCACGATCCAAGAGAAACCTTCACAATACCCTTCAAATCCAAGCCAAGAAATTTCCAACCACTCCAAAACCTCCAAAATCCAAAAGTGGACAAGAAGCAAAAAGAGTAAGTAATCCCCATTCTAAACAAAACCCACAAATAAATATAATTTTGAAGTGAGGATGATAAGGTGTCTTCATGTAGGATGTCACTTCATCATCCCCCATCCTCACACTCAATTCAAATACACCAAGACCAAGAAACATCAATGCACAAGCAAGGCCAATGACAACCCACATGGCTCAAAACTCTCACACCATGCTTTCAAGGGACATAAATTGGATTAGAAAGAAAGTGCAATTATTTTCCTTCTCCTACACTCAAAAATGGATGAAGAAGTCAAAATTAAGCTTCTTAACCCTAGGTAAGGTTGTTGGGTCAAATTAAGAGGTATGGGACAAGTCTTAATGCTTGTCCCAAAAGTCTCCAAACGTGCTCCCAAGTCAAAATATGAATTTTGAACTTGGGGTAGAGTAAAATAATCCCAAATCAATAAAAATTCATCTTACACAATGACTAAAAGATCACATCATCAATATTAGTCACATCTCTACTTTGGGTAAACTAAACAATAAGGGTTAGGTCTAATAAGTACACATTTACACATGTTAATAAAGTGACAAATTTTCTAAATTTAAATACACAAAACATAAATAAACACATACAAAAATTAAAGAAACGGACACAATTCACCCCATGGTCACATATGTGAAATCGCGCTCCTATGGGAGACTTCCAAACAAGACATGCAAAACACACACTAAAAATTATTACGCAAGATGTCAATTTTTTTCCTTTTTGCTCAATGCTCGACATTCTTCCGTGGTTGGTCCCTATCCCATTTGATGTTTTTGATTAAATTCCTACACACAAAAATACCTCTCTAGCCTTTTGGCCGTATTAACAACATCGAGAAATTTTATACATACACACACACACACACACACACACAGACAATAAACTTTAAATTCATCATTCAAAATTTAACGATTCTATTATTCTTCAATATGCCAAAATGTAACCCTAACATCCATGAGATTACAATTATATTCCAACATCTCAAAAACATAACATGTCGGTGTAAAATCTACATCCCGAAAATCGACATGCATGTAACATCACTATTTAGTGCACCATAGTAAAACATAAACATCATAGAGTCAATAATCCAAATATTAGCAAAATCTAACATCTACTTGATCAATGTAACAAAATCAAATGTCTAAATATCAGTCCAATAGTATCAATATCAAGATAAACAATGTCGAAGAGGAGTGGGCACTTCAAAGTGTGTGTGTGTACATATATATTAATTATTTTATATCATTAAACAATATAAAGAAAAGAACATTTTCAAGAATTTAAATAATAGTGAAATTCGCTATGTGAAGCTACCTTGAAAAAATTTATAAAAAAATATTTAATGGATTGGGTGGGGGCCAAACACCACCATTGCCCACCCATGTTGTGTTTATTTAAAATAAAATAAAACAAACAGCGTGGGCAGTCATGGCCGACCCACCCCACCATATATAATATGGGGGTGGGTCGGCCATGGCTGCCCATCCCAAAATTCCAAAACCCTTGCCTACTTTGCACAACGCAATCGGGTATTACATAGTTTGACTGTATTAAAACACACACACAAATACACACATGGGTATATTCAAATCCAAAGGAAAATTTTAAATTACGGTAAATAGATGCCTGACAGAAATTTGGTTGCTTACCAAAAAAATACAATTTAGAAACTACGAACCTTAAGAGACAATAGAATGAAAAGGAGAAAAAAATGTGAAGAAGTTTCTTCCTCATTCCCAGATCTTGAATCAAAAATTTTAGACTCCATAGCCTCCATATCCATCCATGGCCTCCATCCTTCAACCTGCAAAAACTCAAAATATGCAAATGAGAGGATTAGGGAAAAAGTGAAGTAATCCATAAGGATTATTAGGGCTTTTTAGGGAAAATCCTAGATCCAATGGCTCTAAATGACTTAATCCTAGGGTAGAGATTTGACCCTACACATTTTAAGTGATTGACATTTTGTGGGAATGGGTATGTGTTAAAATGAGTTAGATTTAATTAACTAATAGGGCCACCTAGGGTATTTCCACTTGAATAGAGGGTTGGACTTAGTTGTGACCCCATTTAATTTTGGATTAATAAATTAAAAATATAGATGGGTGTTATACACTCAAGGATTAAATTTAATTAAGGAAATAATTAAATGAGATACTTTTGAAAGTTTTAAACCATAATGAAATTTTTGAAATTAAATAAGTATGCAATTACCCTAGAAAACACAACACATGTATGTTATTAAACAAAAAAATCTCAGTAAATTTATAAGTATTATAATATGGTTTTGTGATGGTTTCATGTGTGTCAAATGTCGGCATGACTATTATGGAATGATATTATGACTATTTTATCCATCAATGAAGGAAATTAGAGGCAATTAGAGCTTGCCTCTAAGAAGACAAGCCCAAAAAATTATTCAAACAACTTTTTCCCAAAAAGATAGACACAACAAAATCAAACAACCGTCTCCTGAGGAATTTGGTATCCATTGTCAACCTCGGTGTAAAGTGTAGATAATAAATAGTGACAATAAATATTCTCACTTATCGGTAAAATGATCTGCAACGGACCAATGTATTTTGCACAAGTATAGGTAGTTGTGTACAGATCAATTAAAGAGGATTTTACCTTGGGACAATATGGCAACATGGTCATCATCATCAATTCCTCCTTACCAACCTCCTTTTCAAACGAAAAAATAAATTTATAATATACAAATTATGCGCACCGGCCAACAAATTTTCCTAAAAAATAAAATAAATTATAATATAAAAATCATGCACAGTGGCCATCAATTTTTCCAGAAAAACAAGATAAGCTATTTTCAATTGAGAGAAAAGAATATTTCCTTCCTCAGACATGCAATTAACCCTAAATCCTTTTTGGCAAGAAAATGAGTGAATCGCTGGAATCGATATCACACTTGTTCTCACATCGTGATGCTAAAAAAAACCTTGTACGAATAAACCATTCACAAGAATAAGCTTCGTAGTTCAAAAATTAGAACTAAAAGAAAGTGTAAGGCAATTCCTGACCTCGGAGTGATATGTTGTAGAAACCTACAAGTTTCTTCTATTTAGATGCATCTTTAAATTGTTCTAGAAGAAAAATGAAAAACATTCATTACTATTTGAAATCACTCTTTCCAACCCAAAAAAACAAACTTTAAATAAAATATCGTATATATTCCTCTAAACCGCCATTTGTACTTCTCCGACCTACTGTATGCGTGAATGACTATGTATTATTATTCTTATGGAAATACATTTCATGGTTACAAATTTATGGATAAAATCCCTGGACACTTCATAAAAATTTAAAACCCTGTTGATATATTTTTGCCTTTGCAGAGAGCGTAATGATAATTTCCATAGAATATCAATTTCATCATTATTCCAAAACAATCGCCATCCATAAACAATGGCTTTTGTAGAACGGCTGCAATAAAAGTAATTTTAAATGAAATCTGATGATTCTGATTCGCAATCAAATCTCCAGTCCATGCTAGCCACATGATTTTAAAGGAATGCACCTTACTTTGAACATAGAACCCCTCTACACATTTTTGCTTTTTGTCATCACATGAAGATGTGTAAATTCCTTATTGAAAGCAACGCAACCATTTCTACAAAAGATAATAATGGTCAAAAACCATTGCCTGTCCCCTTATCTACGATGAGCCAAACAAAAGCATCATTGAAGTCTTGATATTTAAAAACAAATCATTGGTTTACGCAGAGACAAAAATGGAAAGACCCCTTAGATTATGCCCTTGGATATGAAGGAAACATCATGAAAGTGGTAGAATGGCGTCTTACAAAGTTCTTCCAATCTGAAACTGATATTAAAAAAATTGGATATCTTCAGAAGGCTTCACGTAGGGGTCATCTGGATCTCATCCAAATGTTGTTAAGAAAGAGATCCAATCTGTTCGAAAAATATAACAAAGGAAAGACAACATTGCATTACGTTGTGAAAGGAAATGATGAACAACGAGCATTGGATATTATTCATGAGCTAGTGCTTGATAAATATAGGCAGGTAAACAATATGAAGCTTTCCACATAAGATAGATGCAAAAGGAATGTTCTCTATATTGCAGCAAAAGCTGGACAAAAAAACTTTGTGAGTGGATTTTAGGCCTAGATCGTCTCGAACTGGATAACAAGGATAACAAAGATTGTGATGGTTGAAGTGTTGTACATCATGCAGTCGAGGGAAAACATTACCATGCCCAGATTTTAGACCTTTGGCAGCATAGATGCTCTTCCTCTACATCTATGAATATATTTGATCTCAGATATTTCAAGGATCAACCTTCTTTCCACGTGGCGGCTGCAAATGGCCTCCTAGAAATGGTGAAGAAGATGAATAAAACGCATTCGCACAACGAACATCTCTTGTCAAACAACACTCCACAAAGCAAGCAAGTGGAGGCCACGAAAAATTTGTAGAAATACTTCTATCCATTAAATGATCGGGATAGTGATGGGAAAACAACTCTACATTGTTCAGTGGGGGCCAATCCGTTGAGTGATGAGATAGTGATAATGCCACGAAAATGGCAGAGTCACTCTTGCATTCATGTGATCCTGAGGAAAAGAAATTTGATTTATTGTGTGCTTCTCCACTTGCCACTGGTTTCTCTAAAGATATATATAAATTCGGATTAAAAATGGGGTTATGGAATTATGGAATCTTTCATAAAAGTGACCATTTTGCAGCATCTGCCACGATAACAATTTTCCTAAACACCAACCGTTGGAGTTCAATGCAATCCGTAGGCCAACTCTGCCCGTATGATTTTTGACATTTGTGAGACTCAGTCGACCGACACTCAACTGGTATACGCCTTTCCGAAGTAATCACCCATAATTCAGCCTAAAGCCATATGGATAAAGGCACAACTAAAAAGAGAGATAAGTCAATTTTAGGTGAACCTCAAATAGCATTACTAGAGCACATACACATCATGCAATTTTAAGAAACCTTTTCTTATGGACTCTTAAAATTGTGTAATATTAAATTTTCATAAATATTATTTAAAGCTCAATTTCAATTATTGAATATTTTCAATAGAAAAAAGTGACAACAATTTTTTATTAAAGGTAAAAGGGTTTTTGAATTGGACCCTACCTAGGAACACTAAGAACGGGAACAACAATATACCTTAATTGTTGACAAAAATAAAATAATCAAAACATTAAAAATGTTATAGTATAATAATGATAAGCGATGAAAATAAGAAGAATAAAATAAATATTAATAACATCCAAATTTAATTAATCTTAGGAGAAAAATTGTAATAAATAATAGCGAATAAAACAATACGATAACATTAATATATTAAATTTACAATCACATTTGTTAATATGTATTTGTCAACTATAGAAAAACATACCTAAATATGGTTTGTTTTAATATAAAAAATGTCTTCCACATTATCAATTGGAAATTGTTTTTTGATCCTCAAATCCAAACTTGGAGATACAAGTTATTCTTTTATAATATGATGTTATAGTTGGTTGGTGGTCTATCAACTCATTTAGTTTGGTCTTATAAACTTTCAGTCTGATTTGAACTAGAGGCATGCTTTCATATTATATGTCCTTTTTGTGAATAGTAGTATTGTATTATTTTTCATAATATATCCTATAATTCATCAAAGGATGAGAAGATTTTTGTTTTTAATAGCATATGAAATAATTAAAATGCCACACACCATTGGATTTTGTTGAAAGGTGTTTTCTTTATGATATAATCTCCATCAACAAACATTTCCTTGACAATTCCTCGAACATTTCTTTAACATTTCCTTGATATGAATTGTTAATTACAACCTTGAAAATGAATGTAAGACTTATGTACAGATAGTATCTCTACTCTATTGTCCACACATGTGGAGGAAATTTTAAAGCATTTGGGATGTAATATATGATACTAAAGTGACACATTTTGTGAGTTGTTTACTTTATGAGGTTTTTTTTTTTTTTATGTTTGGCATGGCGTAAAACATCCCAATTTTCTTATCTATGGTCACACATTGACTTTTAAGATTTTGTGTGGATTATAATCTAAACCTCATAGGGAATGGTCTCTGGTTTTCTCTTTCCACAAACCATTTCATCTATAGCATATTTTTCTAGAAAATTATATTCTTCAAAGGAGCATGTAGCTTCTTTTTAATAAACATGACATAGACTCGACATACGTTAGAATTGATGTTCTCTTTGATGTCTAAAAATAAATTAATGTTATTAAATAATTCACTTATGGAAATTTCATTTTTTTCTTATAACAACTAGTGGTTGCTCTTCGAGGAGCAAGTTTATGCCAAGGGTAAGCAATATTGATTGTTTATATAATTTTTTGTGACCGTGTGTGGATCTTCTTAAAATGTTTTCATTTCTCGTAGAAACAATAATGGATGTTCAAAATATAATCTTAAAGTATTCATGGGATAAATATAGGTTTTGGTCAACGATAATTCCATAATTTTTTTGGTTTTCTTTCTTTAGTTGAGGAAAATACATTAACAGTGGCACATGGAATTTTTTTCTACTAACATAGTTTAAAGGATTTAATTAAAACAATGATAAAAACTTGTTTGCATTTTATAACGATAACTTAAACATCTAAATAAATTCATAGTAATGTTTGGTTCAAATAGGAATATATGCTTACAGGCCACTCTCATGTCGAGGAGATTTTAATGAGGTGATATCTGAAGGTTAACATCTAAATTTATGGACAAAAATTTCAATTGACATTCGTAAAGAAGAGTTTTGTTTTATAGATTTAGAATTCACTGGTAAAAGGATTTAAATGACAGATCTTATGTTCATAACATATATTGTTGCAACCACTCTTTTTTAATTTTTTGGCGGAATTTACTTTTTCTTTTTTTGTTTGGTTTGGGTTACTACCCTTAGGTAGCATGTTCATGAGGTAATAAATGGATGAATTCTTCCATAGGGTGACTGGTATGTTATGGTTTAGGATGTGAATAAATGTTATAAATTATTTGTTTCTATATTGATCTAGGTATAATGTAGTTGTACTGGTCCTTGTAAAGATTGATTGAAACATGTGCAAAAAAATCTTTTTCAAAAGCTAACAAATCTGCAGCAATGAAATATTTGTCTATTTATCTCAATCATTTACAAGTCATAGTGATATTTATTAAAAACAATAGTCATAAAATGATATTTTAATGTATTGGTCATACAAGAGTAAATGTAGGACACTAGATTCTCCCACATAAAATTCCAATTTCACTATTTAAGAAACATTTGGTTGCATTTTTTTATATTGAGAAGGTCAAGTATATTTACATACTACATATTTTAAACATTGGTTAGGTTATGTATGTTTATACATTATATGTAAGTGGTGATTTAGGCCTGTTTTTTATACAAATGTGCATACCTTAACTTCAAACTACTTGTTTTAGAATTTTTTTGGGTTCCCTATCCTTTTCTGAGTTTGTTTCATTTTGGTAGTGGTCTACACAAAAATAGATTAGTTGGTTTTGTATAGCTTATGGCATTGTGAATAAAAGTAGCTATATCATAGAAGTTGTCACTTTTGCTATAATATGTGGGTAGTGTAGTCTTTTTTTTTCATACCTATATTTAGATAAACAAGATGTTTTATGTTAGAAAGGGTTGTTGTTGCATCTTAGATGTTCAAATCATCTATTGTTTTTATTTGAGAAGTAAACTTAAATATTTTTACTTTAATGTATTCAATGTTATACATAGAAGGTGTATGTAATAGTGTAGTATGTAATGGATGTGCGTATATGATGTGTTTCGGGGGACACATTGGTGGAGCATTTCTTCTATCTCTTTCTAAGCTCTGGTTATGTGCAACTTATTGTAGACATTTGAAGTTGTTGAAGGAAATTGTTGGGAAAATTGGTATGTATTCAAGATAATAGACACGAAAGAGGGATGTAAAATACATTTTCCTAGTCAAGGGTTAGCCTTTATGATTTTGAATTGTTAGAGGTCATGCCAATGTTAAAATAACCTCACAACATGCACCTCGAGTGTTGAGAGGAATGGAAATATGTGTTGGGTGTGTGGTATCATATGTTGGTCATATTTATTTCTTGAAATTGACAACTACATACTTTGCCAAAGATGGAGGCATAAAAATTGATGCATGCATTATAGTAATTACACAGGCATGAGCATTGTTGAACACGATGGCTTGAACCCAAAAATTTCTAGTAAGCATAGCTTCTTCACCATCACAAATGAGTACTACACTTTCAATTTGCATATTTGTTTTTCTATATCCTCATTCTCAATTTGTTCAGTTGTGTTCAATGCAAATGACATGTTATAGGGCTACATTATGTGCTCGCTATATAAAGTGCATGGCACATTAATAACATATAGATGTGTTGCATCAGTAAGAGGGACTTGTTTTGTAGGAGAAATACATAAAGAAGTTTTATACGAAAAAGGGATCAATTTTTTTTGTAGCGACTACAATTCAATATTGAATAATTAGTTTTTGAAAATGATTTGTGTACTTAAAGAACCTTGTTTGCATAAGGTGGTGGTTAAAGTTATTAGTGTTTTTAATTTTAGACAAGAAGTTTTTTTACCAAGGAATTCCATATCATTGATGTTGAGGTCCCCTATTGTGCACAATTGGGAACACATTTCATGTTCTTCCCTTTGTAGTAATCCTATTTCAGGCATGTCTTCTTCATAACTTGTTGTATTAGAATTGTATGTGTTATCAGTGGTTACACATTCTATATGCCAAGGTTGATACATTAGTAGTAGTGTAGCCGAGTCATGACTTAATGTTTTCTTACATATCTTGATGTGAATTGGAATATCACACAATATTTTAGATAGTAAGATATATGTAAAGAAAAAATCTACATATGGGGGTCCTTATATTGTGAGGGAATATTCTAAAAATTCTTAATCTTTCTTTGTATTGTCCTTTTTTTTTCGTGTATCATATGACCACGACATTTATAATTTTCTTAAGTTGTCTTCATCTAACCAAATCATTATTTTCATGTATGTATAAAAATGTTAATATTATTTCTCTAATTGGTTATTTGTGATATATTTGATTCTTTTGTGTGCGGAAATCATTACAAATGTATGTATACATACGATAAAGGTAATTTCAGTAGCATATGATGTGTTTAGTGTGCACCTTAATGTTGTATTACTATTATTTCGAGGGAAAATTTGTTGTATGTAGTGTTGATGGTGTTTTAGTTGTGTTTTATACTATCTTTATTAACATGAGGTGGTATGTTTTTTTATATTTAGCTAGAATAGTATAATTTATTTATAAATCTAGATAAAAACCATTATTTATAATTTTTACGTGAGTACCAAAGAGGCAACATGTTTTTGAGTTAATAATCGGATTACTTCCTCCAAAGGATAAGTGGTATGTCATGGTTTAGGATGTGAATAAATGTTTCATATTCTCAATCTGGGTATAGTGTAAATTTACTACTTCACTTAGAGATTGATTGAAATAGATGCAAATACAAATAATTGCCAAAAGCTTACAAATATGCAACAATGAAATATTTGTTTTTTTTATTTGAATTATTTATCAAGCATAATTATATTTAAAAATAATAACAATAAAAAAATGATATTTTAATGTATTGGAACTATGAGAGTAACTATAGGACAATAGATTCTCCCACATAAAAATCCAATTTAATTATAAGAAATATTTTTTGTATTTTGACATATTCACAAGGTCATCTATATTTATAGATTACATATTTTTAACATTGGGTAGGTTCTATATGTTTGTATATAGTACATGAGTGGTGATTTAGATCCTTTTTTCTTATAAAAAAGGGCATAGAATTTTGCTCCAAAGTTTTTTTGGTTGTCCTCAATTGGAATAACTCCTTTTTTTAGAATTTTTTGGGGTTTCCCTATCTTTTTTTGAGACTATTTTAATGTGAAAATCACATCTTCCTCGACAATAATATTTGGGTATGGAAAAACCATCATATCTTAGTCAAATATTTGTACCTTAGTTTTAATCCCATCCACTAAATTTCTAAATTTTATAAGTTGTTGCCATCTATCCAGGTGGTTCTCTTCATGTATGTATCAAAAAATGTTGATACTATTTCTGGAATTGGCTATTTGTGATAGATTTGGTTTTTTTGTGTACATAAAGTGTTACAAAAGTACGTATGCATACAAATAAAGGTAATTTCAGTAGCATATGACATTTTTGTCTAGCACCTTAATGTCCTAAAAAATTGTTTTGAGGGAAAAATTTTTATATGTAGTGTTGATGTTGTTTTCGGTTGTGTTTTATACTATATTTTTCAATATATGATGGTATGATTATTTATATTTAGCTACAATAATATAATTTATTTATATTTATCTAGATAAAAACATTATTTTGTAATTTTTTAGATGACTACCAAAAGAGGCAACATGTTTGCGAGATGATAAATGGATGAATTCCTCCAAAGGATGATTGGTATGTGATGGTTTATGATGTGAATAAATGTTTCATATTCTTGATCCGGGTATAGTTTTGATGCCCCGTTCGATGGTTACCCCGATTCTTGTCACAGTGACCCCTTTCTGTTGAGCGTCGAATGACTGTGTGTAATTCCGATGTCTTGGACCATGTCTTAGTGATGTTTTAGCACCTTCCCTCTCCTTCTTGCTTTCTCGAGTCGTTATCGACACCTCTGTGTGTGGACTGTGTAATGCTTCCTGTGCTGGCCTCCGCAACGATCGTTACTTTTCCTTTTAATGAAATTTGTGTCTTCGAAGCCTTGTAGGCAGCCGGAATAACGTTTGGGTTTTGATAGGGTGTGTTCAGTTAAAAAGAGAATGCCCATAATAATAATAATATTCCTTTTAAATTCGTCGACCTCGACTGCTGACCATTATGACTATAATTGATAATTATTTTGCAAGCTGTAAAATGATAATAATGATAATAATAATAATGACATTATGATAGTATTATCGATCAACGATTTTATTTTATTATTATTTTCCTTATGTCGATTGTTATCGACATCATCCTTTGTTATCTTTAAACTATCCTTTTAATTTGTTTGTCGCTCCCGCTGATCGAGCCTCGTTGCGCAAATGAGGAAGAGTATGTTTTGTGGTGGCACCACGGTTTGGGGGTGGCGTTCACGTAAATATTTTATTTAAGTACTCAACCCCATTCTCCTCCCGGGTCGACCGATCCCTCAATCTTAGGATTGTTTTAAATTACTAATATTTAATGTGGTTTTTATGTGCCCAACCGACCTTGTCTCTCCCTTTTGATCTCCTTGTGTACCACGTTTGGCGTGGGGGAGGGAATGTTAATGTCTTTTTTTTTTTTTTCCTTGGTTGGTTGGAGGTGGGTGGCTTTAATAGCCACCTACCATTTCATTAAAACCCCATCCCTTTTGGCATGTTGGACTCTCCTTGCTGGTGGCCACACATCTTCCACTTATTTTATTTTGGATTTGCAAATCTTATGCCTTTTTGTGGTCTGCCTACTATTTTATTCTGCCCTGGCGCGTGGGTTTGTGTGGTGAAGGAATATTTGTTTTGTGTAGTCGCATGGACTGGTTTTTATCACGGCTCTTGCAGACTGTTCCTTGTTGAAGAGGGGCGTGGAAACTACTGGAGATACGTGGTTGGTTCTGACTCTTGCCTTGCTACGTATTCCCCCTTTCCTGTACCAAACGTGAATCCAATCATTCCTTCCTTGCATACCATTTTCTTCTACTCTACCCCGTAGATGAGGGCCTGTTAACACAAAAATATGGACGTGGTTTTATGTTGTTTCCTGATGCGTTTTGGGGGAAAAGGAGCACTATTTTTATTTTGCGGCGCGCACAGTGGATATTGCTCTAGCTTTATGACCTGCTCTTTCCATGGTTTACTTTATTCTCCCTCTTCCATGGATTTGATATGGTGGTTATAGATGAAGCTACCAGCTAGTGAAGTAGGCGTGTTACCTCCACTTTCATTGGGTGTTGCGAGGTGTGTTCTTGTCGGGGATCCACAGAATGGCTCATAACAACAATGATTTTCGCCAGCAAAAGTAGGCATGTTGCAAAGATAGTAGAAGCCTTTTTGAGCACTTCCAACAAGCAGGTTGTCTAACTATGTTGTTATCTGTTTAGTATCGAATGCATCCTCAAATTCGGGATTCTCCTTCAAGATATTTTTATCAAAATCGATTAAGTGACAGTAAGAGTGTTACCAGGAGACCTGATGAAATTTATTACAAAGATTCTCTATTGAGACCTTACTTGTTTTACGATGTAACTCATGGAAGAGAATCTCATAGAGGTGGATCTGTTTCATATCAGAATATTCATGAAGCACAATTTGCTGTTGCAGGGCCTGTTTCAGTGTGCCCTTGTCTTGGGAAGCGCATTAAAGGCATGATAAGACTAACCCTCTCTCTTAATGATGTATTTCCTTTAGTATTTGGATAAATCAACCTCTGTAATTTTTTTTTGAATTCTGTAGAGATGGGTTTCAAATGACTTTTAATCATAATTGCATGAGCTGATCTCTCTCCCCTTTCCAGTTTATCTTAATTACTATTTGACAAGAAGCAATCTCTCTAGTGATTCTCGCTTATCAATCTTATAGAGTTGGTTTATCTTTTTGCCATGATTATTCCTGTGAACAGTGGTTTCTATAGAAAATATTGGGGTGTGTGAATGAGATTTAGAATATTCCTTGTATTGTTTTATTATGTAGAACATGACTTGAAAACGGGAATTTTCTTGGAAGACCGTGTTTGTCTTTTAATGTGGATTGATAATAATATAAACTCCCCATTAGGATTGGAGGCTTCTATTTGGGGAGAGTCATACTGGTTTTACTGGTCTTCCTAAATACCATCTGACTCTTTTGATTATCGTTTACTTTGGGGATTATTGAAAACCCTTCACCACACCTCTCGTTATTATTATTACTATGAGCTTATTTTTAGATTGGAACGCTCCTGAAGCATGTGTTAATGGGGTTTTTATTTTGTGACCTTTTTGAATACGGTAAGCACTCAAGACGTTAGCTTGTGTGGATAACTATATGGCTTAAGTTTGAGGCACTACTTGGATCTTCGAATCAGTTAAATTAATATTGGATACATCGAACTCTTATGAATGTGTACATTCTTCAAGTTTGATTGACATGTGATGGCCCTTAGGCATATGAATTCAGGCAATGCTTGAAATATGAAATTTTAAATCTATCCTATACTTTGACTTATAAGCTTGTTGAAATGCTTTTTAGTAGGAAAACAGATGAATAGGGAAGTTATGAGAACTACCCTAAAATGGATTCATGCACAACCTTAAGTAAAGGTAACAACTACCATAATGGGACTGTACATACCATGTATGACAGTAAGGATAGAAGTTGACCTGAAATTATTTAACTTCATTATATAGAACAATAATTAATACCCATATATTGGGGTATGCAAGTGGAGGTTGAAATATATAACTTGATATATTATGTTATCCGGTAACCAGTAAGGATAAATATGTTATTTCAATACTTGGTTAACGAGTGGAATATTTTCTGCATTTACGATGATTATTATGTTAGCTAAAAATTGATGCTTGCATCTCAATTAGGAGTTGAGATAATGTTGATACTTGTATTTATAGTGGCTTGGACCACGCTTACATATCTTAGCTAGTCGAATATATCTTTGACATATTAGCAAAATGTGACAATATGGTTGAGCATGACTCATTCCAACGAGTTGGACTCTTATACTAATAGAAACATATAAAGACATGGTAATAAGCAACCAAAAGGATATCTAAGTAATATATGAACTCATGGATTGGTGAAATATTTGTTAACATAAGTATATTCTTAAAATTGTGAGGTAAATATCAAAATTATACTTACATATAATCATTGATTATCTATGAAGGTTTGATGCTTGAGTAATATCGATGAATAATATAAGATTGATACTTGTATTTATTATAGAACTTAACGTCGTTGGTGCTGTTATTTAATTAAAAGATAATATTATTGGATACATATGTGGGAGAAGTAGATTGAAGGTATAAAGTGAGTGATATTATTATTACTGTAATTTAAGTATGATTAATTGCATGGTTAAGGTTGTATATCTAGTCACTTGGAATTGTGTTCTTATGTAAGCAGATCTTAAGGAAGTGAACATTAATGAGTATGAAATGTATTATCCTGAGATGTGCAGTTAAGTTTTGAATGTATGATTAGGAATTATTTGATAGGGAGTATTGCAAAATTTCATTTATTTAAATGGTAGATGGCATAAGTTATTAGGTGAGGTTTATATCTTATCATGCTCAGTTCTAGCGAACTGACTCTAGTAAATATTTGTGCAGATGGATTATGCGAGTAGATTAAAGGAAAAGAGTGTAAAAGTTTCATCAGTTCAAACTATGAAGTTCTTTGTAGAAATTTCAATGCGTTGTAAATTTTGTAACATTGCTTGCAAGGAGTTTAGAAGATCTCTTGTCTTGGTATGTTCGGAAAACTACGCGGTGAAGTGTTCTTTCCCTTTTGTTGTTAAACTAGTAACTTACCTTGGTGAGAAATGATATTCAATCATTACATTGGCATACGTATTTAAAAACCTTGATTTTGAGAATAAAGTGTTAAGTCAAAACTTTCTGACACCTTGTAATGATGTGTTATAAGTAAAATTAAATGGAGTGGTTAACCCTTATAGGAGTTAACTAAGTATATATATTCAAATAAATTAATGTAGAGATGACTTACTTGAGAACAAGAGATTCCTAAAGTAATCAAAGGTGAAACTATCCTTGTAAAGTAAAATTTTATAATTTGTAAACCCTAGCTAAGCTAGCAAACATTATCTTTATATGTTGACTTCTTAAACGAGTTTAAGGGAAACCAATGGTTAGTTGTTAGAATATAATAAGATTTATTAAGTAGGAGGAAACAATTTAGAAACCACGAAATTTATCTCTCAGCCTTTTTGGAAAGTAATAGTTCCTTTTGTAAAGCTCTTTCAATGAAGCCTAAGTAAAATCTTTAATATTTGTGGATAAAACCTCAAGCTCCAAACAAACCCACAAGTAAAAACTAATGACGACTTAAGGGTGAATTCAATTGACCTTCTTCCTTTAACTTTATCCAAGGTGCCTTGTAATTTTCTCTTAAGTTTGTTGAACGTGAGCCGATGTTGTCATAAGGGCATGAACGAGTTCTAGTAACGTAAGTGTGAATAGATGGCCTTGTGGAATTAAATTACCATCTTTATCAAATAAATAAATAAAACAAATAATTGTCATAAAGGAGAAGACTTTAAGTGAACTACTCTACAATGTATAAGAAAATAACTCAGTTGGTAAGATGAATTTGTACGAATCATATTTGAATCTCTCTGAAAACATAAGTCATGAGTTAAAGGGTGTTTTATCAAAATAAATAACCTTCAATCATTTCTTACTATGGCTTGCCCTAGCCGTGTGAGTGTCATGTGGTTGGACTTCTATGTTGTTCAGTCAAAAGAGAAGTGTATTATCCTTTTGGGTGTGAACGTTTCCATGCTGACCTTGTGGTCATCCTCGTAACAAGTGGTTCCCATAGTTGGTTGTAACCTTGTGACGACATGTTGTGTCGTGTTATTTGTCGAAGCAAGTCAAAAAAATTATCCTATGTTTTCCGTGTTGTTTGTGTGTGATTTTTTTTTGGGGAGTTAAAATAGTGTAGTTGTATTGTTCATGTAAATATTGATTGAAATAGATGTAAATACAAATAATTTTCAAAAGCTTACAAATATGCAACAATGAAATATTTGTTTTTTATTTGAATTATTTATCAAGCATAATTATATTTAAAAAGAATAACAATAAAAATGATATTTTAATGTATTGAACTATGAGAGTAACTATAGGACAATAGATTCTCCCACATAAAAATCCAATTTAATTATAAGAAATATTTGTTTGCATTTTGACATATTTAGAAGGTCATGTATATCTACATATTACATATTTTTAACATTGGGTAGGTTCTATATGTTTGTACAATAGTACATGAGTGGTGATTTAGACATTTTTTTATAGAAAATGGGCATATAATTTCACTCCAAATTGTTTTTGGTTGTCCATAATTGTAATAACTACTTTTTTATAATTTGTTGCAGTTTAACTATTGTTTTGAGTTTGTTGAAATGTGAAAATCACATCTTCCTCGACAATAATATTTGGGTATGGAAGAACCATCTTCTCATAGTCAAATAATTGTACCTTATTTTAAATCCCCTCAATGATAATATTTAAAATGATAATAAAAACCATCCACAATGGTAGCAGATGTCTATAAACCCACCCACAGTAACAAAATATTAGCCCGTAACAATCCATTTACCGAAAACACACATAACCCACATACAATCCCTAGTAGGTTGATCTATTGTTAACGTTATTAATCACCGACACCTGGGGCCATGTGAAAGAGAATATATCTAGTTGGATTTGGCTATATTGGCTTCAATAACATCTGCAACAACACCCAAATCCTCCTCAAATAATATGTCCCAACGCCCATCCTAGTTGATAAAGAAATTGGTATCCGTAAAATGTTATACACGGTACACTTCAAGAGAAGGGATGTAGAGAAAACCAGGAACTTTGAAGGGAGATGTGGTGTTGGTTATGATATAGTTTGGAGGGTTTATTTTTTTAGTGGAATTGGTCTTTTGTGTTGGTTTTTGTGTTCTTGATATCATGGGGAAGGTTTGTGCTTGTTTTTTTCATACGGGTAGTTACCTTGTAGGTTTAGTTTATATGTGGGAAGAAGGTTTGTAGATTTAAATGTGAGTAGAAGAGAAACTACCTGTGGGAAGCAACAATAGTGAATGGGAAAAATTATTTGTTAGTCATAGCTAATCCTGAGGATTCTAAATATTTCTTTACTTGTAGAATTTTCATACAGAGATGGTTCCAAACATTTGGGATCCTCTACACCCATCATGTCATACAAATTAGCTCTAATAACTACATTGAGAATGTGCTTATGTTGGGAAATGAGGAAGACTCTACTTTCGAGGGTATACCACTCCCCCCAGAGAGCATCCAATTGTCTTAAATTAGATTCATTGTAATTATTCTCTACAATTCCATAAGGTAAATTTAACTACATTTAACATTGAACACAAAGCAAGCTACATAAAACTAGTTATGAATTCCATTGTAAAGTGTATTGGTTATAGTGGTTTTACCATTCAGGTCCCATGGGGTATTCTTCTACCACAAATGGTATATTTCTTACCGTATTCAACAAGTCTCCAATAATTGTTTGTACCAACAAAATATCACATAGGTTATATAGGTAGCCATTAACAAATGTATAAAAATGTTCAATATTTTATATGTTGGTCAAAATTTAACTACTCATTAGAAAACAAGTGTAAAATACAAAATATTCAAGTGGCTAGTCAATATTTTAGTCATTCTCTACCTAATAGATAGAATCATGGAGAAAATAAGGAGGTTAATTTAACAAACACTATAAATAGAAAAATTAAATGTAAGAAAAATTTAATAAATTTGGCATAATTCTTTGTTTGGATTGAAGTTCTAAAATAACCAAATCTGTAAGGTTAGGAACTGAGAAATATTAATTGTGTCAAATTAAAAACCATTAATTTATCCTTATAGGTAACTAGCTAAATTCTTCTTGTAAAGAGACTTTTATGGGTGAAAATCTAAGATAGTTGGTGGTATTAATAACGCAAGAGTAAAAGGAAAAATAATGCAAAAAAAAAAAAAACGGGGGAGATATTCTCGTGGGAATTTACTTTTTCTTTTCATTTGGATGGTGTTACTACCTATAAGTTGTAGTTTTATGAGGTCATAAATGGATGAATTCCTCTAGAGGATGACATGGCTATGTATAAAAATCCATCCAGTCTATGAATTTGTTCTTGGTGATATTAAAGCTTGTAGAAAGCCATCACAACCTAGCATAGGTTATTTAAGTAGAAGTAGGCTTTGTCTTCCATGAAAAATTCAAAGAACTATTCGGTAATGGGGATCGTGATTTTCAGCCCAGTTGTTGTCACATTATGATTCAGGATCTGAATTTTTTTTTAAATGTAGAATGGAACAAATAAAATATGTGAAGTGAAAGTTATATAATAAGTTTATCTAGACTATTTATATAGAAATAAACATTTACAATTGTGTTAATATCATTGGCATGCCTAGTTTGTAATAGGTGTAACGTAGTATTTCCTCACCAACTAGTGTACATGTCTTATTTTTCCTAGCTATGGAAATATTAACATTTTCTAACCAAGATGGCAAAAAACATTTAGTGCTAACAATAAGAGATAAGGCCAATCTCCTCGCATCTCTTAAAAATGGAGAAATATAATCTCTATGGAATATTTAGCGCCTGTTAAAACAACCCACTTGAGACCCAAGAACAACCTAGGATTAGTTAGGAAAATTATTGTTTATTTTTTTTTGTAAAAAAATATACAACAAGGTTACAAGACAACATTTGTCACTAACAGGTTTCGAACCATTCTAATCTACTACAATACACTTTAATTTTATTAACAATTATAAGAAGTCATAAGGTCCAAATTTTAGGTTTAGAAGGTACAAAAAGGTTCAGAGGGTAATTCCTCACCACACCCATTCTATAACACAATTAAGGTATCAAATTCCTTTTTCTCACACTTAACACATTCAAAATTTACCTAAATCACTCCTATTGGATAGGAAATTTCCTCACCTTTCCATTGATATAAAGAATCCCTCCTAACTCCTCATATTTTTCAAGTTATGGGCCGACGGGCCTTGGGGTGAAAATTTTCCCCAAGGGCGGGCTGTGGTCCCAGGGTAGAAAATTTTTCCGAAAGGGTGAGTTGGTGGGCCATGGGGAGACTTTTGGAAAAAAATTCACATGGGGGAAAAAACCACATTTCCGCCCGCACTTCTATGGGTCCGAATGTCCACAAGGGACATGTGGCACTCCCTAAGGCAACACTAGAAAAAGCGGGAAAAGTGGGGCGACGGGGACAATTTGCAAATTCTCCCATGCGGGGTGAAAATTTGGATTTGTGCTCATGCTCCAGTGAGTCCATAAACAACAAGTGGCAACTCCTAATCCAATACGGGAAATGTGGGGTGGCGGGGAGAGAATTGATTTAACGCCTCAAAGGGCTAAGAGGGTACAAGGACCCATGCCTCCATTGACACCTCGCAATGACACGTGGCAGCTTCAATTGGTTGCGATCAAGTGGGATGGCAGGAAAACATGGAAAATTTTCCAAAATTTTTCCAAATAAAAAGACAAAAATGGACCCACACTTTATGCGCGACGCCTCATGACACCACGTGGCATCACATAATGTCGCGGGCGGTGGGGAAAATTTGGAAATTTTCCCAATATTTTTACAAGGACGCTAATTTAAAAGGATATCCGTCCCACCACTGGCACCTCATGGTGCCACTTTGTAGCTTATGCTTAGATGTGGGCTAGCACGGTGGCAGGAAAATTTGAAAAAAATCTGAAAATTCTCCTAAGCTCTAAGGGAAAAATTTGGGCCAAGGGCCCGCCATGGAATTTTTTCCCAAAATTTGATGCCAAGTGAATAAATATTCAAAGGCCATAAATTTTGATAGAGAGCCTGTGTTTAGAAAAACAAGGAATTTGTGGAAAGCTCTCGACACCATCTTTACTCGAGGTCATTAATTTTAGATTTTGATAAAGTTTAAGGGGTCAAAATTAAGAAAAAGGCCAAAGCAGATTTTTACAAATGCGAACTGGTGAATTTTAACTTGTGAGATTTATTCAATTTTATCTTCCTCCTCTCTCAACATGTCAAATAGACATGGAGGATTGTTCCTAAATGGATTTAAGGAAGGATTCAAGGTTCAATTTGTCTAATTGATTTTCAATTTTAACATTTACATTTTCTTGACAACAAAATGACTATAAATAGTTTGAGCCTAATTTTGCTAAGTTTTGACATATTTCCTTTAAGTGTTTTTATCTATTTGATCTCTTTTAGGGCCTACTACTTCAATTCAATCATTTAATTTGTTATTTTATTATTGTAGGTTCGAACTGTTCATTTTTGGTTGAGATAATTTCTAGTTTGAAATTACAAATAACAAGGATCAAATTTTAATGGGTCTATTTGCCACTTTCTTCTTCCAAGTATTTAGGATACGTTCCAATTCCAAGATAACATATTTGGTTGATTCAAAACAAACCATTCAAGACCAAAATGCAATACTGATTTCAAATTTTTCACATTTCAAAGAGACAAAATACTGTATTTTTCTCACACACATTTCTTCCTTTCAAACAAAGATTTCAATACATTGATATGATCAGATTCAATACAACAATGCAATTTGAGAAAAGCATTACATTCATTTATTGATTCCAAAAGACAACTTACAACTTCCTTCTTTCATTTCTTCCAAAATCATTTATTGTATACTGAAGTGCATAATACATTTTCCTTTCACGTGTTACACTTTACCACTTTTCAAATAGAGATTTCATAGATTATGCTAAACACTGATTTCCAATGGAATAACATCATATGGACAAGACAAAACCATTTTCATTAATTCAAATGAACTCTTACAATTTCCTTTCCATTTGATTACAAAATATAGTATACCAAACACGTATCATTCTTTCACATTCTTTCTAAATAGAATACAGAGTATAACTCTTTTACATTTCAAATTTCACTTGCAAATCTATATAACAACTTTCCATTACAAACATTTACAAGATCATCCACTTCAAGTGGGAAGGTTACAATGAGATTTCATTTCACAAGGGACTATCAAACTGTCTTTTCTCATCTCTAGAACCACAACATGCATTCTTCTCATTCATCAAATTTGATCACAACAAGAGTAGGGGAAAGGAAATGCTCTCTGCCCAACCAAGAAATCCATCCTTCTTCTTTGGCCTCCAAGGCCAAACCACAATGCAATAAAAGGTGTTATCCAACTCATGGAAACAAAAGGCTTCCACAAACATACAAGCAACATTTTCACAATAAAACATAGTCCAAAATAGAATGTAGTCTTACAATGACATTAACACATTAAAAACAATAATAAGGCTTCATCAAGCAAGCCAAAGGAGCAAGAACTATGGGGATGCATCTTATGCCTCCCAAACAGGTAAATGGGTATCACCACTTGAGTTTAATGTAGCCAAATTAAGAACAACCAGATAAACTGCAATAAAATGAACTCCAAAAGAAAATAGATCTCCTTCTTCGTTCCCAAATAATGAATTACAATGTTTCCTAAATAGGAAAATAACTCCCAACTCGAGTTGCCAAGTAAACTCTAGCTAACTCTGACTAAATCTACTCTAGGTGGCGGAAATTACTATTTTTAGCAGTTTACTAGAACCTACTATTCTTAGTAAGTTCGCATGCTTATTCCTACGGGCACAAAAATTGCCACACATCTTCTACATCCCTAAATTAGAGGAATTGCCAACTTTCTAACTCAAAATGCAATTAATAGACTAAAATTAACTAATGCTCAAAAATAGGAAAAAACCAAACTATAACTTAAATCCTAATTTTCGGCCTCAAGATGGTGGATTTAGGGCCCGAAAACGTGTCGAAAACTTGCCCCAACCGACTCAAACGGACATGTGGTTTCAAAAAAAAAAACGGACTCAAACGGACACCCGGAGCTCAAGTTATGACCTTGTCAAGTTCCTGCTAATTCGGGCGCATCGAGTTACAAACAATCAAAAATAGTATATCAAAACCCTAACATTCCTTATGCCTCCCAAAGTACCCCTTATTTCTCACATTTCCTTATGCCTACCCAACCTCTTATGGCACCCCATTACAAGTAAAGAAATTCAAGATATTTCTTTATAAGTTGGAACTCAAATCCCAACTCCTCCACCCTTTTACCTCCCTAAAACATACTTGTGCCTCCCACAAAATAGCCCCATAGTCTTCACCTACACCATTCCTAGACCATCTACCCAACAACCCATAAACATGCCAAAACATTCACACATGAACATTTACATATATAAAAGAAGAGCATTTCATGAGCCAAGCTCTTACCTCTCCATGATGGAGTTATTCCAAATTCCAAAACAACAAGCTCTATCCCAATGCAAGCAATCCAAAAACAACCAAGCACAAGCATGCAACAATCTTCCAAAACTCCTTCAAGCAAGAGCTCCCAAACAACAAGAAAATTCACCCAAGAATCAAGTCTCCCAAGTGAAGCAACCCAAAACAAGACAAGGAATTCGTATTTTATAGAAGAGGGAAGAGAAGAGGATGAGGTGGATCCATGTAGGATGCCACATCACACATCCTCAACCCCAACCTCAAAATTCAACTTCATTCTCCAATGTATAATAAATAGGTGGGTGAATAATATGACAGTTTACTTATACACTCAAATCCAACCAACACCCCAAAGGACTGAAATTAAATCATGTAAGAAAAGTGCAATTAAAGCATACTATTTGTCTTCCCAAAATGCATTATAAAAGTCTAATTTTAACTCTCCAACCATAGGCAAGGTTGGTATGTAAATTTATAAGGTGTGGGACAAGTTTAACTTGTCCCACAAGCCTCCAAAATCAACCTCCAAGGACAAATTTGAATTTCCAAGAATGTGGAGTGTTTCACACTCAAAAGTTAACTTACCCATCACTTACATATTACTTACACATTACTTACACATTCTTACAACACTTTAAAACATGTCCAACAACTCTATTAATTACGTTCTTATGACATCTTTTAATTAAATAACTAAACAATATGATTACTCACAATATTAACACTACATTAAATGAATAATGAAATGGTAAGTGCACCACATAAAACACATGCAAAAATTGAACAAAAAGTGACCAAATAACATAAAAACATAACATCCCTTGGTTACATTTAAAGTTTATCCCACCCCATGGAAATCCATAACACACACAACACACACAAACAAAACTAGTTGCCATGGTGACCTTGTTGAATTCATCTAGAATTCTAATGTGGTTGGTCTCCAATCCCCCGATGTTTGTTGTGATATTTTATCCTGCAAAACACAAGTACCTCCTTGGGCCTCATGGCCATATCAAAACATCCAAAATAATATAAATTTAATTCCCTAAATCATTTAGATATATGAATCAAAACAACATCAACACAATTTAACAATATCATTTATAGTTTTATCAACAACTATATCATCACCGAATAATTTCCCATTTCTATGTCCTCTTACAATATCCACATATCACAAGTCTCGCACAACATCCATAATATAACCATGTCAAACAGTATATCATCATCAATATCCAAAATGTCTCTAATAATCATCATGCATCATAAATGAATCAAGTCAACAATAATCCATGATCTAACACCTAACATCATACTATAATAAGGTTCATAATCATGTTATAATATAATCAGTAGTATCAATTGTAATTAACTTTTAAAATATAAGGAACGTTTCTCTTCATAGGAGTGTCATATCCATTTTCATTACAAATCCTTGATGAAACACCATATGTGGAAAATACGATTATAATACGTTGTTGAATTATTAAAATTAAAGTAAGAGGGAATAAGTTTGATATTATTACAAAATATTTGAATGAAACAACTTTGAATAGATTATGCAGTGCAAAACATACATAAAAATGAAGGTATTGGAGGAAACAACATATTACCTGGAGATAAAACCTACTTTGATATAAGTCATGTAGGCACTAAGATTTGACATTGTAATTTTATATTGTACATTGAGTATCTTCTATGAAAACTTAATGTGTTGGATCATCGTTATTATCGGTCACAACAAATTACGTTGTTGAATTGTTCTATTCAAAGGAAGAGGCAATCACTTAAAAATTATTCAAAAATAATTGAATGAAATCAATTGAGTAAGGTCATAAAACTATGTTTTACAAAACAAGCATGGAAAATATATGTTTTTAGGACTCATATTTGAAAGCGGTTAACTTTCATACATAAATTAACAAATGAATTTTATAGTAGTAGTAATGTCTCTTTCCTTGTTCACACCATAATTTTGACATGTTTATTTAACTTTTGATCATATTTTTTCAAATTCTATATAAGTAATAATTACATTTTAGTATAAATTAATACAGCCATAACTATTTTCTCAAGCCTAATCGACTTGTGTACTTCATTATATATTCTTTTAACAACTATTTTACTTCATTACATTGCATATTGACATTACTCTTACTATATATGTCATTATGAGATGATGTGCATTACTATTATGCATTGCAGATTGACACTCTTTATGTAATCTACTTTTGTTGCACAACATTAGTAGACATTCCTAATAACTCAATAACTTTTCTACCCATTTTTGTAAATCGTGATGCATAATAAGTTCGTTTCACTTCAAAGTAGGACGGGATGAGTTGGAAATTAGTCAAAAATAATTGAATGAAACAAATTTGAATAGATTCATAACACTATAAAGTATACAACAAACATTAAAAATGCATGTCATCGAGGAAACAATGTATTACATTGAACAACAACCTACTTTGATATAGACATTGTAGGCACACTAGGATTTTACATTGTAGTTTTATATAGTACACTAAGTATCTTTTGTAAGAGTAATGTGTTGGATAATCATTATTAGGGGTAACAACGTAATATGTTATTGAATTATTGTACTCAAAGTGGGAGGGAATGAGTAGGAAATTATTCAAAAATAATTGAGTGAAACATCTTTGAATAGATTCATAACGTCGTGTAGTGAAAAATAAACATTAAAAATTCATATCGTCGATGCAACAACGTATTAGGTGGAATGAAAACCTACTTCGATAAAGATATTAAAGAAACACTCTGATTTGACATTATAGTTTTATACAGTACACTAAGCATATTTTGTAAGATTAATGTGTTGGATAGTCATTATTAGGGGTAACAACGTAATACGTTGTTGATCTATTATACTTAAAGTAGGAGGGGATGAATTGAAAATTATTTAAAAATGATTGAATAAAACAACTTTGAATAGATTTGTAACACTTTGTGCAGTGAAAAAAACATTAAAAATGCATGTCGTCATTGCAACAACGTATTACATGGAACCACAACCTATTTTGATATAGATCTCGTAGGCACATAAAAATTTGGCATCGTAGTTTTATATAATATAATGACTATATCGTGTAACAATAACGTGTTTTCTCATCATTTATTATGGGTGACAACGTAATACGTTGTTGAACTATTATAATTAAAGTAAGAGGGAATAAGTTTGATATTATTAAAAATATTTGAATGAAACAACTTTGAATAGATTATGCAGTGCAAAACATACATAAAAATGAAGGTAGTGGAAGAAACAACGTATTACGTGGGGATAAAATGTACTTTGATATAAATCTTGTAGGCACTAAGATTTGACATTGTAGTTTTATATTGTCCATTGAGTATCTTCTATGAAAACTTAATGTGTTGGATCATCGTTATTATAGGTCACAACAAATTACGTTATTGAATTGTTTTATTCAAAGGAAGAGGGAATCAATTAAAAATTATTCAAAAATAATTGAATGAAATCAATTGAGTAAGGTCATAAAACTATGTTTTACAAAACAAGCATGGAAAATATATGTTTTTAGATAACAACGTAGTAGGTGGAACAGTAAACTACATAATACATTAATATATTTTCAAGTTTAAAGTTGTACGCATAAAAAAATAGGGAACAGTCCAGTCAAAGGAATGCAACAGCGAAGCCAACACAATGTGAACCATCTTATCTGCCAAATGAAGTCCCATGCAAATTCTTCTTCCCACTCCAAATGGTAGCAAATCAAAATCTTATCCCTTATACTCAATCTTACATTTCTCACCCTCTAAAAATCTCTCTGGCATAAATTTGGAAGGATCCTTCCACACTGCGGGATCTCTTTTCCTTCATGTATATTATGAAATGATCCATTTTACCTACGCATGTATCCATCATGGAGGTAGCAATCACAGTGCTGTAAAGACCCTATCTTGCTCTTTGTGAATCCAACTTCCTATATTTGAGCACCCAACACCTTGCAGCAAAACAAGAGAAAAAGAAGTTCGGAAAGGCATACAAAGGAAATGGAATGAATGCGTGGGAAAATTTAAAATTTGAAATAGAAATTTATTGCTTGATAGCTATTGATTTGACAGAGATGATGGCTGGACAGAAAAGGACGCAGAGACAAACGGAGGCACAGCTATTGATTTGACAGAGATGATAGCTGGACAGAAAAGAACGCAGAGATGGAGGCATAGAGAAATGGAGGCAGAGGGAGAAGACTGGTCAACTTTAGCATAGGATACAGGCCACATAACCCCATGCATCACATGCCACATAACCCCCATGCAAACTTACGTGAGGGATAGGGTCAGCCGTTGCATTTCTCTCAATGAGGAGTTTACACATCTTCGTGTGACCACAAAAAGCAACAATGTGTAGAGGGGTTCTATATTCAAAGTAAGGTGCATTCCTTTAAAATCATGTGGCTAGCATGGACTGGAGATTTGATTGTAGATCAGAATCATCAGATTTCATTTAAAATTCCTTTTTTTGCAGCCAATCTCCAAAAGCCATTGTTTATGGATGGCGATTGTTTTGGAATAGTGATGAAATTGATATTCTATGGAAATTATCATTACGCTTCTGTAAAGGCAAAAATATATTAACAGAGTTTTAAATTTTTATGAAGTGTCCAGAGGATTTTATCCATAAATTTGTAACCATGAAATGTATTTCCATAAGAATAATAATACATAGTCATTCACGATACAATAGGTGGAGAAGTACAAATGGCGGTTTAGAGGAATATATACGATATTTTATTTAAAGTTTGTCTTTTTGGGTTGGAAAGAGTGATTTCAAATATTAATGAATGTTTTTTGTTTTTCTTCTAGAACAATTTAAAGATGCATCTAAATAGAAGAAACTTGCAGGTTTCTACAACATATCACTATGAGGTCGTGATTGCCTAACATTTTCTTTTAGTTCTAATTTTAGAACTACGAAGCTTATTCTTGTGAATGTTTTATTCGTACAACATTTTTTTAGCATTACGATGTGAGAACAAGTGTGATATCGATTCCAGCGACTCACTCATTTTCTTGCCAAAAAGGCTTTAGGGTTAATTGCATGTCCGAGGAAGGAAATATTCTTTTCTCTCAATTGAAAATAGCTTACCTTGTTTTGCAGGAAAAATTGATGGCCACTATGCATGATTTTTATATTATAATTAATTTATTTTTTTTAGGAAAATTTGTTAGCTAGTGTGCATAATTTGTATCTTATAATTAATTTATTTTTTTGTCATTTGAAAAGGAGGTTGGTAAGAAGAAATTGAAGATGATGACCATGTTGCCATATTGTCCCAAGGTAAAATCCTCTTTAATTGATCTGTACACAACTACCTATACTTGTGCAAAATACATTGGTCCATTGCAGATCATTTTACCCATAAGTGAGAATATTTACTATCACTATTTATTATCTACACTTTACACTGAGGTTGACAACGGATACAAAATTCCTCATGGATGGTTGTTTGATTTTGTTGTGTCTATCTTTTGGGACAAAGTTGTTTGAATAATTTTTTGGGCTTGTCTTCTTAGAGACAAGCTCTAATTACCTGTAGTTCCCTTCATTGATGGATAAAATACTCATAATATCATTCCATAATTGTGACGCCCACATTTGACACACTGAAACCATCACAAAACCATATTATAATACTTATAAATTTACAAGAGTTTTTTTGTTTAACAACATACATGCATTGTGTTTTCTAGGGTAATTGCATACTTATTTAATTTAAAAAATTCCATTACGGTTTAAAACTTTCAAAAGTATCTCATTTAATTATTCCTTAATTAAATATAATCCTTGAGTGTATAACACCCATCTATATTTTTAATTTATTAATCCAAAATTAAATGGGGTCACAACTAAGTCCAACCCTCTATTCAAGTGGAAATACCATAAGTGGCCATATTAGTTAATTAAATGTAATTCATATTAACACATACTCATTCCCACAAAATGTCAATCATTTAAAATGTGTAGGGTCAAATCTGCACCCTAGGGTTAAGATATTTAGAGCCATTGGATCTAGGATTTCCCTAAAACGCCCTAATAATCGTTATGGATTACTTTTATTCACTTTTTTCCCCCTTATCATCTCATTTGCACATTTTGAGTTTTGCAGGTTTAAGGATGGAGGCCATGAATGGATATGGAGGCTATCGAGTCTAAAATATTTGATTCAAGATCTAGGAATGAGGAAGAAACTTCTTCATCTATTTTTTCTCCTTTTCATTCTATTGTCTCTTAAGGTTCGTGGTTTCTAAATTGTATTTTTTTGGTATGCAACCAAATTTTTGGTTGTGGTATCTATTTACCCTAATTTAAATTTTTCCTTTTTTGAATATACCCATGTGTGTGTGTGTGTGTGTGTGTGTGTGTGTGTGTGTGTGTGTGTGTGTGTGTGTGTGTGTGTGTGTGTGTGTGTGTGTGTGTGTGTGTGTGTGTGTGTGTGTGTGTGTGTGTGCGCGTGTGTGTGTTTTTAATACACGGTCAAACTATGTAATACCCGATTGTGTTGTGCAAAGTAGGCAAGGATTGTGGAATTTCAGGATGGGTGGCCATGGCTGACCCACCCCCATATTATATATGGCAAGGTGGGTTGGCCATGACTTCCGACCCACTTTGTTTTATTTTATTTTAAATAAACACAACGCGGGTGGGCAAGGGTGGGTTTGGCCCCCACCCAATCCGTTAAATATTTTTTTATAACTTTTTCAATGTAGCTTCACACACGACCAATTTCACTATTATTTAAATTCTTTAATATGTTCTTTTATTTGTATTGTTTAATGATATAAAATAATTAATATATATGTATACACACACACACACACACAGAGTGCCCACTCCTCTTCGACATTGTTTATCTTGATATTGATACTATTGGACTGATGTTCAGACATTTGATTTTGATACATTGATCAATAGATGTTAGATTTTACTGATATTTGGATTATTGACTCTATGATGTTTATGTTTTATTATGGTGCACTAAATAGTGATGTTAGATGCATGTCAATTTTCGGGATGTAGATTTTACACTGACATGTTATGTTTTTGAGATGTTGGAATATAATTGAAATCTCATGGATGTTAGGGTTAGATTTTTGCATATTGATGGATAATAGAATTATTAAATTTTGAATGATGAAGTTAAATATCGAATGATCGATGTTGTTAATACGGCCGAAAGGCCGAGAGAGGTATTTTTTGTGTGTAGGAATTTAATCACAAACATCGAAGGGGATAGGGGACCAACCATGGAAGGATGTTGAGCATTGAGTAACAAGGAAAAAATTGACAACTTGCATAATAATGTTTAGTGTGTGTTTTGCATGTCTTGTTTGGAAGTCTCCCATAGGGGGGCGATTTCATATATGTGGCCATGGGGTGAATTGTGTCCGTTTCTTTAATTTTTGTATGTGTGTATTTATGTCACTTTATTAACATGTGTAAATGTGTATTTATTACACCTAACCCTTATTGTTTAGTTTACCCAAAGTAGAGATGAGACTAATAGTGATGATGTGATCTTTTAGTCATTGTGTAAGATGAATTTATGTTGATTTGGGGGTATTTTACTCCACCCCAAGTTCAAAATTCATATTTTTACTTGGGAGAACTTTTGGAGACTTTTGGGACAAGCATTAAGACTTGTCCCATACCTCTTAATTTGACCCAACAACCTTACCTAAGGGTTAAGAAGCTTAATTTTGACTTCTTCATCCATTTTTGAGTGTAGGAGAAGGAAAATAATTACACTTTCTTTCTAATCCAATTTATTGTTTTCCCTTGAAAGCATGGTGTGAGAGCTTTGAGCCATGTGGGTTGTCATTGTTCTTGCTTGTGCATTGATGTTTCTTGGTCTTGGTGTATTTGAATTGAGTGTGAGGATGGGGGATGATGAAGTGACATCCTACATGGAGACAACTTATCATCCCCACTTCAAAATTCTATTTATTTGTGGTTTTTGGTTAGAACAGGGATTACTTACTCTTTTTGCTTCTTGTCCACTTTTGGATTTTGGAGGTTTTGGACTGCTTGGAAATTTCTTGGCTTGGATTTGAAGGGGATTGTGAAGGTTTTTCTTGGATCGTGATGGAGAGGTAGACTCTCCACCCTTTTTCTATTATGCTTTTATGTTTTTCGTAAGTAATGTTGTGGTTGTTAAAAGTATTTTGTCTTGTGATGTTTTTTTATGTTGGTTGGTTGAGTAGTTGGCCTTAGTTGGGTGTGTGAGGAGGGCTTATGGGAAAATTGGGGAGGGAAAAGGGAGTTTATTTGAGGCATGAAAATTGGTGGGAGTGTGAATGATATTATTGCCTATGGGGAGAGAAAAGGGATTCATGGATTTGGTGCTTGTTGCAAGGGAGAGATAAGCAATTTTGTGATTATTTTTAGTGCACTTGGAGGCTTAGGATAAGACTCCCACTTCACTTGGGAGGCATAAGGATATGGTATCCCATAACCCTTTCTCTACTTGGTTTGATCCTCAAAACTTTGTTTGATGTCTATGTGTAAACTTGTGGGTTATGTGATTTTGGTGGAGTTTCTTATATTGTATGTGTTTTTGTTGATAACCCTCTTTGTGATAGTTGTAAATTTTTCTCAATGCCCTCCATGGTTCCTTGAATGGGGCTGGGGGCATTAAGCAAATGGATTCTTCTCTTAATGGTTTTTATGGTTTGGCTTAGAGCGTTTCCTACTCCCCCTTCCTTGTTTTTTGATTCGTTTGTGAAGATCAAGAGATTCAAAGTTGAAGCTACCTTTGTGGAGAAGAAATACTCTTCGAAGACTTAAAATTTGGTTATGGTAGCCTTGTAATTTATTTTAAAATTTATACTTCCCACTTTGAGTGGATGCATTGTAAAATTGTAAATTTTTAGGAAGTTGTTGTACTCTTTGGAAATATTTCTATCTTGTAAACTCCTTTAAGAGTGTGGATTTAGAAAATTAAAATCTCATATGTGTAGTGTTGTGGAAGAAAATTATCAAGATTGTATTGTTTTGAAGAAAGGGAGATTTGAATGAGGATGGAATGGATATTCCTTTATTAATTTCCAAAATACTTTCATTTCCAAAATGTTGTAATGTTGTAGGTTGATATACTCCCATTTCCAAAGTAGTTGATATACTTTTATTTCCAAAACATTATAATGTGTTAGACTCTATTTTGAAAGAAACAAGTATGCTTTTAGTTGCACTTGCTTGTGAAATGAAACTAATTATTTTGTTCCCTTAAAAGAAAGCAAGTAGAAGCATTTTAACTATAAATGTATTACTAAACTAGTTGAAGGAAATAGTAGTTAGATCTATAAGATTTGATGAAAACATTCTCTTTTATCACCACCTTGTTCACAAGTTGTGTAAGGAAATTTACAATTAGCCTAACTTCACTCTAAGTGAATTTAACAAAACAAGGACATATATGAACTCACACCTCTACTTAAATGCAATTGTAGTTAGGTTAATTTTATGGACTTATTTTACAAATATTCCATATTCACATTAGTCTAACTTTGACCTACTTCAAAAATAATGAAAATTTGAAATAAAATAGATTATTCTAATATTATTCTTCTTTTCACAATTTTTTTATATACTAATAATTTTACTATTCTAATAGTTTTGTTAGCTTCGAAATATTAAGAATGATAAATTATTCTAACAAGCACATTAGTTTGGCCAAATTATTCTAGTTGTACTATGTACGTTTAGATTAAATGAGTGCATAAATAGTCTAAACTTGTATTATCATCACCTCACTATTTTCTCATCATAGTTATTTGGATCTTATAATATAAAGTATATGTACATGTTATGACTTGATAATTTCCTTACAAGTCCATTTACGTAAGCACGAGGAACCCCCAAGCCCATTGTTGGCTACCTACAGGAGACCTATGCATTGCTTAATACATTCCATATTCGATAGCTGAAGGGCCTATCGTAGGCATCCCGCACCGTGGATTGGTGCAAAATTTCCTACAATCATCGCAATCATTCATGTGTACTTCCTTTTATATCAGATATTTATGTAAGTATTTAGTTACCATGCTTAGAAGACTAGGGTTCGAAAAGTTTATTTTACCTTGTTGTCCTTGAATGTGTTATTAAGAATTTAATTAAGGAAGGTAGTATTATACCCTTAAGGGGTTCCCATTAGGTTTGAAAAGGCTTAATTGTTCACAACAAGCTTATTGTTACTTTTAACCCTACTAGGGGTGGTATTATTGAGACCTCAAGGATGCCCCTTAACCATTATTCCCAAAGGTCAATTGAGGCAGATTTATATCTTAGCTTGTTTAACATTATTTAATATTTTATCCATTCCTAAGTGTAGAATAGATTAATAACACTTCTTGCATGAGACTACTTCCCTTGATAGGTTAGACCTCCATACCCTAAGCTTATATTATAGACCCAAATGAATTCACAGATATGCGCTCCATTATTTCAGTTTATACGTTGATTACATTAGTTTCAAATTTACTTCTTAAAGTGTGATTAATGGAAAGTGCCAAGACAATTACCCATATTAATCCTTCTTACCCAAGAGATAAGAATAATACTTTTGCAAGTTAGACCATTAAAGGAAACATCCTTTAAACTCAATTATGAACAAAGCATTATGTCCATAATTATCTTGCTAAGGTAGCAAATTTATACATTTTTTTATAGCACATCTTAGTAGCCTAGCTTGTTCAGATTTATTCATGAAATGTAGGTTGTAATAACCATAGATTCATTTAAGGGATTCGTTTAATCATCTTATGGTCTTCCCATTATATTGTGTTAGATTATAACCTAAAATGTTATAGATGTATAGAAGGATTTCTTGATAAATCACTCCATTTTTAGTTAACAACAATTATCAATAGAAGTGAAAAATATTTAATTAAAAGTTTCCTTATCTTGACATATCAATCGTTTCATTTTATAATCACTCTTGGACATAATTAACACATTCACAACTCTACCATGAAGCTAGTACAAAGACATTCTTATATTTATTAATACTTAAAAACTTACATCCAATAGGGACAATTAAAAGAATGCTTTTCCAAGGAAAATATGTATATCACACAATATATTTACAATTGGATCCAAGATCCATATTACAATATTCAATCAATGCAAACTTCCTCAAGTCGGAGTGAAATGAGCCAACCAACCTTATTTAACTTGTGACACTGAAGTTTGAGGGGTGTCACTTCAATGAACTGGCAAGAGTAATCCTACGTTCTAATCTAATTTTTGACTCTTAATTAAGATTGGTCTACGAAACTAACTCATTCACCCTGTAGTAGCAATACTTCTGCAATAGTTAGGGGACTGAAATTCCTCCAACAATCCCAAAATTTGTGAGAGAAGAGACACATGAAATATATGTGTAGTTCCCTCAAAGGTACACTTGGCATATGTTTATCCTTCCTCTTCAATCAAAATTTGTACATTGATAGTGGAAAAACCAGTTTCCAAACTATGTCGGATCCATTGCAATTACACACACAAAAACCTTGCGATAATATAATTTAACATATAAGAATCAAGGAAGTAAATCTATTTTGCATCCAAAACTATTTCAGTTTAATTTATCATAATATAAAAGTCAAAAATATATATTTTCACTAAAAAATCGCTAAGTATGGTTTTCTGGAAAAATTCTGCCAGAGGTTTCCCTTTTATTTTTCACTTTTAAAATTTTCCAGCAATTCAAATTAAATCATACATATACACAAATGAAATAAATGCTTAAAATAAAAGGTGTGGATCAAGTGATCCAACCCTCTGAGAGCTTGAAAAATCTCGGGATACGAAAAAAAAAAATGAAGTCTATCTAAACAAAGGAAATTTATAATTCCAGATGATTTTATAAGAGTCTTTTTACCCTTACGGCGTGCTTATTTCGTAAATATTTTTTCCTACAAGAGAGTTACCAACTTTACTGACTTCTTGGGAAGAATTTAATTTTCTTTCACTTCAGAACCAACCACGAGTGGAGTTATATGCAACATTTAGAAGCTAAGTGAATCATTACACCCCACTCCTTTCAAAATTTGTTTTTGCATAAATTTCAAAAACAAAATACCCACATTGATATTTTGATTTTCAGCAGTCTATTACTTTACCCAAACCAATTTCACACAAATCCATCACATTGTTTTGCATAAATCTAACAAAAATGAATACCCACATTGATATTTTCATTTCCAGCAGTCTATTATTTTACCCACATTGATTTCACACAAAACCATCACATTTTTTTTGCATAAATATAAAAAAAAAGGAATGTCCACATTGATATTTTCATTTCTAGCAGTTTATTATTTTTCCCTAAATCGATTTCACATAAAGCCGTCACATTTTTTTGCATAAATCTAAAAAAATGAATACCCACATTGATATTTTCATTTCCAGTAATCTATTATTTTAACCAAATCAATTTCACAAATTGCCATCACGTTTTTTTGCATAAATCTAACAAATAAGATTTCCCACATTGATATTTTTATTCGCAGCAGTTTATTATCTTGTGTAAATCAGTTTTAGGAAAAGCCATCATAGTTTTTAACATAAATCTAAGAAAAATTAATGCCCACAATGATATTTTCATTTCAAGAAGTCTATTATCTTACCCAAATCGATTTCATACAAATGAACCACATTCAAAGAGAAACATGCAACAACTAGAAATTAGGTAAGGAGCAAAAATCACAAATTTTAAACATAATACAACCCCAATGACAATGGAGAGGCTGAGAGACCCATTTAATAAAAATCAAAACAAAGGGGGTAAGGAAGAAAACCCTTGCCTACAAGTCGATTTTATTTTGTTTAATTTGCTTCCTTACCAATTGAAAATCTAGCCATTTTTTCTAAATGCATCCATTCAAGCTTCTCTAAATAACCAGAACTTCCACAATGCACACTTGAATGGAAATAAAAGGGCTCTAAAGAAAAATGCCTTCACTCTTATATACAAGAAAAAAATTCAGCAGAGTGACTCCAAGATGGGAGCTCTCTCTCTCTCACAAGTTTAATTCCAAATGAAACTCAATACTCTACTTCCATTCTATTTTCTCCACATAATCCAAGAAATAGTAGCTCACTTTTTTCTCCTTACCCACTGTCTTCCAATTGGATGGAGATAATTATCATGCCTTCGTGGGTGGGAACTCTCTTATTTATTTATTTTATAAAAAAATTGCATATTCAAACAATAGTCTAAGTCTCCCCTAATCTTTGTTGGTTTCCATTAAAGTGGATAAGGAATAATTAAACATTGACCACATTGTGGCCACTTTATGATTGAATCCAAAAATAATACCTTTAGACAAAAATTGTGCCTTTACGGTGTTCAATCACCATGATTTTAATTTTGAAGTCAAATAATATTAAATCAAATGTTGTTTTTCAATTCAATGGGGGTGGTAGTGTACCAAATTGTATTCAATCTCCGTAGTCATAAAGTATCTAGCACACCGACACAATCAAAATTGAAATCAAGGTTCCTTAGGAAAATAAATTACATAGAATAATAATAGTCGACGGTATTTAGTTGGATGAGTACATAATTTTCGAGTAATTACGCAAAGAAATAAGTACCATCAACTGATTTTTTTAATTAATCAAATAAACACGCTTTTTTTTCATTTTTCATATTTATTAGATTAATTAAATTGTTGGAAAGAAATGATTAAAAATAGTGGGATGTTATAAGATTATCATGCAGTGTTGGACCTTGTAAATAGCATAATCCTCTAGAGAAAGTGGGATTCTTTTCCTAACCTAGTGCCAACTTCTCTAAAGTGTAGAGAATGGAAAAATAAACTAATGTTACCCTAATTATTTCCAAGGAGACAGGGATAAAATAATGCATAAAACATAAATATACTCTAAGGTAAGGTGATGCACCAAAACAGGGAGAGAGAATCTGATTGAGTGAAAAATATGGAGTAAAACAAGTGGGAGAGGGAAGATAGAGGCACCACAGTCTGAAAAGTATTCAATTCCCTATATTCATAAAGCACAAAAAATTAAAGATCCTGTAAATAGATAGAACATAAACAATATACCCATAAGTATAACGGGATGCAAAAGATGCAATATAATTCGAATTAGGGAAAGAAAAGCCAAAAACACCAATTTATTCCTAAAAACATGCACAATCCATTATAATATAGGCACAAGGAAAAATCCTTTACAAAATGCAAAAATTCGATATCTTTTGCTCACAACAACTCTGGAACAATTTTTTAACAGAGTTCCTTTACATTACAGAAGATATGGGCATCCATACAAATTGGTACATAGCTTACACGAGTTGTCATGGGCGCCATGCCTCATTAAATAAGGTTGTTGCGTTGTCATTCACCAACCTACCTTTGAATGGCATGTGACTCAACCAACATTGTTCATCGTCCAACCATGGTGGGTTGGAAATATGTCCAACCTCATGGGGCTATACATATTTCTATGAGTAAACAACTGACTTGCCAACTAGCTGCTCTTTATCTTCATATTAGATGACCATCTAACCATGATTCATACAAATGTGAGTGGGTTGTCTAATCTCATAACGTCCAACCTTGTGGGGTTGGATGGCCATCTAACCTATAGGCCGTACACCCCGTGGCGTCCTCCCAATCTAATGATCGCCATCATTACATTGTGTCCATCCAACCAGGAGTCGGACAACCATCTATCTTTGCCCATACAACTGATGCAGTTGGATAGTCATCCAACCCTATGTCGTACACCCTTTCACCCGACCATCCTCATGGCCATCTAACCTAGCCTCCGTTTGACCATTTCTTCAATACGTCGTCTAACTAGGGGGTTGGATGACTATCTAACTTGTTTCGTACGTGGGGTTTGATGGTTGTCCAACCCTTGGGCCGTCCAACCCAGCCATCCAATTAGGGGATTGGATGACCGTCTAACCTTGACATCCAACCTTCCACGCCGATGAGCCACCCATCCATCTCGATGACATGTCCAGCCATGTTCCGTCCAACTAGGAGGGTTAGACGACCCTTTATCTCTATGAGCTGTATAATGCCCTTGGACCCGACTGATTCCACAATAAGCCCGACGACTAATTTTATCATTCTTCGTCATGAGCCAACTTGTCTTGAGTTAAGATCAAATCGACTAAGCCAAAACATGAGGTACCCAAAATATTGCAAAGTATTTCGCTTTTTTCCCTTCAAATATAAATACTCCAACCTACTAAGTTTTCCATTTTGCATTGGTGAAAAAAATGGATGATAAGAAGCACATCAATAAATATTTAGTGAGAATTATCCCAATGATCCAATAAGGGAGATGAAAATATAGATAAATAATTTTTTAGATTGAGTAAAAATATTCATTAATAAAGTAGACTTCACCATATAGTTACTCCGAAGGCATGACTACCCTCCGGTTGGGTATATTACGATGATGCTCACAAGCTTCACCTGCTTCCACTTTTCTATGGCTCCTACCTGCCACTTTCCCTACCACCTGTCCTACCACACCCGGTCACCTGCAGTGTAATGAAGTGAAGGGTTTGATATTTTAGAGAATTCAATCCATAAAATGTTTAAAATATATTTTCTGCATCTTCTTCCTGTGCCCTCTATTTCTTGATGAAAAATAGGGATTTCCAAGCAGTGGATATCATGTTAGGTGGTTCATGGAATATTTTGAGAAAAATCCCCACTACTTCCTTTGTTAAATTCAAGGCTGGCAGTATTTAACTTGAACATCACCACACATTTCGGCATGATCATATCATTTTCTTCATAAAAAGTACTCCCAAACCGTGGATTCCAATGTCTTATCCTGTTGTTGAAGTTACTGTAATATTAGTTCAACAGGATACCTAAGTATCTCATAAATAAATAAAACTAAGTATGATATTAAATTAAAACGTTGTAGGTGATAATTTGAAGACTAGGATGGCTGGTATACATCCTCTCCTGATATAGCTATTTGATTACAGCATACGGATATCGATTATGTGTTCCATCGCAATGACATGAGTGAGGAAGGCATTGAACACTCTCTTGGCATCATTGAAAGACCTAGTGATGCCAAAGCCGCAGTAGTTATTGGTATTGATTCTGTTGTCCCACCATCAAAATTCCCGGACCTATTTGAGACTGTTTTCATCACATATTTAATATATCGGTTCAATAAATTATATAAGCTATACATGAATTCCAAAAGGTAGCAACGAAGAGCTTCAAAACAAAAACATGATAACATAAGACATGACAACACGTGTAAAAAGAACCCAATGTAGGTGGTCTTGACTCCTGGGTAGGTGGGCCACTATGAGATAAGAAAATCCCTACATTATGCTACTATGTGTCTCCTTTTTCTAGGCACACAAATAATGTTAATGCCTACAGGTTACATGCATTAACGGAGCAGTAAAAATTTGTTACCCAAGCATAAAATTACTCACAAAATTGTCCATCGAATTTTAATCCACGCCTCTAATTCAGGTATTTTCAATTAATTACAACACTGAATCAATTTGACCTCATAAAAGAGTGGTATAGAAATATGCAACTTAATTTTCATCCTACAAGAGGGATACATAGTTGATGAAGTTTGAATTATGCATGTATATCATTATGATCAACTTATGAGCTAATGGTGGGGTACTTTCATTTGTAACCTAATTATTCTCTTCCCCTCTTGGGATTTATCATGGGGTGATATTTTTTCATGTACGGAATACAATTTTTGTTGCATGAATCTTCTATATTTATTTTCATTTGAATGAAATGAAGTGGATTATGATACTAATGAATGGCCCCCGCCTAAAAAATTGTAATTCCAACAATTCTTGTTTTCTTGCAATTTATGTACAATTCTATTGTGTGGGTGCATTATAAGTGATTACCATAAAATAACATATCTATGTTTTAGGTGTTTATATATCAATTCTACATGAGTATTGTACATATTACATAGTCAAATGAGTTGGTATGGAATTGTATGGAATAATGTCGAGCATATATGAATAATGTAATGTATATGAAAAGACATTTACTGAGATACCTAAAACAATGTTGTTGTATAGTTGTCTATATAAAGATTACTTTGATCCCAAATGATACAAGAAATGGGCTTTGTGATTTTATTAAACTCCATAATGAACTTGCGAAACATGGTTGCATGTCTAATAAATTTTTCAATCAGATGCCATTGCTAAAATAAGGATAATATTTGATCAACTTGATCTCTTTAGGGTCTATATTAATATAAAAAATGTTAATGATTTAGTCTAGCTAACTGATGTTTGTAGTTTAAAATTCACACTTGGCTTAGAAATTAGTATGCAACTTGTCCTTGTGAAAATATTTCAGAATATGGAATATGTTCTCTAAGTGCTTCTTTGATGTCTTATTTTAGACGATTATATCATCAAGGTAGATGATGGTAAAGGAGTTGAGAAAAATTAAATTTTTTTAACTATCAGGAGTAGATAAATGGTTGAATTATGCTTTTGGGAGTTTTACCTAATTGGAGAATGTAATCAACATGCATTGTGGAAATTTCTAAAACAAATGATAGAAAATGTTAAAAAAATTCTCCGAATTGTTTTTATAAAAAAATAATTATATACAGGTGGTGTTTCTAGAGTACATCAAATTCTACAATAATTGAATTATAAAACTCAAATGAATATGACTTATTCAAAAGTGTAAGTGGATCTCAAGAATCAAAGTAATAATGATCAACTTAAACTAGTATTTAAGCGAAGTTATGTGGGTACTTCCATTAACCTACATGTCATGAATGACACATGAACCATCACGTGCTATATATATCAATATTAAATGTTTTATTAATGCTATTTTATCCATATTATTATATATAAGAAGGCCTATATTTTATTTTAAATAGTTGCATGTATGTAATCATTATTATTATAATGATATTTTTTAATATCGAACAACACCTCTCTCTCTAGCATTTCTTCCTTCTAAAACCAACTAAACAATAACTTTATCAGTCATGCTCCATGCATATAATTTATAATGCCCCAAAGCATCCATTTGTGCACCAATAGACTCCCAAACATTTAAATATTGAAGTGACATCATTTATCTACCATTACCCAAACAACACAATCAACTTAAGTGTAACTACCACTTAATATGGAGAGGTAGTTACATAACCATCCAACCTACAATTATGTTCTTATTGAACCCTCCTTGTCAGGTAAAAATTGTTTTCATTCCAATTTGAAATAATATTAATTCATATTTTTACGATGCTTGTATCTTTATTTATATCTCAATCCGTGTTCAATTTTTATCCCCATCAATCATGGTCAAATTTTTGAATGCTTGATTCAATATTTAAGAAGTATCATTCAAAATTTAGGAAATGTTTCAAAATTTATATGAAATCCCAACCTCAATAGACTAGCTTTATGGCCTCAAGCTTGATGCTTTCATAGAAATAATTATCTCCCAATAATTTTGATCGTAACATTTACAAAATTCCATATATATGTTGTAGTGCCCACTTCCCATTGACAACTTTTTGACACTAATCGTGATACTACTGATTATATTATAACATGATTATGGACCTTATTATAGTATGATGTTAGGTGTTAGATCATGGATTATTGTTGACTTGAATCATTTATGATGCATGATGATTATTAGAGACATTTTGGATATTGATGATGATATACTGTTTGACATGGTTATATTATGGATGTTGTGCGGACTTGTGATATGTGGATATTGTGAGTGGACCTAGAAATGGAAAATTATTGGATGATGATATAGTTGTTGATAAAACTATAAATGATATTGTTAAATTGTGTTGATGTTGTTGTGATTCATATATCTAAATGATTTAGGGAATTATATTTATATTATTTTGGATGTTTTGATATGGCCACGAGGCCGAAGGAGGTATTTGTGTTTTGCAGGATAAAATATCACAACAAACATCGGGGGATTGGAGACCAACCACATTAGAATTCTAGATGAATTCAACAAGGTCACCATGGCAACTAGTTTTGTTTGTGCGTGTTGTGTGTGTTAGGGATTTCCATGGGGGGGATCACCTTTAAATGTGACCAAGGGATTTTATGTTTTTATTTTATTTGGTCCCTTTTTGTTTAATTTTTGCATGTGTTTTATGTGGTGCACTTACCCTTTCATTATTTATTTAATGTGGTGTTAATATTGTGAGTAATCATATTGTTTAGTTATTTAATTAAAATATGTCATAAGAATGTAATTAATAGAGTTGTTGGCCATGTTTTAAAGTGTTGTAAGAATGTGTAAGTAATATGTAAGTGATGTGTAAGTTAACTTTTGAGTGTGAAACACTCCACCTTCTTGGAAATTCAATTTGTCCTTGGAGGCTGATTTTGGAGGCTTGTGGGACAAGTTAAACTTGTCCCACACCTCTTAAATTTACATACCAACCTTGCCTATGGTTGGAGAGTTAAAATTAGACTTTTATAATGCATTTTGGGAAGACAAATTGTATGTTTTAATTGCACTTTTCTTACATGATTTAATTTCAGTCCTTTGGGGTGTTTGTTGGATTTGAGTTTATAAGTAAACTGTCATATTATTCACCCACCTATTTATTATACATTGGAGATTGAAGTTGAATTTTGAGGTTGGGGTTAAGGATGTGTGATGTGGCATCCTACATGGATCCACCTCATCCTCTTCTCTTCCCTCTTCTATAAAATACAAATTCCTTGTCTTGTTTTGGGTTGCTTCACTTGGGAGACTTGATTCTTGGGTGAATTTTCTTGTTGTTTGGGAGCTCTTGCTTGAAGGAGTTTTGGAAGATTGTTGCATGCTTGTGCTTGGTTGTTTTTGGATTGCTTGCATTGGGATAGAGCTCGTTGTTTTTGAATTTGGAATAACTCCATCATAGAGAGGTAAGATCTTGGCTCATGAAATGCTCTTCTTTTATATATGTAAATGTTCATGTGTGAATGTTTTGGCATGTTTGTGGGTTGTTGGGTAGATGGCCTAGGAATGGTGTAGGAGAAGACTATGGGGCTATTTTGTGGGAGGCACAAGTATGTTTTAGGGAGGTATAAGGGTGGAGGGAGTTGGGATTTGAGTTCCACCTTATAAAGAAATAGCTTGCATTTCTTTACTTGTTATGGGGTGCCATAAGAGGTCATAAGAGGAGGCATAAGGAATGTTAGGGTTTTGATATACTATTTTTGGTTGTTTGTAACTCAGGTGGTGATACCCATTTCCCCATTTGGGAGGCATAAGAAGCATCCCCCATAGTTCTTTCTCCTTTGGCTTGCTTGATGAAGCCTTAGTATTGTTTTTCATGTGTTAATGTAGTTGTAAAACTACATTCTATTTTGGACTGTGTTTTATTGTGAAAATGTTGCTTGTATGTTTGTGGAAGCTTGTTGTTTCCATGAGTTGGATCACACCTTTTATTACATTGTGGTTGGGGCTTGGGGGCCAATGAAGAAGGATGGATTCTCCTCTTCATTGGATGTCTTGGTTGGGTGGAGAGCATTGCCTTTCCCTACTCTTGTTGTGATCAAATTGGATGAATGAGAAGAATGCATGTTGTTGTTCTAGAGTTGAGAAAAGACAGTTTGATAGTCCCTTGTGAAATGAAATCTCATTGTAACCTTCCCACTTGAAGTGGATGATCTTGTAAATGTTTGTAATGGAAAGATGTTGTACAGATTTGTAAGTGAAATTTGAAATGTAAAAGAGTTATACTCTGTATTCTATTTAGAAAGAATGTGAAAGAATGATACGTGTTTGGTATACTTGTATTTTGTAATCAAATGGAAAGGAAGTTGTAAGAGTTCATTTGAATTAATGAAAATGGTTTTGTCTTGTCCATATGATGTTATTCCATTGGAAATCTGTGTTTAGCATACTCTATGAAATCTCTGTTTGAAAAGTGGTAAAGTGGAACACGTGAAAAGAAAATGTATTGTCTTGCCCTGTATACAATAAATGATTTTGGAAGAAATGAAAGAAGGAAGTTGTAAGTTGTCTTTTGGAATCAATAAATGAATGTAATTCTTTTCTCAAATTGCATTTTTGTATTGAATCTGATCATATCAATGTATTGAAATCTCTGTTTGAAAGGAAGAAATGTGTGTGAGAAAAATACAATGTATTTTGTCTCTTTGAAATGTGAAAAATTTGAAATCAGTATTGCATTTTGGTCTTGAATGGTTTTTTTTGAATCAACCAAATATGTTAGCTTGGAATTGGAACATATCCTAAATACTTGGAAGAAGAAGTGGAAAATAGACCCATTAAAATTTGATCCTTGTTATTTGTAATTTCAAACTGACAATTATCTCAACCAAAATGAACAAATTGAACGTATAATAATAAAATAACAAATTAAATGATTGAATTGAAGTAGTAGGCCCTAAAAGAGATCAAATAGGTAAAAACACTTAAAGGAAATATGTCAAAACTTAGTAAAATTAGGCTCAAACTATTTATAGTCATTCTACTGTCAAGAAAATGTAAATGTTAAAATTGAAAATCAATTAGACAAATTGAACCTTGAATCCTTCCTTAAATCCATTTAGGAACAATCCTCCATGTCTATTTGACATTTTGAGAGAGGAGGAAGATCAAATTGAATAAATCTCACAAGTTAAAATTCACCAGTTCGCACTGTAAAATACTGCAGGCCTTTTTCTTAATTTTGACCCCTTAAACTTTATCAAAATCTAAAATTAATGACCTTTGAGTAAAGATGGTGTCGAGAGCTTTCCATAAATTCCTTGTTTGTCTAAACTTGGGCTCTCTATCAAAAGTTATGGCCTTCTGAATATTTATTCACTTGGCATCAAATTTTGGGAAAAAATTCCTTGGCAGGCCCTTGGCCCAAATTTTTCCCTTAGAGCTTAGGAGAATTTTTAGATTTTTTTCAAATTTTCCCTACCACCCCACCAGCCCACATGTAAGCATAAGCTACAAATTGGCACCATGAGGTGCCAGTGGTGGGACGGATATCCTTTTAACTTAGCATCCTTGTAAAAATTTTGGGAAAAATTTCCAAATTTTCCCCACCGGCCCGCGACCAATTATGTGATGCCACGTGGTGTCATGAGGCGTCGGCAGTAGAGTGGGTCCCTTTTTTCTCTTTGTTCTTTGGAAAATTTTGGGAAAATTTTCCATGTTTTCCCTGCCATCCCACTTGCTCGCAACCAATTCGAAGCTGCCACGTTTCATCGCGAGGTGTCAATGGAGGCACGGGTCCTTGTACCCTCTTAGCCCTTTGAGGCATTAAATCAATTCACTCCCCGCCACCCCACATTCCCTGCATTAGATTAGGAGTCGCCACTTGTCCTTTATGGACTCACTGGAGCACGAGCGTAAAGCCGAATTTTCACCCCGCATGGGAAAATTTACAAATTGTCCCCCGTCGCCCCACTTTTCCCGCTTTTTCTCACACTGCCTTAGGGAGTGCCACATGTCCCTTGTGGACATTCGGACCCATAGAAGTGCGGGCGAAATGTGGTTTTTTCCCCATGTGAAATTTTTTCCAAAAGTCTCCCAATGGCCCACCAACTCGCCCTTTCAGTAAAAATTTTCTCCCCTAGGACCACAGGCCCGCCCTTGGGGAAAATTTTCACCCCAAGGCCCATCGGCCCATAACTTGAAAAATATGAGGAGTTAGGAGGGATTCTTTATATCAATGGAAAGGTGAGGAAATTTCCTATCAAATGGGAGTGATTTAGGTAAATTTTGAATGTGTTACGTGTGAGAAAAAATAAATTTGAAACCTTAATTGTGTTATAGAATGGGTGTGGTGAGGAATTACCCTCTGAACCTTTTTGTACCTTCTAAACCTAAAATTTGGACCTTATGACTTCTTATAATTGTTAATAAAATTAAATTGTATTCTAGTAGATTAGAATGGTTCTGAAACCTGTTAGTGATGAATGTTGTCTTGTAACCTTGTTGTAGATTCTTTTAAAAAATATATATTCAATAATTTTCCTAACTAATCCTAGGTTGTTCTTGGGTCTCAAGTGGGTTGTTTTAACAAGCGCTAAATATGCCATAGAGATTATATTTCTCCATGTTTAAGAGATGCGAGGAGATCTACCTTTTCTCTTATTGTTAGCACTAAATGTTTTTTTACCATCTTGGTTACAAAATGTTAATATTTCCATAGCTAGGAAAATAAGACATGTACACTAGTTGGTGAGGAAATACTACATTACAACTGGTACAAACTAGGCATGCCAACGATTTTAACGGTTTGTTTTAAAGCATCGGCACTCTATAATCTGATATAATATATAGTTATTTGATAACAATCAAAGAGCTTTATGCGTATAAATATTTTTCATACTTATTTCATTTATAATGAGTCTTCTTGATTAAAAAATCTAAAATAAGGCTCCCCAAAAAATTGTAAATGTTTATTTCCATATAAATAGTCTAGATAAACTTATTATATAAATTTCACTTCACATATTTTATTTGTTCCACTCTACACTTTTTTAAATTCAGATCTTGAATCATAATGTGACAACAACTATGATGAAAATCACGATCCCCATTACCGAATAGTTCTTTGAAATTTTCATGGAATACAAAGCCTACTTCTACTTAAATAACCTATGCTAGGTTGTGATGGCTTTCTACAAGCCTTAATATACCAAAAACAAATTCATAAACTAGATGGATTTTTATACATAGCCACGTCATCCTCTAGAGGAATTAATCCATTTATGACCTCATAGAACTGCAACTTATAGGTAGTAACACCATCCAAATGAAAAGAAAATGTAAATTCCCATGAGAATATCCTCCCCGTGTTTTTTTTTTTTTGGCATTATTTTTCCTTTAACTCTTGCGTTATTAATACCACCAACTATCTTAGATTTTCACCCATAAAAGTCTCTTTACAAGCAGAATTCAGTTAGTTACCTATAAGGATAGATTAATGGTTTTTAATTTGACACAGTTAATATTTTTCAATTCCTAACCTTACAAACTTGCTTATTTTAGAACTTCAATCCAAACAAAGAATTATGCCAAATTTATTAATTTTTTCTTACATTTAATTTTTGTATTTATAGTGTTTGTTAAATTAACCTCCTTATTTTCTCCATGATTCTATCTATTAGGTAGAGAACGACTAAAATATTGACTAGCCACTTGAATATTTTTGTATTTTACACTTGTTTTCTAATGAGTAGTTAAATTTTGACCAACATATGAAATATTGAACATTTTTATACGCTTGTTAATGGCTACCTATATAACCTATGTGATATTTTGTTGGTACAAACAATTATTGGAGACTTGTTGAACACGCTAAGAAATATACCATTGGTGGCAGCAGAATACCCTGTGGGACTTGAATGGTAAAACCACTATAACCAATACACTTTATAATGGAATTCATACCTAGTTCTATGTAGCTTGCTTTGTGTTCAATGTTAAAGGTAGTTAAATTTACCTTATGGAATTGTAGAGAATAATTACAATGAATCTAATTTAAGACAATTGGATGCTCTCTGGGGGAGTGGTAAACCCTCGAAAGTAGATTCTTCCTCATTTCCCAACATAAGCACATTCTCAATGTAGTTATTAGAGCTAATTTTTATGACATGATGGGTGTAGAGGATCCCAAATGTTTGGAACCATCTTTGTATAAAAATTCTATAAGTAAATAAATATTTAGAGTTCTTAGGATTAGCTATGACTAAAAAATACTTTTTCGCATTCACTATTGTTGCTTCCCACGTAGTTTCTCTTCTACTCACATTTATATCTACAAACCTTCTTCCCACATATAAACTAAACCTACGAGGTAACTACCCGTATGAAAAAACAAGCACAAACCTTCTCCATGATATCAAGAACACAAAAACCAACACAAAAGACCAATTCCACTAAAAAAGAAACTCTCCAAACTATATCATAACCAACACCACATGTCCCATCAAAGTTCTTGGTTTTCTCTACATCCCTTCTCTTGATGTGTACCGTGTATAACATTTTACGATACCAATTTCTTTATCAACTAGGATGGGCGTTGGGACATATTATTTGAGGAGGATTTGGGTTTTGTTGCATGTTATTAAGCCAATATAGCCAAATCCAACTAGATATATTCTCTCGTCACATGGCCCCGTGTTTCGAGTGATTAATAACATCAACAATAGATCAACCTACTAGGGATTGTATGTGGGTTACGTGTGTTTTCCTTAAATGGATTATTACGGGCTAATTTTTTATTTGTGGGGTGGGTTTATAGACATCTGTTGCCATTGTGGATGTTTTTTAATATTATTTTAAATATTATCATTGAGGGGATTAAAACTAAGGTACAATTATTTGACTAAGAGATGATGGTTCTTCCATACCCAAATATTATTGTCGAGGAAGATGTGATTTTCACATTGCAACAAACTCAAAAACAATAGTTAAACCACAAAAATTATAAAAAAGTAGTTATTACAATTATGGACAACCAAAACAATTTGGAGTGAAATTATATGCCCATTTGTATAAAAAAATGTCTAAATCACCACTCATGTACTATGTACAAACATATAGAACCTACCCAATGTTAAAAATATGTAATATGTAGATATACATGACCTTCTAAATATGTCAAAATGCAAACAAATATTTCTTATAATTAAACTAGATTTTTATGTGGGAGAATCTATTGTCCTATAGTTACTATCATAGTTCCAATACATTAAAATATCATTTTTTATTATTATTCTTTTTAAATATAATTATGCTTGATAAATAATTCAAATAAAAAAACAAATATTTCATTGTTGCATATTTGTAAGCTTTTGAAAATTATTTGTATTTACATCTATTTCAATCAATATTTACATGAACCAATACAACTACACTATACCCAGATCAAGAATATGAAACATTTATTCACATCATAAACCATCACATACCAATCATCCTTTGGAGGAATTCATCCATTTATCATCTCGCAAACATGTTGCCTACTGGTAGTCATCTAAAAATTACAAAATAATATTTTTATCTAGATAAATATAAATAAATTATATTATTGTAGCTAAATATAAATAATCATACCATCACATATTGAAAAAGATAGTATAAAACACAACTGAAAACACCATCAACACTACATATAACAAAATTTCCCTCAAAACAATTGTTTTAGGACATTAAGGTGCTAGACAAAAATGTCATATGCTACTGAAATTACCTTTATTTGTATGCATACGTACTTTTGTAACACTTTATGTACACAAAAAAACCAAATCTACCACAAATAGCCAATTCCGTAGAAAATAGTATCAACATTTTTTGATACATACATGAAGAGAACCACCTAGATAGATAGCAACAACTTATAAAATTTAGAAATTTAGTGGATGGGATTAAAACTAAGGTTCAAATCTTTGACTAAGATATGATGGTTATTCCATACCCAAATATTATTGTCGAGGAAGATGTGATTTTCACATTAAAAAAGACTAAAAAAAGATAGGGAAACCCCAAAAATTATAAAAAAGTAGTTATTCCAATTGAGGACAACCAAACAAACTTTGGAGCGAAATTCTATGCCCATTTGTATAAAAAACAGGACTAAATCACCACTCATGTACTACACACAAACATACAGAACCTACCCAATGTTAAAAATATGTAATATGTAAATATAAATGACCTTCTCAATATGTCAAAATGCAAACAAATATTTCTTATAGTTAAATTGGATTTTATGTGGGAGAATCTATTGTCCTATATTTACTCTCATATTACCAATACATTAAAATATCATTTTTTTATTGTTATTCTTTTTAAATATAATTATGCTTGATAAATAATTCAAATTCAAAAACAAATATTTCATTGTTGCATATTTGTAAGCTTTTGGCAATTATTTGTATTTGCATCTATTTCAATCAATCTCTAAGTGAAGTAGTAAATCTACACTATACCCAGTTGAGAATATGAAACATTTATTCACATCCTAAACCATGACATACCACTTATCCTTTGGAGGAAGTAATCAAATTATTAACTCAAAAACATGTTGCCTATGGGTACTCACCTAAAAAATTATAAATAATGGTTTTTTATCTAGATTTATAAATAAATTATACTATTGTATCTAAATATTAAAAAAACATACCACCTCATGTTAATAAAGATACTATAAAACACAACTAAAACACCATCAACACTACATACAACAAATTTTCCCTCGAAATAATTGTAACACAACATTAAGGTGCACACTAAACACATCATATGCTACTGAAATTACCTTTATCTCGTATGTATACATACATTTGTAATTATTTCTGCACACAAAAAAATCAAATATATCACAAATAACCACTTAGAGAAATAGTATCAACATTTTTTTATGCATACATGAAAATACCCACTTGGTTAGATGCCAACAACTTAACAAAAATATAAATGTCATGGTCATATGATACACGCCAAAAAATAAGCCAATGGAAAGAAAGATAAAGAATTGTTAGACTATTCCCTCACAATATAATGACCCCCATATGTAGATTTTTTCTTTACAAAGATCTTACTATAAAAAATATTATGTGATATTCCAATTCACATCAACATATGTAAATAAAAATTAATTCTTGACTTGGTTACACTACTACCAATGTATCAACCTTGGCATATAGAATATGTAACCACGATAACACATACAATTCTAATACAACAAGTTATGAAGAAGACATGCCTGAAATAGGATTACTACAAATGGAAGAACATGAAATGTGTTCCCAATTGCGCACAATAGGGGACCTCAACATCAATGATCTGGAACTCCTTGGTAAACAAACTTCTTGTCTACAATTCAAAACAATAATAACTTTAACCACCACCTTATGAAAACAAGGTTCTTCAAGTACACAAATCATTTTCAAAAACTAATTATTCAATATTGAATTGTAGTTGCTACAAAAAAAAATTGATCCCTTTTATGTCTAAAACTCCTTTATGTATTTCCCCTACAAAACAAGATCCTTTTACTGATGCAACACATCTATATGTTATTAATGTGTCAACCACTTTATATAATAAGCACAAAATGTAGGCCCCTAACATGTCATTTGCATTGAACACAATGAACAAATTGACAAGGAGGATATAGAAAAACCAATATGCAAATTGAAAGTGTAGTACTCATTTGTGATGGTGAAGAAGCTATGCTTACTAAAAATTTATGGGTTCAAGCCATCGTGGTCAACAATGCTCATGCCTGTGTAATTACTATAATGTATGCCTCAAGTTTTATGCCTCCATCTTTGGCATCGTATGTAGTTTTCAATTTCAAGAAATAAACAGGACCAACATAGGATACCACACACCCAACACATATTTACATTCCTCCCAACACTAGAGGTGCACGTCGTGAGGTTCTTTTAACATTGGCATGACCTCTAACAATTCACAAATCATAAAGGCTAACCCTTGACTAGGAAAATGCATTTTACATCCCTCTTTCGTGTCTATTATCTTGAAGACATACCAATTTTCCCAATATTTTCCTTCAACAACTTCAAATGTCTACAATAAGTTGCACATAACCAGGCTTAGAAATAGATAGAAGAAATGCTCCACCAATGTGTCCCCCCAGCACACATCATGTACGCACATCCATTACATGCTACACTATTACATACACCTTCTATGTACATTGAATACATTAAGGGAAAAATATTTAACTTTACTTCTCAAAGAAAAACAATAGACTATTTGAATATCTAAGATGCAACAACAACCCTTTCTAACATAAAAAATCTTGTTCATCTAAATATAGGTATGAAAAAAGACTACACCACCCATATATCATAGCAAGAGTGACAACTTCTATGATATAGCTACTCTTACTGACAATTCCATAAGCTATACAACACCAACTAATCTCTTATTGTGTAGACCACTACCAAAATGAAACAAACTCAAAAAAGGATAGGGAACCAAAACAAATTCTAAAACAAGAAGTTTGAAGTTAAGGTATGCCCATTTGTATAAAAAAAGGCCTAAATCACCACTTACGTATAATGTATAAACATACAAAACCTACCCAATGTTTAAAATATGTAATATGTAAATATACTTGACCTTCTCAATATAAAAAAATGCAACCAAATGTTTCTTAAGTAGTGAAATTGGAATTTTATGTGGGAGAATCTAGTGTCCTACATTTACTCTTGTATGAAAAATACATTAAAATATCATTTTATGACTATTGTTTTTAATAAATCTCACTATGACTTGTGAATGATTCAGATAAATAGACAAATATTTCATTGCTGCAGATTTGTTAGCTTTTGACAAATATTTTTTTGCGCATGTTTCAATCAATCTTTACATGGACCAGTACAACTACACTATACCTAGATCAATTTAGAAACAAATAATTTGAAACATTTATTCACATCCTAAACCATGACATACCAGTCACCCTATGGAGGAATTCATCCATTTATTACCTCATGAACATGCTACCTATGGGTAGTAAACCAAACCAAAACAAAGAAAAAGAAAAAGTAAATTCCACAAAAAAATAACAAAAGAGTGGTTACAAAAAATGTACGTTATGAACATAATATCTGTCATTTAAATCCTTTTTCCAGTGAATTCTAAATCTATAAAACAAAACTCTTCTTTACGAATGTCAATTGAAATTTTTGTCCACAAATTTAGATGTTAACCTTCGAGATATCACCTCATTAAAATCTCCCGACATGAGAGTGGCTGTAAGCATATATTCCTATTTGAACCAAACATTACTATGAATTTATTTAGATGTTTAAGTTATCGTTATACAATGCAAACAAGTTTTTATCATTGTTTTAATTAAATCCTTTAAACTATGTTAGTAGAAAATGTGCCACTTTATTAATGTATTTTTCCTCAACTAAAGAAAGAAAACCAAAAAAATTATGGAATTATCGTTGACCAAAACCTATATTTATCCCATGAATACTTTAAGATTATATTTTGAAGATCCATTATTGTTTCTACACGAGAAATGAAAACATTTTAAGAAGATCCACACACGGTCACAAAAAATTATATGAACAATCAATATTGCTTACCCCTCGGCATAAACTTGCTCCTCGAAGAGCAACCACTAGTTGTTATAAGAAAAAAATGAAATTTCCATAGGCGAATTATTTAATAACATTAATTTATTTTTAGACATCAAAGAGAACATCAATTCTAACGTATGTCGAGTCTATGTCATGTTTATTAAAAAGAAGCTACATGCTCCATTGAAGAATATAATTTTCTAGAAAAATATGCTATAGATGAAATGGTTTGTGGAAAGAGAAAACCGAGACCATTCCCTATGAGGTTTAGATTATAATCCACACAAAATCTTAAAAGTCAATGTGTGACCATAGATAAGAAAATTGGGATGTGGAAGGTCATAAAGTAAACAAAATTGGGATGTTTTACGCCATGCCAAACAAAAAAAAAAACCTCATAAAGTAAACAACTCACAAAATGTGTCACTTTAGTATCATATATTACATCCCAAATGCTTTAAAATTTCCTCCACATGTGTGGACAATAGAGTAGAGATACTATCTGTACATAAGTCTTACATTCATTTTCAAGGTTGTAATTAACAATTCATATCAAGGAAATGTTAAAGAAATGTTCGAGGAATTGTCAAGGAAATGTTTGTTGATGGAGATTATATCATAAAGAAAACACCTTTCAAGAAAATCCAATGGTGTGTGGCATTTTAATTATTTCATATGCTATTAAAAACAAAAATCTTCTCATCCTTTGATGAATTATAGGATATATTATGAAAAATAATACAATACTACTATTCACAAAAAGGACATATAATATGAAAGCATGCCTCTAGTTCAAATCAGACTGAAAGTTTAGAAGACCAAACTAAATGAGTTGATAGACCACCAACCAACTATAACATCATATTATAAAATAATAACTTGTATCTCCAAGTTTGGATTTGAGGATCAAAAACAATTTCCAATTGATAATTTGGAAGATATTTTTATATTAAAACAAACCATATTTAGGTATGTTTTTCTATAGTTGACAAATACATATTAACAAATGTGATTGTAAATTTAATATATTAATGTTATCGTATTGTTTTATTCGCTATTATTTATTACAATTTTTCTCCTAAGATTAATTAAATTTGGATGTTATTAATATTTATTTTATTCTTCTTATTTTCATCGCTTATCATTATTATACTATAACATTTTTAATGTTTTGATTATTTTTATTTTTGTCAACAATTAAGGTATATTGTTGTTCCGTTCTTGGTGTTCCTAGTTAGGGTCCAAGTCAAAAACCCTTTTACCTTTAATAAAAAATTGTTGTCACTTTTTTCTATTGGAAATATTCAATAATTGAAATTGAGCTTTAAATAATATTTATGAAAATTTAATATTACACAATTTTAAGAGTCCATAAGAAAAGGTTTCTTAAAATTGCATGGTGTGTATGTGCTCTAGTAATGCTATTTGAGGTTCACCTAAAATTGACTTATCTCTCTTTTTAGTTGTGCCTTTATCCATATGGCTTTAGGTTGAATTATGGGTGATTACTTCGGAAAGGCGTATACCAGTTGAGTGTCGGTCAACTGAGTCTCACAAATGTCAAAAATCAGACGGGCAGAGTTGGCCTACGGATTGCATTGAAATCCAACGGTTGGTGTTCGGGAAAATTTTTATCGTGGCAGATGTTGTGAAATGGTCACTTTTCTGAAAGATTCCATAATTCCATAACCCCTTTTTTTTAGCCGAATTTATATATATCTTTAGAGAAACCAGTGGCAAGTGGAGAAGCACACAATAAATGGAATTTTTGTTCCTCAGGATCACATGAATGCAAGAGTAACTCTGCCATTATCATGGCATTATCACTATCCCATCACTCAATGGATTGGCCCACACTGAACAATGTAGAGTTGTTTTCCCATCATTATCCCGATCATTCAATGGATAGAAGTATTTCTACAAATTTTTCATGGCCTCCACTTGCTTGCTTTGTGGAGTATTGTTTGATAAGAGACGTCCGTTGTGCGAACACGTTTTTTTCATCTTATTCACCATTTCTAGGAGGCCATTTGCAGACGCCGCGTGCAAAGAAGGTTGATTCTTGAAATAACTGAGATCAAATATATTCATAGACGTAGAGGAAGAGCGTCTATGCTGCCAAAGGTCTAAAATCCGGGCATGGTAATGTTTTCCCTCGAATGCATGATGTACAACACTTCGACCATCACAATCTTTGTTATCCTTGTTATCCAGTTCGAGACGATCTAGGCCTAAAATCCACTCACAAAGTTTTTTTGTCCAGCTTTCAGTGCAATATAGAGAACATTCCTTTTGCATCTATCTTATGTGGAAAGCTTCATATTGTTTACCTGCCTGTATTTATCAAGCACTAGCTCATGAATAATATCCAATGCTCGTTGTTCATCATTTCCTTTCACAACGTAATGCAATGTTGTCTTTCCTTTGTTATATTTTTCGAACAGATTGGATCTCTTTCTTAACAACATTTGGATGAGATCCAGATGACCCCTACGTGAAGCCTCCTAAAGATATCCAATTTTTTTAATATCAGTTTCAGATTGGAAGAACTTTGTAAGACGCCATTCTACCACTTTCACTATGTTTCCTTCATATCCAAGGGCATAATCTAAGGGGTCTTTCCATTTTTGTCTCTGCGTAAACCAATGATTTGTTTTTAAATATCAAGACTTCAATGATGTTTTTGTTTGGCTCGTCGTAGATAAGGGGACAGTGCAATGGTTTTTGACCATTATTATCTTTTGCATACACGGTTGCATTGCTCTCAATGAGGATTTTACACATCTTCGTGTGACGACAAAAAGCAACAATGTGTAGAGGGGTTCTATGTTCAAAGTAAGGTGCATTCCTTTAAAATCATGTGGCTAGCATGGACTGGAGATTTGATTGCAGATCAGAATCATCAGATTTCATTTAAAATTCCTTTTTTTGCAGCCGTTCTACAAAAGCCATTGTTTATGGATGGCGATTGTTTTGGAATAGTGATGAAATTGATATTCTATGGAAATTATCATTACGCTTCTGCAAAGGCAAAAATATATCAACAGGGTTTTAAATTTTTATGAAGTGTCCAGGGGATTTTATCCATAAATTTGTAACCATGAAATGTATTTCCATAAGAATAATAATACATAGTCATTCACGCATACAGTAGGTCGGAGAAGTACAAATGGCGGTTTAGAGGAATATATACGATATTTTATTTAAAGTTTGTTTTTTTGGGTCGGAAAGAGTGATTTCAAATATTAATGAATGTTTTTCATTTTTATTCTAGAACAATTTAAAGATGCATCTAAATAGAAGAAACTTGCAGGTTTCTACAACATATCACTCCGAGGTCAGGAATTGCCTTACACTTTCTTTTAGTTCTAATTTTTGAACTACGAAGCTTATTCTTGTGAATGGTTTATTCGTACAAGGTTTTTTTTAGCATCACGATGTGAGAACAAGTGTGATATCGATTCCAGCGATTCACTAATTTTCTTGCCAAAAAGGCTTTAGGGTTAATTGCATGTCCGAGGAAGGAAATATTCTTTTCTCTCAATTGAAAATAGCTTACCTTGTTTTGCTGGAAAAATTGATGGCCACTGTGCATGATTTTTATATTATAATTTGTTTTATTTTTTTAGGAAAATTTGTTGGCCGGTGCGCATAATTTGTATATTATAAATTTATTTTTTCTATCGTTTGAAAAGGAGGTTGGTAAGGAGGAATTGATGATGATGACCATGTTGCCATATTGTCCCAAGGTAAAATCCTCTTTAATTGATCTGTACACAACTACCTATACTTGTGCAAAATACATTGGTCCATTGCAGATCATTTTACCGATAAGTGAGAATATTTATTGTCACTATTTATTATCTACACTTTACATTGAGGTTGACAATGGATACCAAATTCCTCAGGGACGGTTGTTTGATTTTGTTGTGTCTATCTTTTGGGAAAAAGTTGTTTGAATAATTTTTTGGGCTTGTCTTCTTAGAGGCAAGCTCTAATTGCCTCTAATTCCCTTCATTGATGGATAAAATATTCATAATATCATTCCATAATAGTCATGCCGACATTTGACACACTGAAACCATCACAAAACCATATTATAATACTTATAAATTTACGAGATTTTTTTTTTTGTTTAACAACATACATGTGTTGTGTTTTCTAGGGTAATTGCATACTTATTTAATTTCAAAAATTTCATTATGGTTTAAAACTTTCAAAAGTCTCTCATTTAATTATTTCCTTAATTAAATTTAATCCTTGAGTGTATAACACCCATCTATATTTTTAATTTATTAATCCAAAATTTAATGGGGTCACAACTAAGTCCAACCCTCTATTCAATTGGAAATACCATAAGTGGCCATATTAGTTAATTAAATCTAATTCATATTAACACATACTCATTCCCACAAAATGTCAATCACTTAAAATGTGTAGGGTCAACTTTCCACCCTAGGGTTAAGTCATTTAGAGCCATTGGATCTAGGATTTTCCTAAAAAAGCCCTAATAATCCTTATGGATTACTTTTATTCACTTTTTTCCCCTAATCCTCTCATTTGCATATTTTGAGTTTTGCAGAGTTTAAGGATGGAGGCCATGAATGGATATGGAGGCTATCGAGTCTAAGATCTACGATTCAAGATCTCGGGAATGAGGAAGAAACTTCTTCACATTTTTTTTCTCCTTTTCATTCTATTGTCTCTTAAGGTTCGTAGTTTCTAAATTGTATTTTTTTTGGTAAGCAACCAAATTTCTGGTTGTGGGCATCTATTTACCCTAATTTAAAATTTTCCTTTGGATTTGAATATACCCATGTGTGTATTTTTGTGTGTGTTTTAATACACAATCAAACTATGTAATACCCGATCGTTGTACAAAGTAGGCAAGGGTTTTGGAATTTTGGGATGGGCAACCATGGCCGACCCACCCCCCATATTATACATGGTGAGGTGGGTCAGCCATGATTGCCCACGCCCTTTGTTTTATTTTATTTTAAATAAACACAACACGGGTGGGCAATGGTGGTGTTTGGTCCCCACCCAATCCATTAAATATTTTTTTATAAATTTTTTCAATGTAGCTTCACATAGCGAATTTCACTATTATTTAAATTCTTGAATATGTTCTTTTCTTTATATTGTTTAATGATATAAAATAATTAATATATATGTACACACACACACACCGAAGTGCCCACTACTCTTCGACATTGTTTATCTTGAAATTGATACTATTGGAATGATATTTAGACATTTGATTTTGTTACATTGATCAAAGTAGATGTTAGATTTTGCTAATATTTGGATTATTGACTCTATGATGTTTATGTTTTACTATGGTGCACTAAATAGTGATGTTACATGCATGTCGATTTTCGGATGTAGATTTTACACTAACATGTTATGTTTTTGAGATGTTGGAATATAATTGTAATCTCATGGATGTTAGGGTTACATTTTGGCATATTGAAGAATAATAGAATCGTTAAATTTTGAATGATGAATTTAAAGTTTATTGTGTGTGTGTGTGTGTATATATATATAAATAAAATTTCTCGATGTTGTTAATACGGCCAAAAGGCTAGAGAGGTATTTTTGTGTGTAGGAATTTAATCACAAACATCAAATGGGATAGGGGACCAACCACGAAGAATGTCGAGCATTGAGCAAAAGGAAAAAATTGACATCTTGCGTAATAATTTTTAGTGTGTGTTTTGCATGTCTTGTTTGGAAGTCTCCCATAGGGGCGCGATTTCACATATGTGGCCATGGGGTGAATTGTGTCCATTTCTTTAATTTTTGTATGTTTTTATTTATGTTTTGTGTATTTAAATTTAGAAAATTTGTCACTTTATTAACATGTGTAAGTGTGTACTTATTAGACCTAACCCTTATTGTTTAGTTTACCCAAAGTAGAGATGTGACTAATATTGATGATGTGATCTTTTAGTCATTGTCTAAGATGAATTTATATTGATTTGGGATTATTTTACTCTACCCCAAGTTCAAAATTCATATTTTGACTTGGGAGCACGTTTGGAGACTTTTGGGACAAGCATTAAGACTTGTCCCATACCTCTTAATTTGACCCAACAACCTTACCTAGGGTTAAGAAGCTTAATTTTGACTTCTTCATCCATTTTTGAGTGTAGGAGAAGGAAAATAATTGCACTTTCTTTCTAATCCAATTTATGTCCCTTGAAAGCATGGTGTGAGAGTTTTGAGCCATGTGGGTTGTCATTGGCCTTGCTTGTGCATTGATGTTTCTTGGTCTTGGTGTATTTGAATTGAGTGTGAGGATGGGGGATGATGAAGTGACATCCTACATGGAGACACCTTATCATCGTCACTTCAAAATTATATTTATTTATGGGTTTTGTTTAGAATGGGGATTACTTAGTCTTTTTGCTTCTTGTCCACTTTTGGATTTTGGAGGTTTTGGAGTGGTTGGAAATTTCTTGGCTTGGATTTGAAGGGGATTGTGAAGGTTTCTCTTGGATCGTGATGGAGAGGTAGAATCTCCACCCTTTTTCTATTATGCTTTTTTGTTTTTTGTAAGTAATGTTGTGGTTGTTAAAAGGATTTTGTCTTTGTGATGGTTTTTTGTGTTGGTTGGTTGAGTAGTTGGCCTTAGTTGGGTGTGTGAGGAGTTATGGGACAATTGGGGAGGGAAAAGGGAGTTTATTTGAGGCATGCACATTCGTGGGAGTGTGAATGAGATTATTATTGCCTATGGGGAGAGAAAAGGGATTCATGGATTTGTTGCTTGTTGCAAGGGAGAGATAAGGAATGTTGTGATTATTTTTAGTGCACTTGAGGCTTAGGATAAGACTCCCACTTCACTGGGAGGCATAAGGATATGGTATCCCATAACCCTTGCTCTACTTGGTTGATCCTCAAACCTTTGTTTGATGTGTATATGTGAACTTGTTGGTTATTTGATCTTGGTGGAGATTCTTATATTGTATGTGTTTTTTTGTTGATAATCCTCGTTTTGATAGTTGTAAATGTTTCTCAATGCCCTTTTTGGTTCCTTAGTTGCGGTTGGGGGCCCATTAAGCGAATGGATTCTTCTCTTAATGGTTTTATGGTTTGGCTTAGATTTCCTACTCCCCCTTATTTTTTGATTCCTTTGTGAGGTTCAAGAGAGCCAAATTTGAAGCTGTTAGAGTAGGTATTTACCTTAGTTCATGTTCACCTAGGTACTTTATTTACCTTTATTGTATTTATCCTCACCCACTTATGTGTGTGAATATTTCTTCTATCTTATTTAGATATTAGGAGATATTATCTAGTTGTTAGGTATAGTTCTATCCTTGATCTATGGTATTGACTAGATCCTTGATTTCTAGTTCTCTCCTAAATCTATGGTCTTGACTAGTTCTTTGATGACTAGTTATTTCCTTGATTTATGGTTTGATCTATGACCTTGACTGGTTCTTAGATTTTTATTCGTTGCCTATTTAAGCAAGGACCATTCTCAATGTATTGCATTGAGTTCCATAATAATATATGATATTGCTTCTCATTTGTTTGCAAAGGTTTATGTAAAGTTATTTTGGTGAATTACTTTCATCTTATTGATCGTGGTGTTTAATTAGCATCTGTGTTCTTGGCTTGGTATGATCTGGTTATCATTCCTTTCATGGTATCAGAGCTAGAGATTGTTGTTATACATTTGCCCCTCTTTGAGGTGAATTTAGTGATCATTATCCAAAATTCACCCCCAAGGTAAATTTGATAACATGCAAGAAATTATATTGATTCAGGGTGAAAAGTCATGTTTCTAGGGTCCCCTCATATTTGTCTAACTCCCTGTCCAAGAGGAAGAGAGTAAGTTCGAGAAAATGCGAAAAAGGGTTGCGAGAAGGCAAAAAGGTTGATCCAGAAAATCGTGAAAATTGGCTAAGTCCCGCTCAAGGTCGCCTCTGGGACGTTTGGGGCGAGAAAAAGTGAACCGGCCGAACCGGCGAAATCAAAGCACAAACAACAAACGCAGCAGGACAAATGGGACAAAAGTACGCGGCGGCCAAGCGCGAAATTCGGTTCGACAAAGAAAAAATCAACTAATCACCGAGAGGGTCGCCTCGGGACAAGCGGGACAAAAAGACGCTTGAACCGGCCGAACCGGCGAAATGAGTCAAGGTAGCCCGAAACATGCAGGGCCGCGACGGGCCAAAAGTGCGAATCCGCCGAACCGGCCGAAATGAGAACTTTTGTCCCGGGACAGTTGGGACAAAAAGGCGCGAACCGGCCGAACCGGGCGAATTTGTCCCAGACAGTCCAAAAGCAAATGGGACCTTGCAGTCAGTCAAAGTACGCGAACCGGCCGGATCGGCCGAAATGGGAAATTTCAGCACCAAAACCAAATGGGACAAAGGGACGCGCGGGACGCGAAAAGCCGAAATGGCCGAAGGCAGAGGAGAAAAGTCAACATTTGACCCGTGGAACTTCAAACGGCCATAACTTTTGACTCCGAGCTCCGATTTTGATAAAATTTGACTTTCTGGAACGAGCACGACGTCCTCTACGCCACAAAAAATGGATTTCTTATTTTTAATGAGGGTAGATATGTTTAAATAAAAGAAACATATTCGGCTCCAGTCAGTCAATGCTCATTCCCGTCAAATGACAGAAAACGCCTGCCAGGCCCAAAACAGCTGCCCACACTCAGAAGGCCATAACTTTTGCATTTCTCAACGAAATCGCACAAAATTGGTACCGTTGGAATCGTGGTTCCGAGCCCGATGCACAGCAATCAAGAAATTCTAGATTTGATCAGAAATTGATTGAGATTTTTAAGAAAACGTGGCCGGGTTCTGTAATAAAGTTGTTTTATTTGTAGGCTGGAATGCATTTAATAGGCATGGTCATCATTCTTTCTCTGCTGCAGCACATGGGACAGTATGGGGAGCCTTTTGCAAGTAATGGACAACCATTCCACTCAATTTAATGCCTCTTACAGGTGGTTGAAGGACAGATTTCGGGATTTCCACTTTCCCTTCTCTTCTCCTTCTCATTTTTTCTATAAATTGGAGTGTTGGGCTCATTGTAAGGGGAGAGAGTTTTTGGGTAACAAAGCTCTGTCAAAATTGCTTTGTGAAGCCAGTGTGTTGCAGGCCCTTGTAGTGGACTCCTTGCATGGTGATCCAGGCCCTTATCTTGTAATAGATTGAACTGTGCATATCATGAAGCAATAAAATATCGCCAGTGGATGTAACTTCCCGCTGTGTGTTTTCTTGCATTCTTCTTGCCCCTTTAATCTTTCTACAAGTATATTGTGTCTATTTATTATGTTCTTGCAGGAGTTCATTATCATTGTGTGTGCTTGGAATATTGCTGTAGATGCATTTTGCTGGATTATGGTGAACTGTCATCACCTCTTCTAGTGTGCACTTTGCCTCTGTATTTCACACATTTGGAGATTACTCTCACACCCTCTTTTTCTGGTGTATCACCGCTTTAGTGTAGGCTTTCATTTTATGCATTCTCTCTCTCTGGTCCCTTGGAATTGTAGGTTAGAATAGCTAGTTTCTCCTGCATTAGAGTAGATTGTGGCAGGTAGTTTAGGAGCAAGAACCAAATTTTCTTTCTCTGGAGGTCTATCTCAAATAGCAAGTCCCACACTTGGAGATAGTACCCATGTTATCCAATCACACTGGATGCTTAGAGTGATCAAACTAGAAATCCAATCAACATCCAGGGGTGCTGTGATTCGGTGATAACAAAGACTTAACATCAAATATAGTAGACAAGCATAAATGGGTAAATTTTTGAAGAAAAATTAGTCGAATGAAAGAAGTCCCCTCGAGTCAATGGGGTGATATAAGAAGTCAATCCACGATCAAAAATATGATTGAAATGGATAGAAGAAAATATGTTAGAATGAGTGTGAAACCATTAGGTATTGAGAAGGAATAAGGAAAGGGATAAAAATGGGTGGTTATTACCGCAGAGATTTGAAAGAAAAATTTGTAATGGTAATAAATGATAAGCAATAAGAAATGATTAATGGAGAATAGAGGACGCACCAAATATTTACATCCAACCTTTCAATAAGAAACTTGTTTATATCATTTTTCCCTAGGTCTACATCATACGACTTTATTGAAATGAAAAAAATCTAAGATAACATTAAAAACTAAATTACCAAAATTGTCCATTGTTACATAATTCCATGCAACATACATAATACAATGCAATATGAGAAAGTAAAGCGATACCTAACTCAATGCAGCATACATAATTCAATGTAATGCAAGCAAGTAAAATGATATTTAGCTCCATGTGACATATAAAATTCAATGCAATACGAGCAAGTAAACTAGCTAACCTAAGATAGAAACAAGTATAATCACACGTACTCAAACAAACAACATTTAAGATAGTTACACCAATGTTTTTTTATCAAGTTGTAGTTCCCAAATGTTGCCCCACGTAAGGATACATGTGAGGGGAATAACAGAGGACACAAGTAATCCCATGGAAAAGATTTTTTGTATTATGATATAGTACACTGATAACTCACTCATTACAGGGAGTAGTGACATAATAAGTAGATCATGTTTTATTAATGGAGGTAGATTATGATGATCCGCATGTCATTTGAGTCAAGAACAAGAAACAACATCGAAAGATGGTTTTTTATGACCAATTTCGATGTTGACGATAATGCAGGTGATACAAACTTCTGCTGTAAGAAAGCCATTTAGAAAATGAAAAACCATAGTTTTTTGGAAAATCTAAAGATAAAATTAATGTTTAGTTGTGTAGCTTTCTTCAATATCTTTCCAACACAAAAATGGAGTCGTTTCTAGGTCGAGAAAAATTTATTGCCTACGTAATGTTGGGTGCGGGTATGCACTCAAGGGAGCCCCTATGTTGGGTAAAGATCAAAGACTGTGCTAGCCCTATTTTTGGTTTTTTACGTTTTTTGATGTAGCATGGGTGCCTATGCACCTATGATAACCCTAATTTTGATTTTTACCTAGGTGCTCCTGTGGCCGGCATGATTTTTGATTTTTTTTTTTGAACTACAAAGATGGGCACTGTGTTAGTAATGTTTTGAATTTTTTTGAATTTTTGATTGCAACATGGGCACTTGAGCACCTGTGTTGGCTTCCTTTTGACTTTTTTGGATTATTGCATGCAACATGGGTGCCTAAGCACCTGTGTTGGCTTCCTTTTTCTTTTGGATTTTTGCATGCAACATGGGCATCTAAGCACCTGTGTTGATAGTGTTTAGCATGGGTGCCTTGGCACCTATGCAACACTGAAAACAATACCTATCTTTGGAGGCCATAAATTTTTTTCTTGACCTCTAAATGACTCCATTATTTTTGCGTTAGAAAGGTATCAAAGAAAAATACACAACAATAAGATAAATTTGGATTTTTGAATTTGTATTACAATATTTTTTCGGATTTTGAGTTTTCTTTACCATTTTTTTTGGGTTTTTAATGCTTATTTAAATGTTTTGACTTTTCCAACTAAAATATTTGAATGTGTTTTATTTTCTAGAATTTTTTGAAGCTATATACTGGAAATAAAGATATATGGATGCCCCCAAAGGACAGATGGGATGTAAAAGGAAATAATGCCACGTGTATTTGCAAGAAAGTGAAGATACGAAATTGCCCCCAGAGTGTTAGATGAAAATATTCAAATGAAAAATCTTCACACACAAAATTTGGATCAGTGCCAATATTGATAGGTTCAACATGATGATGTACGTAACCCAATGACTTGCTAGAAAAGAGAAAGGATGCCCCCTACGTAAGTTGGCCAAGAAGAACATGATAGAAACAAGTTCCGCATTGTTTTGAGAAAGGTGACAAATGTACCCACAAACATGAAAAAGGAAATCATATACACATGGATGTTCTAAATGAAGTGGAAGAATATATAAAGTGAATGAATGTAGCTTACAAGCCTTATAATGAAGAAGCGATTAGCTAAAGGCATGAATTTTGAGACAAGATATAGACTAGAGTAAGATTTTGAAAAAGGTCCAAAAAAAGACACTTGGTAACATACTAATCTTGTTTTTTCATACGATCCAATGCGTGAACATGGAAAATTATTACCTCTTGAGGGAAGACTTAATAGACAACAAGTGAAGACACCCTATCGAATGTGTAGGAATGATTTATTTCTCAAAGTTGATTTTTTAATGAATGAATTGTAGAAGGAGAGATGTACATTGCTCTACTGCCAGCTATGCATCCATAGCCCCGACAAAGATTAATTTGATTCTAATTAAAAATTTTCTCTACTTCCAGTTAGGCGTCCATAGCCTTGTTAGAGATTATTGGAAATATGCCAAGAGAGAGTTATATATCAATTTAATTTTTGTTTTTAGTAGTTTCTTTCATCTATCACCTTTGTGCTTTTGATTTCATCTATTCTTTTGGTTTCTAAAACTTATTTCAGCTCTCTTGTTTAACAAGCTATTAAGAATCACTAATGGCTTGATGGAAGGAGTTGGAAGTGATTGTGATGATGACATTGACTAGTGTCAACAAATATGTCTAAAATTTCTTCACAACAAGTTTTCTAGATGTTCATTGTGATAGGATCTCTAAAAGGTTAGTATTTCTTTAATTTACCAAGGTGATAAAATACCAAGGCCAAAATGATTCCACAAAGATAAATGTCACAAAATGTGTGTGAATAGGCTAACCAAAATATCACCAAAGGGACGAAAAATGGTAGGAAGACTTACGTAAGAAAAAGGAAAGGAATAAAGAACATCCATGTGTATGCAATGCTTGATTGCAATGTGTGTTCATTTACCTTTGATTTTTTTAAAATGTTTTCTCATTTTTAAATTTTTTTAAAGGTGAGACAAATACTGTCAATTGATGTGAAAATATCCAACACCAATAGTAGCAATTTACTTGATAGGAAGATTAGGCTTGTTTTCTTATCAAGATTCATATTATTCCCGATCTTAATGATGATGGTGAGCTTGTACTCAATATATGATTTTGTTATTATAATGAAATGTGGGTTTTGTGTGTGGGAGCTTGAGGTCCCTCTCTAGAGGTTTTTACACTTTACGTCATACTTGATGGGCAGATTGATTTGCATTTTTTAATCACGTTTTCTTTTGAACTTTAAGATTGTTTAAAATGTTGTCATCTTTGGAGCTTTTGGAATTATTTATCTGATCCTAATGAAGGAATCTTTTTGTTTCGTATAAGCTACTACGTGACTTTTCGATCCCAAGAAGTGGGGGAAGAAAGTGGAAAAATATAAGTGATTTGAGAAATGACAGTGGGTTTTCCACAATCATTGATAGAAGAAAAAATTTATGGATGCGATCGATATAGTCTAAGAATTGAAGAGGATGGGCTACCTGGAGGTGTCCCATAGATTAAAGATAATGGAATATAAGGATGTGGCCCTAAGATTGAAGATGAAGGTCTTTCTAGTGGTGTCCCATAGATAGAAGATGAAGGACAACATATAGGTATCGTGTATATATAAGAACATGGGCTATTAGGATGTGGCCCAAGAATCGAAGATGAGGGACTTCTAGGACGTGCCCCCAATATAGATTAAGATGGGATGCTAGGATACGAGCCACATATAGATGATGTGGGGCTACTTGAAGGTGAGCCACATATAAAAGGACTAATTTGAGGTGTCCGATATATAGAAGATGATGAACTACTAAGACATGCACCAAAAATAGATTAAGATGGGCTACGGGAGCCGAGCCGCACATAGATGATGTGGAGCTACTTAGAGGTTGTCAACATATAGAAAATAGGATGGGCTACCACATGTTGACCCATTGTAATATTTCGATGGAGGAATCCAGATAGATAAAGAATGATTACATAATGAGATGATAGGTTTTGGATCAATGCTAGACCAAGGTATTTGATCACCCAATAAATAATGTGAAGCTTGAGGAATAAGAAGAGGATCAGGTTTGATGATCATTTGGTATTCCTTTGTTTTCTAACAAAAGGAATCAATATCTTCCTCCTAATATGTGAACATGATCTTAGGGTCTTCCTCTGCTTTATGAAAAAGGCATCAATCTCTTCATCCCAAGATGCAAACGTATCTAGGTCTAAAGAGTTTTCTTGCTCACAAACTTTTAGAGGAATGTCTTCATGTACCCTAAAAAAATTCTCTAATGGCTTCTAAATTTTGAAATGAATCAATTGGTGTGGGTATATTTTCTACCACACGAGGTTGATTGGATGATTTATTAGAATAAATTTCAGCCGGAGAGCTCTTCGATGGAAGAAGGGGTCGTCTAGTAAACTAAGAAATTAGGTCATGCAAAGATAGGGAGTACCATGACTTAGGATTTGTATTATAGGAATAAATCAGATTGGAATCTTCAAAATAATCATAAGACTTATAATCATAGGGATTGGAATCTTTAGATGAATCAAAAGAATCATAATCATATCACTTACCATGATTTGAAGATGGAGGAAGAGGTAAGTGAAATTTTTCTTAGTGCAAAAAGAATCAAACGATGTCTAGTTGTGAGAAGCATATTTAGATGGAAATGTCGAAACCTAGGTTCCTTACTATCATTAGTATGTTGAACTACATGATAATTAGTCTTTATCGGCACATGTGTAGACATAGATAGTCAAGGGATATCACAGGGGGTTATTGTGTGGACATGTTAAATAGGTGTATGTATAGAAATAATGAGAGCATCAAAATGATTCTCCTCATTAGAAACATAATTAGCATTCTTTTCTTGATTATGTTTAGGAAAAAAATTTGTATTAAGGTATTTATTAAGAGTGGATGAATCCATCTCCACATCCCCACTTTCGATTAAGCCTTGAATATAGTGCTGCAAATTCAAACACCTATCATTTTTGTGACCTTTAACACAATAAAATTGGAAATATTCATTATCTCTAAACCATGAAGGTTTAGGCACATCATCCTCATAAGGTGTAGTTTCACGATATCTAACCATATTAACCGCCTCTAGTTATTTTAGTATTGATGACATTGAGATAGAGAGAGGATTGAAAGTACGACGATTATACTCCACAGGAAGAGATCCCTTTGAAATCTTCAAAGGAGTGTTGTTTTGAATGGCTTGTACTCATTTAGAGTTTACTATGCCATCACTAACAACGTTTTTTTCCTATTAGGGACAAAAAAAATCATTAGATTTAGAATCATTATGATCGTGGGAGAAAGGTTTTAGAGTCCCGTTGGTTAATAACACTATTTCAATTTGACTCGTTTTTCGATGACCTCTTCAAATGTGTTGCCACAATGAATTTGCAAGTGGAACATAATGTCTAGATGTAGGTTCAGAAAAAATATATTTATTAACTATTTTTTAGGTATGGAGCAAGGAAAGCAGCTAGCTAATCCCTCCATTGTTGTAAAATGCAACAAGTTTTTGTTATTTCGTTATTTCACATCACGGATATATAACATGGTGAAATTGTTATCTATATTAAAACACTAGTGTTTTACAAAACTTTATGCTACTTCAATATGTTGATATGGATCCCTTAGGGATGTGTACAAACCATTCTAGCTCTGTTGTTCTTAAACTTCACTAAAATAGGTGTATAATATAATTATAGTTGAATGCAACATCTAGACATACCATATAAAAATATTTAATATGGTCACAATGCTCACCTTTTCCCATATACTAGTCAAATTTTGGAAAATCAACGTGTCTTGGGAAAGGTACAAGTAGTATGGTTTTGTCAAATGGGTAGGGATATATCTCATCAAACCAATACTTTTGTTATTGCTATCGCTTTTCCTCTTCTAATGATCAAAGGCATTCTCGAGTATACCATTCTTAGTTGAAGATTTGGTCCCGCATGGGTGGTGGCATAGGTCTATACAAAGGATTAAGATTAGGTGTATGCCCACCCCAATTATTGATGAAAATTCCTCATAACGATCCTTTCATGTTTTTGTCAAGGAGTGTTTGTTAGGATCACATGGAACGAAGCTTTAGGTTTTTCCTTCGTATGGTTTGTTTTATAAATTTATGTTTTCCTTTTGTATATGTGAAGCCAAACTTTCCAATTGGCAAGTGAGGGTTTGGACCTGTTGTTCTAATGTAACCTCTTGAAAGGGTATTTCATTTTGATCTTCACATCGGGAGGTCATGCGATGATGAACATGTTCTCGCATGGTCTTCACAATGAATATTAATATGAGGTAAATGATAGTCTCTGTCATGTTCAAAAGGTACTTCCTAATTATTTTTTCATGTAGAAGTAGAGGTGTGACCTAGGTTTAATATGTCGTGTCTATGGTGAAAAGGATGTTCCACTTCTTCTTCTCCTCGAACCTCATGGAAATCGAGAAGGGTCCACCGTGGAGGTAACTTAGATCCTAGTTCCATAAAATGCATAAGAACCTCATGTTTGTTTTAAAAATGTAATCATCAAAATTGGCATGGAGTATGCTCTATATTCATATGAGGAGAATCTTCCTCTCCACCACTATTTTTAACCATGAGATTATCCTCTAAGAGACGGTTGTCACCTATAAATATATCAATTCCTAATTTTTGGGATCTTATCCTCATAGTAGAATTAGTGGAGATAGGAAATACAACGTGAATAATTTCCACTAAGGTTTACTAAATAGGACCTTAGTCAATTTTTTGCAGTGTAAGGACACTAAATTGCCAAAGTGAGGTGACTATAGAATATTAAAAAAATTTGATAGATCAAAGAAAAGGACTAAAGAATAACTAACAAGATAGCCTACCAATGTAATATACGACACAAGATTTATTTATAATAATACAATGACATACAAATCTCAAATTTAGTTACACAAAATAGTTTATTCTCTAAGATTAATCTAAATATGTTTGCAACTAAATAGTGACAACACACTATCACTAGCTAGGTTAAGTTTATAAAAAAAGGCCTAAATGATAAGAGAATGTTGACATGATCTTCCAAATAGATATAATGAAATCCAATTTCTAAACACCGACAAAGTATAAGATTTGTAAAATGGATGATACAAATGTGAGCAACATAACAATGTTATTTACATACATAATCAAACTTTGCGAGAAAGTAAGATTTTAGTAAAAATGAGACTATAAAGAATGAGAAAATGTAACTGTGGTATATATCTCCATCCTAGGGTAAATATAGACAAACAGAAGAATATGGAAATCAAAGAAACTCAAAACCTAACATTTATTCGCGCCACCAGTGCCCAGTGCGTAGGTTGGAGGTGCAAAGCACAAGGTGTTGATACATAAAAATTTGTGCCTGTGTAGTTTAAAATTGTAAAACACAAGGTGTCGACACGTAAAAAGTTGCGCCCAGGTGTAGGTTGGAGGCACAAAGCACAAGGTGTCGACACATAAAAATTTGCACCTGTGCGCAAGTTAGAGGCGCAAAGTAGAAGATGTCGAAATTAAATTTTCAGCGCCTATGAAACTCATAAGAGTATGTCGACATAAGGATGGATGCAATGATGCACATCTTCTCGAGGAAAACATTTTGAGCGCTGACACCTCGACAGAAGCAAACCCCGACCTAGATATTCAAATGGCCATAATTTTTCACAGGAGCTCGATTCACGCAAGGTTGGCCTTTTTGGAAAGCTTACAAGGTCCTCTATCCAACTACGTCTAGATATATTTAATTGGGTGAGAAAAAGTTCTTCAAAAATGCAAAATACAATTCTCCATTTTTGGGTTTGCTTCACCTACCGCCATAATGAGATGAATTAAATACAACCTAGAGGTGGTTGGGGTAGATTTGGAATTCCTCTCTCTTCTGTCTCTCATTCTTCTTATAAATTGTAAGGAAGGGCTTCTTTCTAAATGTTGACATTCTTGTTTTTCCCCTCCCTTCTTTTATTTGGCAGTGAATTTGTGGAGTTGAAACCTCCAATCTAAAACTCTAATGCAACTTTGCCTCTTGGCATTTTGTAGTGTATTGTATCAATATTTGGAGCAAATAATGCATGTCTCAGGATGATTTTCAACCCTCTCTCGTGTTCATTTACATCCTCTTGATATTTCACTACAAATCTGTTATCTCAGTGCATGATCTTGCATTACATTTTAATGGTTTTTGTTTATTGGCAAGATAGATGTTTCTTCATTCCTGCATCACCTTTGTTAGTTTAGGCTTATTTTTATGCATTTTCTTACCCTATCTCCTTGGCAAGTTAGATTAGGTGTTTGACTAAACCTCTCGTATTTTTATGTGTGCATTTAAACAGAGGAATATGAACTGCCTTCATCCGAAGAGCTTTTCCATTTTTGTAAGGTCCCACACTTGGGAAAAGCTCCATGTTATTCAATCGCAGTAGGAGTCTCAACCCATCGAGTTGCAAACATTCAGGGGTGCTGTGATTTTCCATCAATAGTTTTTGCATGCTCGGTGGGACAAAGAGGTCATTCCATAAGATTTGAAGGATTTTTTTAAAGAAAATATGGACTTAGAAATTGCAGGTTTTACAATTTCAGCTTTTTTCACCTTCCAGGCTGAATTCCAAAATCGATTTTCAAGGACTTAACTTGCTGAAAACAAGTCAAAATTTCACTAGTTGATAGATTGGGGGATAATATTCAAAAGGGTATTCTTATAATTTTGAGATTTTGACTTTAAAATTTCATAGTTTTTAGTATTTTGGCTATTCCTGTGTGTCGAGCATGTCCCAAGTTCCAACACAATGTTTTTGGGTTTTGTAAGTTGCCTTGCATGACCTAAGTTTTTCCCGTACTTTCGTGGATTAGTAGTTGCACAACAAGACCTGATAACCGAATTGAAGAACTATATCTTCTGGGTCCTTCAAAGTTTTAAATTCTATTTTTTAATATTGTTAGGTTTGGTGTGTAACTCAAGCGTAATCCATCCTTTTGAGGTTCATTCCCAACAAATTTGGTGACTCAAAGGGATAAGATTTAGTGGTATAGTGGCACAGTTTCCTGTGTACATGAGAAGAATTCAAACCAGGTTTGATACTTGAGAAGAAGAGTTATTTGTCTACTTACGCAACTATCACTAGGCAGAGGAAGGAGAGGAAGAAGACCGCAAAGATCACCATCTCCACCTAACAGGACTTTATCAACCCCTCCACCTAGTAGACCTTTCATCCAATCAATAAAGGTTCTCGTGCCAATTAGAAATGCACAAAAAAACCCTTTTGTTAACTTCACATGCAGCAGCCCACTTGCCCTCAATGCACAGAATCCAGCTCCAATTGTAGCATTGAAGAACATTCCATTTTTCACTGGAGAAAATCATACCACTCCTGGTGATTATGTCAAAGACATTGCTAACATTTGTGCAATCCATGAGATAAATGAAATGGATGTTACTGTCAAATTGCTGGCATCTTCATTCAAAGGGAAGGCATTGCAATGGTTTAGGAGCCTTAGAGCTAGTTCTATCCAAAATTGGAATTAGTTATGCATAGTTCTCCATGAGTAGTTTGGAGAAAAGGGAGACAATTTGTCTCTACTAGAACAATTGACAACTATCAAGAGAGCTCCCAATGAGCAGCTGACTGACTTCAACTTCAGATTTCAAAGGTCTTCGGATAGGATTCCAGTGGCCATTAGGCCAATAGCTGAAGGTGCTTTTCTATATTATCTTAAGGCTTTGAATTCTAATATTTCTATATTAATTCAATCTATGGGAGGCACAACCTTACCTATTGCTTATAGCATTTCCATTAGGGCTGAAAACTATCTTACTCAATCTAGTAAGTTGGCTCCTAGGCCTCCCATGCCCTTATATCCAAACATAGAAAATCCAAGCACTAGTCAAGCACCCACTTTGGCTCCTATTCCGACTCCTAGAAATCAAAGTTTGAATGAAACTTCTACTTCATCCTCTAGTGCTTTAAATGAACTCCAAGAGGTCATGAAACAATTGCAAAATTTGGGAAATGAGCTTGTTACACTCAAGAGGCAACAGTCCCAAAGCTTTAGACCTTCTTATCAGCCTCAAGCTCAACCTAATAGACAACCATACTAGCCCAATAGGCCACCTAATCCAGCTGCAAATCGAGCCAAGTAAGGCCTCCCACCAAAGAGACCATTTCAGCCCTATAACCCCAATGTTGCATCTCGCTTCTAAAGCATTAGTGCCAGTGTAAAACAACATAGCTCAAGAGTATGATTGGTGTTTCCCCTACAATGAACCTCACAACCAATCTATGTGCTTCAATGGTTCTTTAAACCAAGCCTTGATGGTGAAAACTACTGGCGTAGATGGTGAAGTGAGTCAACAAACAAATCAGCAACAAAGGACATCTCAAAGAAAAACACAACTCCAAATGATACCACACTTGTGAATTGGCAAGCCGAGGATTTTGTGGCATGAATCAAATAATTTCTCGAGTGTAGTAGCTAACACAAGATCAAAGGAGAGGAATATTGGTGAAGGGCATTCATTGGCTCTAAGTGATCTACAACCTTACATCACTCCACAAGGTGTTGGTAAGAAAAATACAGTTCCAAACACGCAACAAAGAGCCCAAACCACCTTGTAAACCACCTCAAATGCCAGCTTGTTGCTGCCCATGAGCAAGAAAGGAATGTGCAGGCTAAAGGAAAACAAAGAGATGTTTCATCCCCATTTAGCATCATTGATCAAATGAAGAAGACAAATGTGAATATATCAATGTGGGAATCTTTATCCATCCTAGGCCAATGAGATCTTCTACAAGATACCATGAAGAATTGGTTAACTTCGAACCAAAGCAGTCCATATGCAAGAGAATTTCCTCACAAATGTTGCTCATCATAAAGGGAATCATGGAGGACAAAAAGGTAAAGTTTATAAGCCCCGTCCATTCTATGTTTCATTAATCATTGGGGATAAACTAGTACACACTTTCATGATTGATTCTGGGCAAGTAGTTCCGCCATGCCCAAGCAAATAGCTGATCACCGGGTCTCCAATATGAAGTCATATCAAAGGGGGTAGTGCAATTAGATGGGACAACAAGAGAAACGGTGGGAGTGATTAAAGGTTTGAATCTTACCTTGCATGCATGCCCCAACGTTACTGTTTTACAATATGTGTCGTTGATAGATTTTCCATGGCTCTTTGCCCTATGCATATCAAGAGATTTCACGAGATAGAATTGAGGCTACTTATCTACCGACTAGTCACACATGTTGTTAGAAACAAGATATGGTACTAAGGTCACAATCAGATCTGAACCAATTGCAAAATTTCACATTGAGCTTCATACTCCAAGCTAAATCAATGCCAACTATTCAACATTTGATCAAGAAGATTATCCAAGCACATATGAAGTTGACACCAAAGTTGGAAGCATCCCCCGAATTAACTCTTGATGAATGGGCAAGAAAGGTACATGCTTTTGATCCCTACCAAGAAGTAGAAGAATTTGAGCTAGGTGTCTATTGCATACATGAAGAAAACTAGCCTATTCCTAGCATCACCAAACCAGACCATAAGGATGAAAATGAGGTATGGCAGTTATCTTTTGATGGATCAAGGAATAGGCAAGTTGCAGGAGGAGGAGTTATGCTTGTTTCACCTCAAGGAATAAAATATTATTTAGCTTTCCATTTCCAGTTTTCTTGTTCAAACAACACAGCTGAATATGAGGCCTTGATTCATGGACTTCATTGGGCCAGGAAAAAGGGCATAAAGAACTTGCAGGTGTTTGGGGATAGTGAGATAATTGTTAACCAAATCAGGGGACAACATGCTACAAAGAATGACCTGCTGAAGAACTACAAGAATAGGGTATGGGACCTCATTGAGGATTTTGAAGCTTTCAACATCGTGTCCATACCCAGGAAAAAAAATGAAACCGCAGATAGGCTCGCATCAGTTGGAGCGATGTTTGATGTGGTTGACAACATCAAAAGGGAAAAAACATAGCCACATATCCATGTGATTGTAAGGCCAAGATTGCCGATAATAACACAAGTCGGCAGTGTTTGAGAACGATCAACAAATCGTCAATTTTTGCAAGAAGAGGCTAAATTCTCATCTAGGAATCGGATGTACTAGAGCAATAGACGGGGATCAAGTAGTGCGGCTGCAGATAAATAAGCTTCCTAAGGGTTCAAGAACATTGGATTCTATCTTCAACCCTAATGACCAGCCCCATAAGGAAAAGGCTAACATACGTGTCAAGAGAGAATATTTAGAGCCAATTCTGTTGGGGAAGGCAAAAACTTCAAATTGGTAAAGTGGCCACTACCAGCAGAGAAATCAGATTTCATACACTTTGCCAAGAATTTCCATATGCCTTCACTTGGAGCTATGAAGACTTGAGAGGATTCAATCCGAAGTTGGCACAACATACCATAGAATTGGATCTAGATGTTAAGCCCATCGTGTAGAAATAGAGACCAGCTTAACCCTCACATTGAGCCTCTAATGAAGAAAGAGTTAAACAAGCTAATCGAGGCAAGCATTATATTCCCGATCAAGCACTCAAGTTGGGTTGCAAACTTAGTTCGGGTCAGGTAGAAGAGTGGAGAAATCAGGTTGTGTGTGGACTTGTGAGACCTCAATAGGGCATCTCTCAAAGACCATTACCTGCTTCCTTCAATGGAACAAATATTGCAAGTGGTATCCGGTTTGGAGAGATTCTCTCTCCTAGATGGCTACTCAGGGTATAATCAGATAATGGTGAAAGAAGATGACTAGTTCAAGATGGCTTTCACCACCAAATGGGGCACCTATGCCTACAAGAAGATGCCATTTGGGATATCAAATGCTGGAGCCACTTTCCAAAGGGTAATGGATATGGCATTCAAGGGATTGATCAATAAAATAGTTCTGATATATCTTGACGACATCACTATATTCTTCAAAAATGTAGCGGATCACCTCTTTCATTCGAGGCGGTATTTCAAAGATGTAGAAGATTTTGGGTATCATTGAATACCAAAAATGCATATTATTGGCTCACGAAGGAAAAAAATTCTAGGCCATATTGTTTCAAAGGAGGGATTGATGATTGACTCGTAAAGAGTTGAAGCAATCCAAGCGTTGCCATTTCCTTGTCACAAGAATGCTCTTCAAATCTTCTTAGAAGGATCAATTTTTCCACAGTTTTGTTCCAAACTTTGCAGCTCTCATAAATCCAATAACAATAATGTTAAAGAAGAGCATGGAATTTAAGTGGAAATCTGAATGCAAGGAAAGTTTTGAGGCAATAAAAGAGGCTATATCTCAAGCTCGACTCTCGCCAATCCAAAGTTCTCCAAGGACTTTGTGCTATATGCCTTCAAAGGTGGAGACACAATTTCTACAATCCCGTACAACAAAACAAATAAGGATTAGAACAACCAATTGCTTTCTTCAGTCAAGGCTTGAGGAATACAAAACTAGGTACTCTTTCATTGAAAAGCATGTCCTTGCGGTGATCGGAGCTTAAAGAAATTCAAGCACCTAGTCTCAAACAACAAGATCCAATTATTGGTCTCTCGTGTGGGAGTCAAGGATTTCCTTCTAAACAAGGATCTGAATGAGAAACATGTAGGATGGATCACTCGTGTCATGGAATATGACATCAAAATTAATGTCACTAAACTAGTACATGGAAAAGGACTATGTGAACAACTAGCTTTGAGTTGGAAAGTTGAAGCAGGTGATGCAAAAGAGACTATCTTGGTACTACAGATGGTCAAGAACATGAAATTGATGACGTTCCCACTCCTTGTTGGACTCAGAATATGATACGCTTCCTACATGCAGGCCTATGCCCTCTAAAAATGAGCAAAGAAAAGAGGAGATACTTTAGATTACAAGCCATTCCATATGTGCTTGTTGATGGTGTTTTGTTCAAGAAAGACATCAATGGAGTTTTATTGAGGTGCATTGGGACAGGTCAAATCGAGAGAGTGTTACGAGATTTTCACGATGGAGATTCCAGAGGATATTTTTCCCCACAAGTAACAACTCTCAAGATAATGAAGGCAGGGTATTTTTGGCCCACAGTGTTCAGTGACTACTATACATGGATAATAAAGTGTAAGAAATGTGCACTCTTCGCATCCAATGGGGCTTGACTTCATCGGGGTCATCCATCCAAACTCAAGCAAAGGTCACAAGTGGATTCTCACAAAGAACGGACTATTTTACCAAGTGGACCGAAGTGGTAGTGCTCAAAGAAGCAAATGAGTCTAACATACTAGATTTTTATGAAGGAATAGTGACTAGGTTCGGTGTGCCACCACTATCATATCGATAATGCATTGGCATTCATAGGTTCTAAGATTACGTGAATGGGCTGTCAAGAATGGAATCTATTTGAGCACCTCTTCAAATTATTACCCGCAGGTAATGGACAGCAGAGTCCAAAAACAAGAAGTTGCTAAGAATAATCAAGAGGAATCTAGATGAAAACCAAAGGACATGGCATACCAAGATAAAATCAGCCTTGTGGGCTGATAGGATAACACCAATGAGGTCTATAGGTAATTCTGTCTACAAGTTGGTCTATGGGAAAGAGGTAGTATTGCCCATATCATTAGAATTGCTATCATTAGAGCTCATGAAGCGCTGGAGTTGTCTCGAGTTTTAACCAATGGAGGCTAGGTATGCGAGTTGATGGAATTGGAATAAATCAAAGAACATGCAGTCAAACAACCGAGAAATATCAAGCCTTAGTAAAAATATGGTTTGATAAGAAAGCAAAAGTGAGGACCTTGCAGAAGGGGACCCGGTTCTAAAATGGGATGCGAGATCGGAAAAACCGGGAAGGCATTCCAAGTTTGATGCCATTTGGAGTGGCTCCTACATGGTCATGGGATGTAAAAGTACTAATGCCTTTCAATTGTCTACATTGGATGGAGAAGAACTCCCGATTCCGCTTAATAAAATATATCTTAAACATTGCTACTAAAAGGAAAAGGTTTACTCTTGTAAATATTAGCCTAGTTTTCAATTCCTCTAAGTGCGTATGCACATTGTCTTGTTGTAGTTAGGTTTTGGTTTCCGTAAGTGCTTTGGCATAGGTTTTGTTGCTCTAAGGTTGAATTTCTATAGTTTAGCATTCTCTCAAAGAAGGAGTTGTGGTATCGTGGATCGGGATCGATATCGGGTTGGTTTCAGTTTATTGCTTATGACTCCATGCCTAATGGATTACTAAAAGGCCGCTGATCTTCTAACTAGTAGGCGGTGATCCTGTTGAGTCACCAAATTGTTGTATATATCTCCTCCCCGGTAATTATAGACAAATAGAAGAATATGGAAATCAAATTTACTCAAAACTCTGACATTTATTCATGCCACCAGGTGCCCAGTGCTCGAGTTGGCATGCACAAATCACAAGGTGTTGACATGTAAAAAGTTGTGCCTGGCGCGCAGTCGTTGGAGGAGCAAAACACAAGGTGTCGACAAGTAAAAAGTTACACCCAGGTGTAGGTTGGAGGTGCAAAGCACAAGGTGTCGACACGTAAAACGTTGCTCCCATGCACAGGTTAGAGGCACAAAGTAGAAGATGTCAACATGAAATTTTCAGTGCCTATGGTGCTCGTAAGAGTATGTCGACATAAGGATGGATGCACCGAGGTGCATCTTCAGGAGGCGCAACATTTTGAGCGTTGACACCCTGACAGAAGCAAACCTTGACCCAGATATTCAAATGGCCATAAATTTTCACAGGGAGCTCGGATTCACACAAGGTTGGACTTTTTGGAAAGCTTACAAGGTCCTCTATCCAACTACGACTAGATATCTTTAATTGGGTGAGAACAAGTTATTCAAAAATTAAAAATATAATTCACCATTTTTTGGGTTTGCTAGGGTTCTCACCTACCGCCATAATGAGATGAATTAAATACAACCTAGAGGTGGTTGGGGTAGATTTGGAATTCCTCTCTCTTCCCTCTCTCATTCTTTCTATAAATTGTAAGGAGGGGATTCTTTCTAAACATTGGACATTCTTGTTTTGCCCCTCCTTCTTCTCTTTGGTAGGTGAATTTGTTGAGTTTAAACCTCCCATATAAAACTGTAATGCAACTTTTCCTCTTGGCATTTTGTAGTGTATTGTATCAATATTTAGAGAAAATAATGCAGGTATGTGGATGATTCTCAACCCTCTCTTGTGTTCATTTGCATCCTTTTGATCTTTCACTGCAAATCTAGTTATTTGTGCATGATCTTGCATTACATTTTAATGGTTTTTGTTTATTGGCAAGACAGATGTTTCTTCATTCCTCGGTGCATCACCTTTGTTACTTTAGGTTTATTTTTATGAATATTCTCACCCCGTATCCTTGGCAAGTTAGATTAGGTTTTTGAGTAAACACTCTGTATTTTTATGTGTGCATCTTAACAGAGGAATAGGAACTAGCCTTCATCCGGAGAGCTTTTCCATTTTCGCAAGGTCCCACACTTGGGAAAAGCTCCATGGTATGCAATCACACTAGGAGTCTCAACCCATCGAGTTGCAGACATTCAGGGGTGTTGTGATTTTCCATCAACAAGAACCTCATTACTCACAAAATTCAATACAATTATAGGGTGTAAACATTACGTCTAAGTATATCAAGAAATTATTATGCGTGTGAGCAACTTAACTCTACAATGTAGAGTTTTAGGCTTAATTTCACAATGGAAACAAGATGTAAATATCTCAATTCCATGGTTACAATCTGGGAAGCGTAACAAATCAAAATAAGAAACAGATGGACTTACGTATCTACAATGATAATAAGTCTCAAATATGGGTCTTTGAGAAAAGGGGGCCTACTAGATCATGAGGACCTACCATTCACACTTTCGACACTTACGCTCCGGCATTGTAGCCTAGTTAGGAAAGTAGAATACTCTTGTCTTCAAACTAGATTTAACCATAGAAAACAAGATGGCACATGCATAATTTTACTAATATGAAATATAACAATACAAAAAAGTGAGAGAGCTGAAATATTTATAGATAGTGGACAACTTCTATCTCATCCACAATATATGGAATAAAATCAACTAATCTGAGCAAATATGCAAAAATAACATATTACCCCTAACATCCCATATTGCTCCTCATGGAAATCATCTGGGAACAAAATATGAAAGAATATAAAATTATCCCACAAACATTGGAACGAGAACACTATGACTTAGTTAACTAATAACTAAGGATAACTAATACCTACCGACATAAATTTAAAGTATTTAAAATAAAAAAATTATCTTATTACATTTATTCAAATATCAACTAATGATGAATTAAGATAAGTTTTATTCCTAACATTTCCCCCCTTAAATCATCATGGTCTTAATTGAGAAGGAGATAAATTCTCTAAAACCCTCAAATTTACCTAAAGCAAGTGACTTTGTGAAGACATTTACACGTTGCATATTTGTTGGGAAATAATGGAGTTGGATGTTGTTGTTCGAACATGTTTTTGAATGCAATGTACCTTCACCTCAATATGTTTGTTTGTGCTTATGAAATTTTTTATTCTCGAACAAGTTTTACTACTCCTTCATTATCAACATGTAGCAAAGATAGTTGGATCTTTCTCGTGGTATTCCCAATCCTTCAAGTATACGTCAAATCCATATCACTTCAAAATAAGCTCCACCTACTACATGTTATTTTGATTCTATGGAGGATATTCAAATATAAGTATGCTTCTTACCCCCATGATATCAAGCTAGATCCCAAAAAGAATACAAATCTTGGAATGGATTTCCTATCATCTATGTTTCTTTCATGATCTCGAATCAATGTCTTGTGAAGAAGAAGTTATTATTCTTCTTGTATTATACAACATATTCTGTAGTTCCTTTGATGTACCTAAGTATCTTCTTTTCTTCCTTCCAAAGGTGAGAAACCATTGGTTCTTGCATGAACCATGAAAGATAATTGATCGCATAGCTGATATCCGGCCTAGTGTAAGTCAAGTAGATGAGACTCCCGATCAACTACCAATAGAGAGTTACATTTAGTTGAGGTGATGGATCGATTTGAAATATTTGAAGTCTTGTTTCCATAGGTATGGAAAATGGCTTACATTCCATCATATTGATTTTCTCTAGCATTGTATTAGTGTAATTCAATTGTGACACAAAGATATGATTTTCTCTTTTCCAAACGTCAAGTTAAAGAAAATAATGCGAAGCCCAAGATTGGTCATGTCAAATCATCGTGTTAGATCTTTATTTGTTGAATTAATCCCCCTCACTCGATCCTCGTATTGATGAGTAGATCATCGACATATACTAAAACGATCACTATCTCCCCCTTTGATTTTTTAGATAAATATTAAGATCGTATGGACTCCTGTTAAATCCATCTTGAATGAGATGCTCATCAATTTTTATGTACCATTCCTTGACAAACTTCTTTAGACGATAGAGTGAGTTTACATACCTTTTCCTCTTTACCTGGTATGACAAAACCTTTTGGTTGAGTCATGTAAATCATAATTAAGAAAGGCACTTTTCAAATCCATTTGGTGTATTTTTCAACCAAATTGTGCAGCTAGAGAAAATATTAACCTAAAAGTTTTTATCTTAGTTGTGGGAGTGAAAGTATCCTCATAATGAATTCCTTAGTTTTGAGTATATCCCTTAGCAACTAGTCTAGCCTTATGTTTATCAATTTTTCATCGGCTTTGTACTTCATTTTGAAGATCCATCTACATCTAATCAGCTTTTTCCCTAGTGGAAGATCTATAAGTTGCCATGTATTATTTTTAATAAGTCACTTATATTGTGCATCCATAGCATATTTCCAAGGTTTAGACTTTAGGGCTTCAAACTATGGATGGCTCAAGAGTTTCAAAACTTTACCCATTAAGGCACAATTGACCTCATTTTGAGCCATACTACAAGTCCTCATTCTAGTGGTCGATGTGTTTGGGACACTATCCAATTTTGCATCTCTAATAATACTTGTATATGATTTAAGCATATTTTTTGCGGTTCCCGTGGGAGGTTGAATTTCACCATCTTCCCCATCATTCACCACAAGGATGATTTTTCCATCATGTGAGTATATGGAAGGAACACCTACTTCATTCTTATCAAAGAACTCAACATCCCGACTAGTGTATACCCTCCTTGTTCTTGGTTCTATAAGTCTCAGCCAAGTGCTTCATCACCGTATCCCAAGAAGATAAGTTTTTAGGATTTCATATAAATCTTAGTTCTTTGTTTCTTAGGAATGTGCATACTTTCTTTACATCCAAAAATAATAAGGTGTGAAATAGATGGATTATGCCCTCACCATGCCTCGTGAGGTGTTACTCCATTAAGAGCTACAATTAGAACTCTATTTAGTAAATAGAATGTCATTTTAGCCGCTGCTTCAACCCAAAATGTTTTTGATAAACCTACATCATCAATCATAAATCACACCATATCAATGATAGTATAATTTTGTCTTTCAACAACACCATTTTTTTGCGTGTGTGAGGAGGAGCCATTTAACAAAGAATGCCACGTGTTTCAAAAATAGTTGAACTCGCTGGCTGGCATATTCTCCCCTCGATATGAGAAGAGTGTTTTTATTTTCCTACCAGACTCTATTTCAACAAGGGCTTTAAACTTCTTGACTGTTTCAAAAGCTTTGTCTATTGTATAAAGATAGTATATCCACATTTTTCTTGAAAAATCATCAACAAAGAGAATGAAATATCAAAACCGAGAGTGGCTAGGTCTCTTTGGTCCGCATAGATCAAAGAACCAAGTGAAGTTTTTACTTAGCTGAAAATGTACTATGTTTGAATGGTACGCATGTAGTTTTCCTTCCAATCAATACTTTTTGACATCTATTTGTATCCTTTTTAAGAGGTGGTATACCCCTAACCATGTCATATCGATGAAGTGTGTCAAGATAACAAAAATCACATGTCCAAGTATTTGATGTTATAGTTGAGGTGATGATGTATCCTTGGCTACAAGTTCCCGGTCATTTCGTTGAACAAAATCAAATTGAAACATTCTTCTCACGTTTGAAGCTTTTACAAAAAATTTGGAGCTTTGTTACTTATCTCGAATTAGGCACATCGCTTTTATTGCCTTTATAATCAAAGTCAATTTTGATATTATGATCTAATCATTAACTCATAGATAACAATTTTTTTGTTAAACTAAGGACATAAAATTCATCGGTAATTTTACAATTATGATGCCTAAGTGGTAGTGAAATGGAATAAATTCCTTCAACATTGTATGATGTAGCATCACCTAAAGAGAAGTGATTTTTGGTCGAGTGTTTTACTCATTGTGATGAACCGATATTTCTTTCATGTCATGTGTCAAGTTGTACCTAATTCAACATAACGAATTTGATTTGTAGAATTGGATACTTCATTTGATTGTGTAGAATACAGAATCATCATCATCAAATTAATCTTCCTATTTTGTTACATTTTCTTGTTGAATTGGATTCTTCTTCCACTTTTGATAAATTTTCCTTTTACTCTTGTTGTTGGCTTGATTTTATTTGTTGCTAATCAATATTTTTACCACTTAACGATCCTTGTTGGAATATGTTGTACCAAAAATTCTTTAACTCATGTCATTTTCAACAAAAAATAAGACATTTTGTTGGTCCTTTTGGCCTTGTTGAGTATTACCTTTCTTCCGAGGCTGTTTACTAAACTTAGGCTATTTTTTCCATTTTTTATTAGAAGCCGATGCCTACTCTTCAGCTTTTAGTGGTTGAGTGAATAGCTTACTTTTGTTTTAGCATATTCACTAACTCTTCAAAATTTATTGTTTGACTAGTTATGTTTAACGTGGTCACAAAAATCCTATAAGAAGGAGGTAGAGCTCTCGATACTATAGGCATGAGTGATTTTTCAGTAAGTTCTTCTTCCAAAGCTTGAAGTGATGCATGCAAAGTTGCTACTCATCTCAAAAACATTTTAACTTTTTCAACTGGTTGCATTTTAGATTTTAACAATTGACTTTGAAGATGAAGTATAGTGTTCTTATTTTTGACTCGGATATTATTTTCAACTTGTCTCGAGATTCTTCTACTATTATGGTCTTATGAATATGAGTTTTTAACTCATACAAAATAAAAACAAGATTATTAACTTTTCTTTTTCATTTTCATGATCAAATGTAGCTTGTTGTGTATCATATGTTTGAGATGTTAATGTAACAAAAACAATGATACAATGATTTCCAAAATCAATTTGTGCATGAATTTTTGTTTTCCATGCTAGATAATTATCAGAACACAAAAGTTGAGAATTTGGGAAAAAGAATTTAGGTGCCATAATTGTGGCCATTGTGAGAAAGTGTTAAACAAAGATAAGAAAAATTGAACACTTTTCCCCCTTAAAGCATGCACACCCCAAAAATATTATTTTATTTATTTTGGGCTCCTTTCCAGCCATGTACAATGATTTTTTTGCACTATTAGCCTTGTTACAAATTTGGTTATGTGGCCAATTTTAAAAAATAAAATGGCTCTCTTGGCTGATTGAAAAAATTATTTTAATGTTTTTTGGGCTCTTTGGCATCTTTTAAAATACAAAAAATATTTTATTTGTTTAAATTTTGCAAGATAGATCTTATTAAAAGCTATACCAAGACGTAGAGGTCACAATAACACACTCTTTCAAAACAAATGACACCTCAGTCTGAGGTACCTATTGAAAGTTATGACTTTTTTAAAAAAATCGGGACATGCAAAATGGACATATTTTTAGAAGTAATTTTTAAACCGGATGTATATAAGAACTTACGTGCATGCGTAGTGTGTTTGAGGGCACAACTACAGTTCAACCACTTTTCCTAACTAGTATAATAACCCTTGACCACAATTTTATTATTACATATCTTTGTACATATAGGTATTTTTCTCTTAGAAGTAAATTTTTCTTCCTTTTATATCAGGTTGCAAATCTTCTACATGTTGAATTTCTATTATTTTAGTTATGTAGGGACATTTGATATCATTGAAATATCCTATCTTCTTCTCGTCTGAAAATGTGCAGGTTCTCGAGAATCTTCCACATTGGATTGGATCGCCTTGTTTGTCACTTAAAATTCTTCCCGACAAAGCTTGGAAGGAGAAGACAAAGTACAAAGAAGAGGAAGAAGAAGTAATGTGGGTAGCTTGAAAAGCTTGGGTCCCCACAGATACAAAATATTGTATATCTTTTTAAAAATAATTCTAATTTAAAAAATAATGTAGGTATAAGTATTTTTAACAAAAATGAAAACCAGAGAATGAAACAATGTGCCATTTTGTAAGAGATTTACACCTGTGTCCCATGCAGGGATTGTGATTTCACTCTAGGTGTTCTTCAACTACAAATCAAATGTGAACCGAAGTATGGATTCGGGTAGGGGTCAGAAATGAATAGGGGCAACTATGGCTACTCCGAGCTTTGAAATTTCTCCGATCTCCCAAAACTTACCTAAAAATTCATACGCTCTCTTTAGATTAGAATACTACTTTCAAACCAAATCTTGTTTGCAAACCATATTTAATTACAAAAAACAAGTTGATGTTTGCATACTTTTACTAATATGAAATAAAGTATTACAAACAAATGAGAGAGATGCAAGATTTATAGATATTGGACAACTTCTATCTCATCCACAATATATGGAAGAAAATTAACTAATCAAAAAATATGCGAAAATAACATATTGCCTCTAATTACCCCTATTTCCCCTCATGGAAATCATCTGGGAACAAAATATGCAAGATAAACCATGATCCCAAAAACATTGGGCTGAGAATACTATAACTTAGTTAACTAATAACTAAGAATAACTAATACCTACTTGACATAAGTTTAAAATATTTAAATTAAATAATTTAACTTATTACATTTATTTAAATATCAACTAATGATTAATTAAGATAAGTTTTATTGCTACCAAATACAAAAGTGGTGGACACCCAATATCTAGCGGTATTTGTATATGTTGTTTACTTTTGTCCAAAAATGGGCAATAAGAAAATAAGGGTGTGGACCAAGGTGTGTTGAATTAAACTTGGTGTTATTTTGGTAGAGTTTTGCCTTGTCTTAAGACAAGTGAAAAACTAGGAAAAAATGACATTAAGTAGATTTCATGATGAAAATCACGTGGTTTCAACTTTAAGATATTATTTCTATTTTTTGACAAACAAGATTTTAAATCTAACAAATTTTTCACTTTATTAGAGCTCTCAAGTATAACAACTAAGACAAAAACAATGGCTCTAAGCCAACAAGTTTCCTAGGTGGTTCTCTCTCTAGGTGTCATAAGATATCTAGAGAGAGCTTGATTTACCAAGGTGTCCTGAGGAGTATTTCAACTTCACTTTACCCCCTTAATTATAATGAGCATTGAAGTGCTTTCACTTATACTTTCACCGGGTCGTGATATAGATATCTTTGACTCTAATCTCACCACAGTGTACTAGTCAAGTAAATAGTTTGGAGCACTTTCTAGTTTCGTGTACAAGGTTCCATATTGCATGAACTACTTTAGGGTTCCTAGGACCACCCGCATTTTTATATCTTAAGGCTTTTTCCAAAGGGGTTATGTCCTTGTTGAGCGGACAAGCCATAGCTCTTAACCAAAACATGTAATACGATGTTTTGAATGGTGTGTTGGTGTATTTTTTATCTCTTGGATTAATCAATTTGGTTTTGACCATCACTTTGGTAACCTACAACAAATGTGAATGTTAGATTTTTGTTTGAAAATATGTCATTTTTCTTTTACAAGCATTTTTAGGTATTTCAAGCAAATGGTAAGTAGTTCAAAATATTCACAATATCATCAAAATATGGTAATGAAAGACTAAAATTGCAAAAGAATAAGGTTTATTCCTAATTGATCCAAGCGCTTATTAATGAAAGACTAAAGTTGCTTTTGATTACCAAGATCATACTAGGTGCAAGGAAAGAGCATACACAAATTTTAGTCTTGGTTCTTTACCAAATGAAAAATATCTTAATCTAAAAGATGAAGCATATGTCAAAACATGATAGTTCGTTCCCTTAACCAAAAATGAAGGATGATTATTCGTACTTACTCCTAGGAAGTACAAATTTTGTTAAGGGTGTTTTTATTCTTAGGATCACACTAGGTGCAAAATAATAGCATACACAACCCTATTCGAAAAAAAGAGAGCAAGAAAACATATCATTAATCAAACCCTAAGACAATTTTGTCATAAATATTGCTCTAAAATCAATTACTTGACAAAAAAACATCTAAAAACCCTTTAAAAATGACAGGAATCATAAAATTGAAATTCTAGAATTTGCATTTTTTGTACCTTGATGTATAGTCACCCCTCTTAGTTCACAAGTGCTCACAGTCATGCACAGTGCTCACAGTCTTGGGACAGTGCTCACAATCATGCACAAGCACCCCTCTATCATTTTTCATAGAGTCAATGATGCACATGCACTCTTAATCATGCACAAGGAAATTTTTAACTTTGAACCAAAAATTTAGTGTATGCAAGGGCGCTCACAATGATGCACAGGAGCTCAATGTCATGTACAATCGATCCTCTTTCTTGTAGGTACTCAAACTATCTTCCTGAGGCTATAACATTTTCTCTTGACCTCGAAATGACTTTTTTTATTTTTTGGAAAGGTATTGAAGTGAAATATGCAATGAAAACATAAAATTGGAGTAAAGAGTTACTAAGAATTTAGGGTATTAATTTTTAGAAAACTATTCCTTTTCTAACATATCTAAATGCTCTAATAAATGTTTTTTTGAGAATATTTCTTGAAAAAGGTTCAATATTTTGTATTTTTATGAAATTGTGATAGGGGTTCACCTCTTTATATCCTAAAAAGGACATGAAAACACGTCTACCAAGAATCTAGTTGAAATAACTATCAAAAAAATTCAAATTGATCTATTAAACTTTGAAAATTACTCTAATTTTTTTAAATTAATCTACAAAGATTGAGAAACTAATATATAAATCTTGAAAGTAAACAAAAACTTGAAATTAATCTAGGAAACTTGAAAGTAATCTAAAAATTTGAAATGAACAAATTTGAAACTAAGTTAAAAATATTTAAATATTGAATACAATGGGGTGTTCTCCCATCTGAGTACCAAATGAAATCGCCCTTAACTTTACAAAGCTAAAAAGGAAGGCTAACACCATTACCACCTAATATCAAAGGATTAAAAGTCTAGGAATATAACATTAAGATATAAACTAAAAGGAATGCTTAACTAATATGAAAACAATGTAAAATCTAACTAAACATGCCTATTAATATGATTTAATTACCTAACATGGGCCTAAATAGACCTAAGAGGGAAATCAAATTGGTATGGTTACTACCCCAAACAAGGTGAAATGCCTTCTAGAAATGACTTCTTGGTAATTTTGGATATCCATCTACTAACCCCATTGAAGGCTTTAGGAAAGGATTGAGCTTGGCTATATATCATATTTATTATATGAGATGCAAATCAAAGCATGCTATAAAGTATAAAGGAATGAGGTGCACTCTTTTTATAGTTTTCTTTTTGGAAGATTTTTTTTTTTGCATGTGGGACTGAAATCCCCAAATTATATTAGAATTTATAATCACAATTAGTGAATTACCAACTGATTAAGAGGTATGGAGCCTTAATCAACCACTTGGGGTCAACTTAAAGGCTAGGAAAATATTTTGAGGCTTGTTGAGATGTTGTTGAGGTGAATGGAGTAAGTTTTAGTGGTTGAAAGAGGGGTTTGAGTCAATATTAGGGCATATTGACTAAATCAAGGAAAAACTAGGCTTAATTAGCTTATAATCACTAATTATGTTTTTTGAAGAGGACTTTGGCTTACAATTCGTCATAAAGTGGCATCCTCAATGCGAAAGGGATTACATAATCAACAATGTGGTGTTAATTGGAAAATTTTGTAAGGAACGTTAGTTGATTAGTGAAAACAACTAATTATAATAGATTTGGAAAGAATGAGAGTGATTTGTGTGTGGTTGGAAATAAGATTGCAAAAGAAAAATTTAGGTGTCTACACAACTACTGAGACATTTTTCTATAAATCGGTTTGGATTGGATTACCACAATTACCATTGTGATTCTAGGACCAAACCTATGTTGTTTCTACTATAAATGTGTTACAAAATATATTAAGCATAGATACCCAAACAATTTATTTTATTCATATAACCTATTCCCAAATCTTCGTTGAGATTGATAACCCCAAAACCTTCCTCCTAGCTTTAAACTAAAATTTAAAAACAGATCTTGGACCTAACCTCTTCATTGAGAAGGATTTCCTTTTAGATGTAATTTTTTTGGTTTGGGGCATATTGTTGTTGATTTCATGATCGATAAGAGAAATATTAAGATGAAAATTATATTTTAGTGGAGGAATAATTCATATCCTAGTCACCTACATATGTTGAAATGAAAAGTGATTCGTGAGGAATATTTAGAGATCGAAGTTGTTCGTGCAAAGAATATTATGGAGGTATTTCCTCCTCCTATTCCTGTAGCAATGGATATACCCCTTGATGTTACTAAGGATACCAATTCCTTTCCTCTTGAGAATCACACTCATGAGAACAAGGAGAATTTTGAAATCATCGTTATTATTATTTGATTATTATTTTTGATGACATATAGATATGTCTCATAATTGATTTTAAAATACAATATAAATTTTTCATTTCATTGGTAACAATGAGAGACATAGTGTTTTGGATGAAATTAATGCAATGAATAATGTATGCTCTCTCAACTCACTTCATTATGTAGACACCTTTAATTTATCTTGAGCAATTTAAATACTTAAATTGCACTAATTATCCCCTTTCCCACAAATTGACGACATATCGTCAATATAGCACATTTTCTCTTCTATTGTCATTAATTAACTACATTACGCTAGTTAATTAACCCTTCTATCCAAAAAATAAGCCAATTAGTGACCTTATGTTAATTAATCCTCCCTTCTATCTATAGTAATTAATTATTATTAATTAATTAGATTCGTCTTCCATCAAATCAATAAATCATCATTTATTTTATCAAATTCCTCCCATAGTCTAAATCATGCTAATTATTCCTCTAAAAATCATCTATAAGCTTGCACACCTATTAATTAATGAGACCCCCTTAATTCTCATGGGTCACTAAAGGACAAATTATCCTAAGGTTGACTCAACCCTCCCTAAACGTTCCTTATCTACAACTAACCCAACCTCTCTATTATCCAACATGTAAAGGGATGTAGATATTCTTTTATCCATTGGGTTATATAAAGAGCCCTTCTCCTACCTTTCTTATTACACGTAAATGAGAAATAGAGCCTAAGCTATAGTCATTTTTATCATCTTAGATAATTCTTCATTGGGAGAGCTAGTTGTCTTCATTTCTTCAATTCATCCATCCAAGTTTTGAATTCATATGGAGATATGTCAAATGGTCTTGTAGCCATGGATTGACAAAACTCCATTCTTGATAACATTTGTATTCAAACATAGAATCAACCCTTTGATTGCTAATGAACGAAATAGGTTCATTTAATTTGATTAGCATTCAATAGAGAGATATTAATGGATTAACATGTTATTTTGAATGTTTATTCATGTCTTAATGCTAAGATGTTGGTAAATTAGTCTTGTTTAAGCTCTAATAATGATGGTGGATTGATTTTTATTTATCTTTGTTTCAGGACTACTAGGTGTTAGTTCTAATTATTTTTCATTGCTAAAAAAATTCATGTACACATTTGGGACACTCGGTGGGACCGATCCTTAGTCCCTTAGCATTGTAGATAAAATTTTGTTCTTATTTCAATATTTGGCTAACCCCTAATATGCACATGTGCAAAATGATGTTAAAATTCTTATGATTTTTTTATCCTTACATGTGTGGAGTCTTATTTAGAGCTTTAATTTTGATGGGTTATTGTAAATTTTGAGCTAACATGTTAAAATTTGAAGATTTTTTAACTTGTTTATGTCATTTAGCTGTATTTTAACATCATTACCATGTATAGTTTTGTAGGGGACATAGGTACACTAAAACATGCACAAGAACACAAAACCATGTGCGGACACTAATCCCGACGTGCATACACGTTGTAGTACTTTACTATATTGGTGTCGAAAATTTTCACACTAGTGCACATGATCTATGTTTGTACCAGTGGTGCATGCATCATTTTTTTAGTGCAAGCATGTCTCATCCAGTGCACACATACTATCATAAATTTTTTACCTTCTATTTTTGCTTCCCATGTGCGCACCTCTATACCCTAGCATATGCATCTCTTGGGTAGCGTAAGCACTTTACAAACCCGCTAAGTTTACACAGAGGAGAACTTGCACCATAACCCACATGTACACACCCTAACTTGTGCGTGGGTACCTCGATCTGGGATTGCATTTCAATTTTGTGTTGAAAAAGATTTGTGTCCTTAAATTATAACATCAATGCATGTTTAATCGATTAATTTTCATTTCTACCGGTATATTTACATTCTTTTTTAGTGTTGATGTGTAATCACAACACCCTTGATTGTTTTCAATGCAATAGGTTAAAAATATTAGTGTGATTGCATAACATTTAGATTTTCCCAATGTGTGGAACCTTGTGAATGAGAAAATATATCCAGTGAAGGATGATTCTTATTCCTCTATTCTAATGCACACATCCAAATTATATAGGATCTAATCTAAAATATACTCTAACTTTCAAAGGAAATAGGGTTAATAAGATTTCAAGAAATTAAACCAAAACTAACATAGGTGATGCACCAAAGGAATGTTTAAACACCTACTTTACATGGAGATGGAAACCAAAAACTAGATTAAGAAGGGTAAAAACACACCACAGATTGATCCATTAATGAGAATCCACTAACCATTAAACACAAATCATTAAAAATGTAATACAATAACCATCGACGAGATAACCAAGATTATAATGAGAGATCGGATGAAGGAAATGAACACAAGAGAGCATTGAAATTCATCCACATACTTTTATTATTGCTCCATAGATTTGATACAATGCATTACAATGGCCAAGAGGTACAAATTTTCATTATTGTTTAAATGGGAAGTTTTAAATCCAAAAATTCACTTATAGACAAGAGAAGAAGAGAGGGTGCAAATAAAAATTATCTAACCTTAGAACAGTTCCCCTCCTTCTAAAATATAGGAAGAACGAGAGAAACGATAAGAAGAATTTGAAATATTGCTTCAACCACCCTGAAATGCATTGAATTAACCTACAACAATGATGGGTTCTACCTAAAACCCATACTTGCATGTACTATGCACCGTTGGAGAATAAAGGAAGCCCATACTTCATCATTGTGGTCACAAAAACTAGGAGTGAAAATGGCGAACAATAAAAACATACCTTTAGTGAAGCGTTATAAGAGAGGATTGGTAAATTGACACCAATGGTACCTATTACAAATATTACACGTGTCACTTTTGGGGAAGAGGTGCTTAAATCTAAGAATTTATATCAAGATCATGCCCTGATTTGTAGATTCATTGGCTTTCGGCCTAGCCTTCCAACCCTCCATTAATGGATTTTAAAGTATTGGCTTCCTCTTATGGAGGGTAGGTTAGGAATCTATATTTGTGCAAAGGGTACTTTTATTGTTGTTTTTACTTAAATATCTTATAAGGATACCATAGATAAAGATATTTGGACATGACAATCTCACTATCATGTCATGAAACCTTGGTTCCCATCTTTTAATCCATGTTGAAAGCACACTAAACTTTGTAAATAAAATAACATAGCTAAACAAGTAAGGAAAACCATTGCCAACTAATAGCTAAGGATTATAAGTTTAGGAATGTAATATTAAGATAGAAGATAAAAGGAATGCTTAACTAGTATAAAAACAATGTGAAATCTAACTAAACATACCTATTGATATGCTTTAAGTACTTTACGTGGGCCTAAATAGACATAAGTGGGAAATAAAATTTGTATGATTGCTTCTCCAAAAAGGTGAAATAGCCTTTCCAAATGACTACTTTCTTATTTTGGATATCCATCTACTAACCCCATTGAAGGCTTTAGGTAAGGATTGAGCTTGACTATAAATCATAGTTATTATATGAGATGTAAATAAAAAGATTTTGTAAAGTATAAAGGAATGAGGCCCACTCTTTTTATAGTTTTCCTTTTGGGATAAATTTGTATTTTAGTGCATATGGGACTAAAATTCAAAAATTTGATTAGAATTGTTAATCATGATTAGCCCTTGCTAATCACAATTAGTGAACTAACAAGTGATTAGGAGGTATGGATCCTTAATCAACCACTAAGGGTCAACTAGAAGGTTAGGTTTTAAATATTTCTCGAGACATTGTGGAAGTGAATGGGGTGATTTTGAGTTGTAGGAAGAGGGGTTTGAGTCAATATAAGTGCATATTGACCAAATCAAGGGAAAACTAGGCTTAATTACCTTATAACCACCAATTGTCTATTTTTAAGAGGATTTTGGCTTCGATTCATCGTAAAGTGGCATACTTGAATGTGAAAGAGGTTTCTTAATCAAAAACATGGTGTGAATTGGATAATTTCATAAGGAACACTAGTTAATTAAAGAAAACCACTAATTATAACAGATTTGGCAAGAATGAGAGTGATTTGTGTGCATTTGATAATAAGATTGAAAAAGGGAATTTAGGTGTCTACATTTGCCCCTATTTGAGGTGAAGTTAGTGACTTAAATTCAAATATAGTAGACAAGCATAAACAAGTAAATTTTGGAAAAACATTAGTAGAATGAAGCATGTCCCATCAAGCATCGGTGGAATGATATAAGAAGTCAATCCATGATAAAAAAAAAAAAAAATTGATTGAAAAGGATATAAGAAAATATGTTATAACAAGTGTGAAACCATTAGGTATTGAGAAGGAATAAGGAAAGGGATAAAAATGGTTGGTTAATGCCCCAGGTGATTTGGAAGAAAATTTTGTAATGGTAATAAATGATAAGCGGCGATAAATGATTAATGGCTCGAATATAGGACACACCAAATATTTGCATCCAACCTTTCAATAAGAATCTTGTTTATATAATTTTTCCCTAGGTATACATCATCGACTTTATCGAAATGAAAAAAAAATCTAAGATAACATGAAAAACTAAATTAACAAAAAATTTCCATTGCTACGTAATTCCATGCAACATAAACAATGCAATGCAATACGAGAAAGTAAAGTGATACCTAACTCAATGCAGCATAAACAATGCAATGCAATACGACGAGAAAGTAAAATGATATTTAGCTCCACGTAACATATAAAATTCAATGCAATATGAGCAAGTAAACTAGCTAACCTAAGATAAAAACCAAATCAATCACACGTACTCAAAAAAACAACTTTTAAGACAGTTGCACCAATGTTTTTGTTATCAAGTTACATTCCCAAATGCTCATGTTGTAATGAAAAGGGTTAAAACGGTGCCCCACATAAGGATATATGTGACGGTAATAAAAAAGGACACAAGCAATCCCATGGAAAAGATGTCGTGTATTATGATATAGTACATGATAACTCACTGCTACACAAGAGTATTGACATAATAAGCAGATCATGTTTTGTTAATGGAGGTAGATCACAATGATCTACATGTCATTTGAGGCAAGAAGAAGAAACACCATCATAAATATGGTTTTTTATTACCAATTTCGATGTTGAGGATAAAGTAGGTGATACAAGCTTCTATTGTATGCAAGCCATTTAAAAATGAAAAAGCATAAATTTTTTGGCAAATATAAAGACAAAATTAATGTTTCACCGTGTATATTTCTTTAATACCTTTCCAACACAAAAAAATGAATTCGTTTCAAGGTCGAGCAAAATTTATAACTCGCCTTGGGTGTAGCTATGCACTCAAGGGGGCGCCTATCTTTGGGCAGCATGGGCACTGTGCTAGCCTGTTTGTGGTTTTTTTCTTTTTCGAGCTAACATGGGAATGTATGCACTGTGCTAGCCCTAATTTTTATTTTTTTTGCATTTTTTGAGGTAGCATGTGAGCCAAAGCACTGTACTGGCATAAATTTTTATTTTTTTATTTTTTTATTTTTAACTGCAGCATGGGCGCCTGTGTTACCAATGTTTTGCATTTTTTTGAATTTTTGACTACAGCATGGGCACTGGAGTGCCTGTGTTGGATTCCCTTTTGAATTTTTTGTATTTTTCATGCGAAAGGGTTCTTGAGCGCCTTTTTGGCTTCTCTTTTTTTTTTTTTTTGGGATTTTTACGTGCAAGATGGGCGCTTAAGCACATGTGTTGATAGTGTTAAACATGGGTGCCTTGGCACCTATGTAACACTAAAAACACTACCTAACTTCCGGAGGCCATAAATTTTTCTCCTTTATGTTTGAAAGGTATCAAAAAAACTATGCAACAATAAGATAAATTTGGATTTTGAATTTGTATTACAATATTTTTTTGGGATATTGATTTTCTTTACCAAATTTTCTAGGTTTTTGATGTTTATTTAAATGTTTTGACTTTTCTCGACTAAAATATTTAAATTTGTTTTATTTTATAAAATTTTTCTAAAGATATTTATAGGAAATGAAGAAATATGGATGCCCCCAATGAGATATGGGATGTAAAATGGTAGAATGCCATGCGTATGCACAAGAAAGTGAAGATACAAAATTGCCACCAATGTTAAATGAAAATATTCAAAGAAAAACTCTTCACACATACAAGTTGGATCAAGGTCAATATGGATAGGTTCAACATGATGACGTAGGTAACCGAATGACATGATAGGAAAGAGAAAGGATTCCCCCACGTAAGTTGGCCAAGAAGAACATGATAGAAACAAGTGGCGAGATTATTTTGAGAAAGGTGACAAAGGTACCCGCAAACATGAAAAAAGGAAATCATATACACATGGATGTTTTGAATGAAGTTGAATAATATATAATTTGAATCAATGTAGCTTAGAAGCCTTATAATGAAGAAGCAATTAGCCAAAGTCATTAATTGTGAGACAAGATATAGACTAGAGTAAGAGTTTGAAAAAGGTCCAAAAAAAGACACTTGGTAACATACGAATATTGTTTTCTCATACATATCCAATGTTTGCACATGGAAATTTATTACCTCTTCAAGAGAAAGATTTAATAGGCAACAAGTGAAGACACCTTCTAGCCAATGTGTAGGAATGATTTATTTTTCAAAGTTGAGTTTTTAATGAATGGATTGCGAGAAGAGAATCGTACATTGCTCCACTACCACTCATGCATCCATAGCCCCAAAAATGATTAATTTGATTCTAATCAAAAAATTTATCTACTTACATTTAGGTTTCCATAGCATCATTAGAGATTATTGGAAATATACCAAGAGAGATTCATATATAAATTTGATTTTTGTTTTTAGCATTTACTTTTAGCTTTTGGCTTTGTGCTTTTTGATTTCATTCATTTTTTTGTTTTCTAAAAACTTATTTCATCTCTCTTGTTTGAAAAGGGGTTAATAATCACTAATGGCTTCATGGAAGAGGCATAAGTGATTGTGATGATGACATTGGCTAGTGTCAACAAATATGTCTAAAATTTCTTCGCAACAAGTTTTTAGATGTTCATTGTGATATGATCTCTAAGAGATTAGTCGTTATTTAATTTACCAAGGTGATAAAATACCAAGGCAAATAGGATACAATAAATATAAATGTCACAAAATTCATCTGAATAGGCTAACCAAAATATCACCAAAGGGATTAAAATGGTAGGAAGACTTATAGAAGAAAAAAAAGGAAAGGAAGAAAGAACATCCATGCGTATGCAATTCGTGATTGCAATGTGTGTTTTTTTACCTGTGATTCTTTTTTAAATGTTTTCTCATTTTTTAAATTTTTTTTAAAGGTGAGACCAATAATGTCACTTGATGTTAAAATATCCAACAAAAATATTAGCTATTTCCTTAATAAGGAAGATTAGGCATGTTTTCTTATCAAGAGTCATATTATCCTCGAACTTAATGATGGTGGGGAGCTCAATCTCAAAAGATGACTTTGTTTTCTTATGAATTATGGGTTTTTTGTGGGAGCTTAAGGTCCCTCTCTAGAGGTTTTTGCACTTTACACCATACTTGAAGGTTGACCGATGTGCATTTTTGAACCGCATTTTCTTATGAACTTTAAGATTGTTGAAAATGTTGTGATCTTTGGAGCTGTTGTAATTATTTATCTGATCCTTATCAAGGAATTGTTTTTGTTTTACATAAGCTACTATGTGACTTGTCTTATCCCAAGAAGTGGGGGAAGAAAGTGGAAAAATATAATTGATTTGAGAAATGATAGTGGGTTTTCCACAATCATTGATAGAAGAAAAAAATTATTGATGCGAATGATATAGTCCAAGAAATGAAGAGGATGGGATACCTCGAGGTGTCCCATAGATTAAAGATAATGGAATACAAGGATGTGGCCCTAAGACTGAAGATGAAGGTCTGCCTAGTGGTGTCCCATAGATAGAAGATGAAGGACTACATGGAGATGTCCCATATATAGAAGAAGGTGGGCTACTAGGATGTGGTGCAAGAATCGAAGATGAGGGAATTCTAGGACATGCCTTCAAGTATAGAATAATATGGTCTACAGAGGCAAGCCACATATAGATGATGCGGGGATACTTAGAGGTGGAACACATATAAAAGAAGGACTAATTTGAGGTTTCCAATATATAGAAGATGATGAACTACTAGGACATGGACAAAAAATAGATTAAGATGGGATACTGGGAGGTGAGCCACATATAGATGATGCGTAGCTACTTAGAGGTGCTCAACATATAGAAAAAGATGATCGGCTTCCATGTGGTGACCCATGTTAAGATTGTGATGGAGGAATCAAAATAGATAAAAAATGATTACGTAATGAGATGATGGGTCGTGGATCAATGCTAGACCAAGGCATTTCATCCCCTGATAAATAATGTGAAGATGGAAGAATAAGAGGAGGATCATGTTTGATGATCTTAGGGTATTCCTTTGTTTTCTAACAAAAGGAATCAAAATATTCCTCCTAATACGTGAAAATGATCTTAGGGTCTTCCTCTATTTTCTAAAAAAGGCATCAATCTATTCCTCCCAATATGTGAACTTATCAAGGTCTAAAGAGGTTTCTTGCTCACAAACTTCGAGAGGAATGTCTTCATGTACCCTCATAAATTCTCTAATGGCTTCTTCATTTTGAAATGAATCAATCGGTGTGGGTATTTTTTCTACCACAAGAGGTTGATTGGATGATTTATTAGAACAAATTTGAGTCGGAGAGCTCTTCGATGGAAGAAGGGGTCATTGAGGCAACCGAGAAATGGGGTCATGCGAAGATAGGGAGTATCATGACTTAGGAGTTGGATTAGAGGAATAATTCATTGGAATCTTCATAAAAATAATAATACTTATAATCATTAGGGTTGGAATATTAAGATGAATCAAGAATCATAATCATACCACTTACCCCGATTTGAAGATGGAGGAAGAGGTAAGTGAAAGTTTTTTTAGTGGAAAGAATCAAACGAGGTCTAGTTGTGATAAGAATATTTAGATGGAAATATTGAAACCTAGGTTCCTTACTATCATTAGTATGTGGAACTGAATGATAATTAGTATTTATCATCACATATTTAGACATAGATAGTCCAGGGATATCACAGGGGGTTATTGTTTTGACATGTTCAACAGTGTGTATGTACACAACCAATGAGAGAATAAAAATTATTCTCCTCATTAGAAACATAAGTAGCTTTTTGTCTTCATTATGTTTAGGAAAAAAATTCATATTGGGGGATTTTTTAGGAGTGGATGAATCCATCTCCACATCCCCACTTTCAAATAAGTCATGAATGTAGTGTTGCAACTTCAAACACTTATCATTTTTTTGACCTTTAACACGTTGAAATTAGAAATATTGATTATCTCTAAACAATGAAGGTTTAGGCATGTCATCCTCATAAGGAATAGTGTTAGGATATCTTACCATATTAACCACCTCTATTTGTTTTACTATTGATGACATTAAGTCGGAGAGAGGATTGAAAGTATGAGATAAATGATGATTTATTGATTTAATGGAAGAGGAAACTAATTAATTAATAATAATTAATTAGTCTAGATAGAAGGAGGATTAATTAATGGAAGGTCACTAATTGACTTATTTGTTGGATAGAAAAGTTAATTAACTAGTGTAATGTAGTTAATTAATGACAACAGAAGAGAAAATGTGCTATATTGATGATATGTTAGCAATTTATCGAAAGGGAATAATTTGATTTATTTAAAGTATTGAAATTGCTCAAGAGAAATTACAGCTTGTCTACACTTTATATTGGATATAATAAAAATTAAGAAAATATTGATAATAAGAAAAAACTTGAACTTAATGTTTTACCTCTTAACATTTTCTATATTACTTTAATTTCTTTTTTTCCTTACATATTTTATTAGCTCATATGACATGCATTTAGAATTCCATTGAAAGTATGATTTTCTATAAATACCTACTACATAAATGTGTAAGGTTTATTAAGAATATATAAATATATCACTTAAGGCTTCTTTTTTTAAATGTCTTATCCCAAAAACTATGCTCACTATTCCTAGTCCCGAGGCCTTATACCTAGTCTTCTAGATCATATGCTACTTCAGTAGGGTAACTCTTTACAATCCTCCTACTAGGTCTTGTAGTTCAAATGTTATTTGCATGGGTTTGGCTCTCATTAACAACATGTTAGGTCTTATATGGCATATCATATGTTTTCTACAAAAGGGTATATAGGTTTATCCTTAATATGCTATGAAATATGTGAGGCTCAATTCTCCTCCATCATGTGGAATTTCACTCATCATAATGATTTTCTTATAAGGTAAATATGCTACCACCCATTTTATAGTAAATAGTAAGTTTCAAAACTAAAATCAAATTCAAATACTCACACAATAAAAACATATTCAAATATTGGAAAAACTAAAAATTGTGACTTCACATATAAATTGATTGGATATCCTGTTACTATGTATATGTTATCACCAAATCACAACACCCTTATGTTTAAACAAATACATATACTTGAGCTCATGGTGTGATTGGATAACATGGATACTATCTCCAAGTTGTGGGACTTGCTACTTGAGATAGACCTCTAGAGAAAGCTAGTTCTTAGTCCTAAACTACCTGCCACAATCTAATCTAATGCAGGGAAAAATTGTCTTTCCTAATCTAACTTTCTAAGAAACTAAGGAGAGAGAATGCAGGAAAATGAAATCCTACACTAAAACGGTGATACAAAAAAAAAAGAAGGGGTGTGAGAGTAGTCTTCCAATGTGTGAAAATATAAGTAAAATGCATACTAGAAGGGGTGATAACAGATTCTCCACAATCTGGAAAATGCATTCACAACAATATTTCATACATTTTCAATAATAATGAGTCCTTACAAGAGCATAAAAATAGACACAATATTCTTGTAATGAAGGTTGAAAGGGAAAGAAGAGTCCAAACAAACACAGAAGGGAAGATTGATCCACAAACTTGTATTTTATTGCTTCATTATATCCACAGCTCAATCTACTACAAGAAAAGGGCCTTGATCACCATGAAAGGAGTCCACTATAAATTCCTACAGCACATTGGCTTCACAAAGAAATTTTGACAGAGATTTTCTACAACAAAACTACCTCCTTTTACAATGAGCTCGACACTCCAATTTATAATAAAACAAGAAGAGAGAGAAGGAAAATGGAAATCCTGAAAGCTATCGTTTAACCAATTTCAAGGGGTCATAAATGGATTGAAATGATGGTATGTTGCTTGCAAAAAATCTCCCATTATTGTCCCATGACTTGTAGTAGTGAAATATGTCAGCCCATGCTTCATTGAATGCATCCAACTACAAAATAAAACACCATTTTGAAAAATATCTATCTTTCATCAAATCCATAATTTCATGGTATTTTTGCATTGATCTCGGAAACACAATTCCAATGGTACTAATTTCATGCAATTTCATTGAGAAATGCAAAATTTATGGCCTTCTGAGTGCGAGTAGCTATTTTGGGTCTACCAGGAATTTTTTGTCATTTGACGGGAATGATCCTTAATTGAATGTTTCTCTTCACATCCCCTGATTTCGGCTTATTTTTCCATACACATTCGTTGTTGACCGGGACGTTAGCGCCATTGACTTCCGCACTCACCGCAACACATGGTTTCTTTTGTGGCTTTTTTGCCTTTGCACGTCCTCCGCGTAATTTTGTCCTAACTGTCCTAGAAACATTTCTTTGTACTCCTGTGATGCACTGACTTGCAGAAAAATCAGCTTTTCACGTACCTACGTCCAAACTGTCCCAACCGTTTAGGACAAAAATGTATGATTTTTCTACAAAACACCAAAACGATCCCATTTTTGTATTTTTTTCAATTTTCTCTAACTTCTTGGGTTTTTTCCTAGATGGAGAAGTTAGACGAAGCCAAGCCAGGGACCCCAAAAATATGATTTTGGGCCTTAAATCAATTCTAATTGCTCAGACTAAACAATCGATGCATGTTATCAAAATTACCTCGAGGGTGAATTTTATATAACAATACATGTTTTTCATATCTATTTCATGAATATAATGCATTTTCATAAATATATTACACACATGCATTCAAAATGTATAGTGATCTTGATGTAAGACACATATAGATTAATATACAATGACACGTATTGGCCTAGTACCTTACCACACATAGTAATCTTTAGGGGAATATAAAATTGTTACACATATGATTTTGTTTCATTCATGTTACTTTATAAAAAATCATTGCACTTGGTTATCTAAAGTGTATGTGATATATACTTTAGGATAATTTGGATAAAAACTTTTATCAAGCATGCTAATCAGTATATTGTATGTCCATACAATAGTATGGTCATTACCTTTTAGATGTTCAAATGGTAAAGGAATATACTAAGAAATTTCTATCAATTTCATATTCATTCAACTATTTATGAACTTTTTTATTAAGGACAAAGGTTTTTGTCTTGGGGAACCTAATTTAGTACAAGAAGGCCTAAAAGCCTAGATAAAGACATTAACACCCCAAGAAACAAGAAGAAAAAACTTCCCGAAATGAAAGAGATATACGAGATAGAAGAAATAGTTTTCTTGTGAATAATTTTTGCTTTTGTGTACCTTTTTCTACCATTATGAAATCTCCACAATAGGAAGTGTTTTGTGACAAAATCCTTGAAGATTTATTAAAATAATTAAACAATTATGGATTGTTAAAATTCAAGTTTTTCTTGGCATAGCAGCTAGCTAACACTATGAGATCCCTCTCTTCCACCAGTTCGAGATTTTGGTGTGATGGAAAATCATACATGCTATAAGAGCTAGGACATTAAGAAAGACCGATCTGGAGTAGTACTAGGATGGGTGACCTTCCGGGAAGTCTCGGTGTTGTTGCCTCGTAATTTTGTTGGACCTAATAGGGTGTATATGTGGTGGATCCATACCTCACATGGTTTCATCGAGGCTCCATCGTGCAGCGGTGTGTTGGCGTAGCAGCTGGTTAACAAGATGAAATCCCTCTCCACCACTAGTTCGTGCTTTTGGTGTGACAGAAAATTGTATAATTTTATATAAGACAACATATTGTAATAAGCTATTGATGTAATGAATATCCCAAGAAATTTATTAATGATGCTTAATTTACTTATGAAAGGGTTTGGAACCATTGTGATGGCTCATAATGTCAATGAAGCCTTATAAAAGGCATGTAAATTATTATTCGAGAGACACCTTTTTAAGGGTGATTTTAATTCTGAGAAAGAAAATATTATAAAGAGTATTATAGAATTTGTGAATATAGTATGTGGAAATAATTCCAAGGCTGACTAGGTACAGGAAGGCAGTGGGAAAGAGAGAGGGGCACCAATGGTGTCCTAATCGGGTATAGATTACAACCTTGGATTGTCCATTCCAAGGCAAGGTGATCATACATAGGGTGTATAACACACTCCTCTCATAGTGTGGCTAGATTATGGTGTCTCATTACTTGTGTGTCTGTGTATTGAAATTTTGTACTATAATTCCTTCTTATTGTCTCGAGATAAGTTCTCTCTATAAAAGCATTGTAAATACCGACAAAATCTATGTAAATGTTTCTATAAAGCTAATATAAAAATGTTCATTCTTTTGTTTTACTATTATAAGTGAAAAAATGAATATATTATGTATAGTTTCTATATATATCTTGAAAAATACATGCTTGTTTGTAATCAATCATAGTTAAAGTATAGTCTTGCAATTTAATGGTGTTTTCAGGATGAATTATTTTTTTATGTATTTATTGGTTGTGTAAGTTATGTTTCCTAAATTATATGATGTGGACCTGGAATTTTCCTTTCCATATGGTTAATTATTTATTTGAGTCTTCTTGAACACCTAAAGTAATTTATAAGATTGTGAAGTTCGAGCCAATAAAAATTCTCCATATCACTTCGTTGTGTAAATTTTTTTAATTTGTGAATATTTATCCAATTATAAAGATCCACATGCCTTCACAATGTTAATATTTTGTTAAGATCCTTATGAACATTGTGAATAACAATCCAATCGATAACTCTAATATCTTAGCTAAGTAAAACTTTTGGTAATCATTCTCGAGTCAAATGTGAAAACATGAACTAATATAAATGCTCCAAGTCTTGTCGCATTTTGCATTGTTAGTATTTGGATTAACCTTGACAACAAGGTTCATTTTTCAAGCCTCTCATAAATTGAAGCTGGAAAATCCTTGGTGAATAAACCTGTAATGTCTTTCATGGGAAAGGAAAATTTTCAGGGATTTCAAAGTCAAATTTTCATTTATCATTTTCTTAAGGGGGAGCACTCAAATTTTTTTTTGTCGGGCGAATTTTTTTTTGTCATTGCACGACACAACAAGCCTTGTTTTTGTGTGAAAAAAATCCTTGTTATTGTGTGAAAATAAGGTTTTTTCATGCGATAGAAGGGTTTGTTGTCTGAAATTTTTTGTCACATGACACCAAAACAATGCTTCATGTTTTCAACCATCTGCAACTCCTTGTCACTCATCAACATCACTCATTTCTCACCCACATCTAACCCTCCCTTGTTGCATGTAAACAAACCTCTTGTCACATGTCAAAAATTTCTCTTTTCACGTGTCAACAAACCTATATCATGTCACCCATCTAGAAATGAAAATATTCCTTATCATGCATCAGTGACACTTTCATGTTGCAAGTCTACAATAACTTGATCGAGGCTCGATCCACACTTTGTCTTATGGTAATTTCAAATTAATTTGGACAGTAGCTCAATAAGTTACTAGTATAGTACCATGAGAAATACCTAGGTATATATATGAGTGGTTTTCAATGGTAGGGGAAGCCAACCCCTAAATAAAATTATAGTGGAAATTTTAAGCAAACAATACACTGACCTACTCCAAAAAAATTTCCTTTTAAATTTTTCCTAAAATGGAATATTCAACAAATTATGAATATTCGCCACTAAAGAAATACCTGCTTGATATTTGTTAACTAATAAGATTAAGCCATTGTTTTAACTAGTTTACTTTATATTGAGACTTTGTCAAGAAATAGCTAGAATGCAAACCAATAAAATGTGTCCACGTTCTCTTCATATATTAGTTTCCTCTTAGAGTTGTTAGTATGCAAGCCAAAGAATTCATCCTCATTTTATTTCATGTTACTTTCTTTTGTTATAAACTTTTCAATATTTGAAAAACGAGCCATTTGGATGACTCCAAGTATATATGTATTTTAAGAGAGTGTCCTACTATTAAGCGATCTTGTTTATTACATTGAAGTGTGATTCAATAGTAAAGCACCGCGTATTATTGTTTTTGTAGTGTCAAACTATATATCCTTTATCGATGAAATTTAGCCACTTGTCTTTGTCCTTTGTCTTTGTAAATTGTTCAAAACCAAAACCATTTTTCTTTGGTTAATTCCACAAGCTTAGAGCTAGTGAGGTGTAATTTCTAAGAAAAGCCACATAATTATGCCATATGACCATGAGTTATATTTTGATCATGTTTAAATATTAATTAATTTTGTTGAAGTGTATCCTATAGATTTAAAACTTCTTGTTAGTTGTATTAAATAAAACATATCTGAAACCCGATTTAGCTAGCTAAATTAAATAGTTATTAAGTGAATCATATCGATCCTCTCAGTAACTCAATATAATTTCTTAATTAAAAAATATACAAATGATAGAAAATGTATCAGACTTCCAAACTTTGATATTTTGTCAAGAATTATTAGAATTTTTCAAGGAATAAAATTGCATTACATTTGGTATTATAGCTAATTATCCTCATTAAAAGATGTTTTGTTATTGAATTGATGAAAGGAAAATAATATGTTGTGAAGTAAAATATTATGGTGATTTTCTCACAAAGATAAAATTGTGCATATACATAGAATGGCAGACAAATCAAATTTGAATGGAATGGATTCCTAGAACAACAAGATTACAATGAATTGGAGTGGAAAAAAATAGTTTGGTAGGGAAGTAACTTATTTATTTGAGCAATTAGAAACATTGAAAATTCAATTTGTAGAAGCTATGATTGATAAAGCTGATAAGTCTAATAAATTAGATAAAATTAATAAATATGAAAATAAAATAAGAAAGAGAAAATACTCTTCTTCGATAATAAAGAAAATGAATCCTCTAATTCTTCTAGTTCTTCTAATTCTTCTGATAATAAAAAAGAAATTTCAAGCAAGAATTCTAAAGACATACAAAAATTTGCTAGAAAAATAAAATTGCTTGAATATGTTGGGGAAGTAGGAACATGGGAATAGGATGAAACTTGGCTATCTAGTTTAGAGAGATATTTTGAATTGCAAAAACTAATAAGCTAAGAAGAACACAAATAGCCTCTTATCAATTGAAAAATCTACCCTTAATTGGTGGGAAGACACATTAAGATCTGAAAAACTTAAAGCTCATAAGGTCTCATGGAGTAAATTTAAAAATTTGTTTAAGAAGAAGTATCTGTCTAAACATTTCTTGCAATAGAGGAAAAATGAATTCTTTGATCTAAAACAATGTTTTAAAATTGTGAATGAGTATAAACAAGCCTTTGAGAACTTAAATAGATTTGTGCCTTTTATTTCTAGAATAGACAGAGTTGTTAGATTTATAAATGGTCTAAGAGAATAATATAAGGCTAGTGTTTGGTGTGGAAAACTGACTTCAGTAGATGAGGCTACTCAAATTGCAACAATTTGAAAAATACAAGACTATAGTTCATCAAAAGAAAGAAGACTATAAGAAAAATAATTCTAATTTTCTTTTAAGGATATAAAAATACCATTTAGTGAAACTGTTAAGTGCAAAAATACTCAGATTAGAAATCAACAAAAGAAACAAGAGTATGTCAAAACTAAACCAAAAGAAATTAAATGTTGGAATTGTGGAGATAACCACTATGTTAGGGGTTTTCCTAAGAAAAATAAAGTTGGGATAAAACCGAGAGTAGAAAGCTAATGATAAACCAAAGGAAGGGAATCAAAATATGAAAGTTTATGTTGCTGTTGATATAGGTACAATACATAAGCAAGTGTCTCTGATTGAAGTAAAAGGGTTTATTAAAAATGCAGCCCTTGTTTTCTTGATTGATTCTAGTAGTAGTCATAGTTTTATATCTCCTAACTTGGTTGAAAAATTGAATTTTTTTCCAGAAAAATTGAACCAATAGTTGTAGAAATGGTTGATGGAAGAATAATAAGGAAAACATGAGCTTTAGTAGAAGATCTAGATTTTCAAATAGATAATATTGTATCTAGTGAATATTTTCATGTGTTGAACTTAGGTCAGTATGATGCCATTTTAGGGATGAATTGGTTAGAAAAGAATCATGCCCTTATTAACTGTGAAAATAAACAAGTTTGTATCCAAGACCAATATGTAAGTACTCATATTTTTCAAGGAACTAAAAAACAAATAACTTTAAAAAATATTTATGTTGTTCAAATTAAAATAATTCTTAAAGAAAAATGTAATTTTTTTGTGCTTTGATTAATAAAAATGATAAGCTTAAAGTAGATATATATGTTCATCTAGTAGTCCAAGAGTTTATGGATGTATTTCCTTTTTCTATTCAAGAGTTTCCACCTAGAACATCTATAGAACATGCCATTGACATTATTCTTGGAGCTGAACTGTATAACAAAATAGCTTATAGACATTCTAGACCTTATTTAGTTGAACTCAAGATATAATTGAATGAATTATTAAAACACGGATAAATTAGACCTAGAGTTTCTACCCAGGGTGCTCCAATTTTGTTTTTTAATAATAAATATGGTACTTTGAGAATGTGTATTGATTATAAAAAGTTGAATAAGATAAAACTATTATTAATAAATAACCTTTTCTAATAATTTATGATTTTTTAGATCAATTGAATGGTGTTAAATGTTTTTCTAAGATTGATTTACATTCTGGATACCATCAGATTAGAATAAAGGATGTTGATATTGCAAAGACTAATTTTAGAACTAGATATGGTCATTATGAATTTGTTGTTATGCCTTTTGGATTAAAAATGCTCCAGCCACATTCATGACCTTGATGCATGATGTTTTTAGACATTTCTTAGATGTGTTTGTGATTATATTTTTAGATGATATCTTGATCTATTCCAAAAATGAAGAAGAACATGAGAAACATGTTAGGCTAGTGCTTGAAACTTTAAGAAAACATCAGTTGTATGGTAAGCTAAGTAAATGTGAATTATTTAAAACTAAAGTATCCTATCTAAGTTACATTATCTCATTAAAAGGAATTTAACAAGATCCTTCTAAAGTAAAAGTAGTACAATATTGGGATATACCCAAATATGTACAAGAAATTAGAAGTTTCCTTTATTTGTCTAGTTTTTATAGAAGATTTATTAAGAACTATTCTAAAATAGCCACTCTTCTCATTGACTAGACAAATAAGAGTAACTCATATCATTGGTCTGAGGAATGTGAAGTTTCTTTTAATAAGTTGAAAGAAGCCTTAACTAGTGCACCTGTGTTATGTATTCCTGATTTTTCTAAGCCTTTTTCTGTTGCTACTGATGCTTGTGGTTTTGGTATTGGTTGTGTACTAATGCAAGATGGTAGATTATATGCTTTAGATCTAGAAAATTGATTCCAGTTCAAAATAATTATCCTACTCATGGTTTGGAATTGTTGGGGATAATTCATTCGTGGAAACATTTGGAGACATTATTTATTAAGTTGAAAATTTGTCTTGAAAACTTATCATAGAGGCCTACAAAGATATTTTTACTTAGTCCTTATTTAATATAAGATGAAGAAGATGGGTAAAATTACTAAGTAAATATGATTTTGAAATACAGTATCTCCTTGGTAAAAAAAATTTGTTTGCAGATGCTTTAAGTAGGAAAAGAATATTTGCAAATGTTTTGTCCTTAGAAAGAATTCAATTTGATCAAGAAATAAAAGATGCATTTCCTAATGATAACAATTTTTATTACTTATATCTTTGTTGGAAAAATGGAACATCAAATGTGCATTTAAAGGATATGATTATTTCTTATTTTCTTGGTGTGAATGTATTGTTGTATTATAAAGGTAGATTGTGTATTCCTAATATCCCTAATTTAAGATAGAAAATGTTGATAGATTCTCATGAAATTCCCATAATAGGACATCCTAGATTCGAAACGGTGTGGCACAAAGGTGGTGGGGCACTGGTAGTAAAGAAAAATTCACATGTTCGATTTTTAATTCACATATAGGCTCAATAACTATGCTATTTCAATCAATAACATGATTAGAATTAGACACATATTTCTTTAACAAACTTTCATGAAACACAATATGAATTATAGAAAATTTAGGATGTAAATCAAGTCTATAAGCAATATTTTCTATTCTTTCTAGAATTTCAGAAAGTACAAAATAGTGAGAAGCTAACTTAGCATATTTTCCTAATTTCAAAGAACTATTATTAGGTTTAACTCCAAGATATATTTGATCACCTATAGAATATTCTCTAATAAACCTTTTTAAATCAGCCCAATTTTTATACCTATCTTGGGCAACTTTCATGTTTTCTTTAGCTTTGTTCATAATTTATTCCTTTCTTTTAAAGTTATCATTGGCATACCAACATCTATTTTTAGGATTTGACTATGAAATAGGAGTAGTATAATTCCTACCATAGAAAAATTTAAAAGGTTTTGTTTTGGTTATAGTATGATAACCTTGATTATAAGAAAACTCAACAAAACACATATATTGTTCCCAATTTCAAATGGTATTGCATAGTACTACGACATGATTGACTGAATTATTAAAACAAGGAAAAATTAGACCTAGCATTTCTCCCTTGGGTGCTCGGTTATTTATTTTAAAAAAGAAGTATGGTACTATGACATTGTGTATGGATTATAGATAGTTGTATAAGCTAACTATTAATAATAGATACCCTTTTCCTCAAATTTATTATTTGTTAGAACAATTGAATGGTGCTAAATTTTTTTCTAATATTTATTTTCATTATGGATACCATCAGATTAGAATAAAGGATGATGATATTGAAAAGACTACTTTTAGAATTAGATATAGTAATTCTGAATCTTTTTATTATTTTTAGTAACGAATTCTTAAGACACATTGATGACCTTGATGAATGATCTATATAGACCTTTATTAGATGTGTTATTGATTATATTTTTAGATTATATCTTGATCTATTCAAAAATTAAGAAGAACATGAGAAGCATGTTAGGTTAGTGCTTGAAACTTTAAGAAAACATCAGTTGTATGGTAAGATAAGTAAATGTGAATTCTTTAAAAATGAAGTCCTTATCTAGGTCACATTATCTATGAAAATTTATTGCACCAGATCCTTCTAAAGTAAAAGTAGTACAAGATTGGGATATACCCAAATATGTACAAGAAATTAGAATTTTTCTTAGGTTTATCTGGTTTTTATAGAAGATTTATTAAGAACTATTCTAAAATAGCCACTCCTCTCACAGACTTAACAAAGAAAAGTAACTCATATCATTGGTCTGAGGAATGTGAAGTTGTTTTTAATAAGTTGAAAGAATCCTTAACCAATGCACTTGTGTTATGTATTACTTATTTTTTAATCCTTTCTCTGTTGTTCTTGATGCTTCAGTTCTGGTATTGGTTGTGTACTACTAGGAGATGGTAGAGTTCTATGATTTGGGTATAGAAAATTGCTTCTAGCTAAAAGGAATTATCCTACTCATGATTTGGAATTGTTGGGGATAATTCATGCTTTGAAAATTTGGAGACATTATTTATTAGGTCACAAATTTGTCTTGAAAATTGATCATAGAGGTCTACAGTATATTTTTACTCAGCCCTTATTGAATATGAGACAAAGAAGATGGGTAGAATTACTAAGTCAATATGATTTTGAAATACAATATGTCCCTGGTAAAGAAAATTTGGTTGCAGATGCTTTAAGTAGGAAAATAATGTTTACAAATGCTTTTTCCTTAGAAAGAAGTCAATTTGATCCAAAAAAATGCATTGCTTGATGATAGATATTTTGCTGACTTGTATTTTGGTTTGAAAAATGGAACATCAAATGTGCATTTAAAAGATAGGCTTATTTCTTATTTTCTTTGTGTGAATGGATTGTTGTACTATAAAGGTAGATTTTGTATTCCTAATCTTCCTATTTCTCGGAATTTTGTTTTGATAGATTCTCATGACATTCCCATAGCTGTACATCCCAGATTTCAAAAGGATTACTTGTAAGTCAAAAAGAATTATTTCTGGCCTAGGATAAAGCAAGATATTAGGAAATATGTGTAGAATGTATGACTTGTCAAAAGGTTGAAACTGAACAATTTAGTAAACCTAGTCAATTGCGACCTTTTGTTATTCCTGATTGGAAATCGGAGTTAGTTAGTATGGATTTTATTATAGGTTCACCTAAGACAACCATCTAGATTGAGTAATAGGGGAGGAATCCTAATAAATTATATTAAACTCAATCAACCAGAAATACAATGGAGTGTTAGAATTCTTGTAGGAATTGAACAACTGAATACAAACAAGAAACTAAGTTGCACAGGTGCCAAAACTCTTCCTGATTACATAAGCTTCCAATATTACATCTAGGAAGCACAACAATAATATTTTTAAAACAATATAACAACACCCGTAATGTTTAAATAAAAACAATAATATGGTTTATAATTAAATATAACCATATAAATAATAAATACATTAATTAATATGAAATGCATAATTAATATATAGGTGAATAATATTTAACCTAACATTCCCCCCCTTAATTGTGCATTGTCTTAAGGGATGAGGAGAGGAACTCTCTAAACAACTCAAACTTGTCATGTGCAAGTGACTTCGTGAAGATATTTGGTCATTATTCAATTCTTTGGACAAAATTGAAGTTGTATCTTTTGATTCAACACATGTTCACATATGAAACAAACTCCGTACATCAATGTGATTTGTTCTTTCATGAAAAAATGGATTGTGAACAAGTTTGAGAACACCTTCATTATCAACATACATGGTGGTCGGTTTGTCCTTTGGTATTCCAAGTCCTTCAAGTATGCGACACAGCTAAATCGCTTCACATACAACTTCTCCTGCAGAAATATACTTGGTTCATGTGGAAGAACGAGAAACAAAGTGTTGTTTCTTGCTACCGCATGATATTGATCCAGATCCCATAAAGAATAAAAATCATGAAGTGTATTTTCTATCATCAATATTACGTACATGATCCGAATTTGAATATCCTGACAAGAAGAAGTTGTCGTTCTTCTTGTATTCTAGACCAAGATCCATTGATCCTTTGAGATATTTGAAGATGTTCCTTGCTGCTTTCCAATGACAATATTTGGGTTCTTGCATGAACCTAGATAGATAGCTTACTGCAAAGCTGATATCTGGTCTAGTGTAGATTAGGTAAATGAGACTCCCAATCAAATGTCAATAGAGAGTGGCACTTACCTCGGAGATGGATCTAAATGAGATAATTCAAATTTTTCTCCATAGGTGAGGCAATTGGTGTGTAATCCATCATCCCGAATTTCTCAGCGTTGTCTTGGTATATTTCATCCGAGAAACAAAAATTTTATTCTCTTTCTATCATACTTCCAATCCCGGATAATAATGCATCGATCCGAGATCTTTCATGTCGAACGATCGATTAAGATATTTATTTATTGGATCGATCATCCTCACTAAATTGCTAGTGATGACTAGATCATTGACATAGATAGTGAAATCAAAATCTCCCCCCCTTTCTTTTTGAGGTAGAGAATGGGGTTATATGGATTTATAAGAAATCCATGTTGTATAAGATGCTCATCAATCTTGATGTACCATCCCTGTGGTACTTGTTTGAGGCCATACATAGATTTCCTAAGTTTGCATACCTTTGCTTCTTGAACCGGTACAACATATCCCTTAGGTTGAGTCATATAGAATTCTTCTTGTAAATATCCATTCAGAAGGAAATTTTTGTGTGCATCTCGATGGACTTTCCATTCAAACTGAATAGCTAGATAAAAGATCATCCCGATCATTTTGATCTTAGATGTGGGAGAAAATGTCTCCTCATAGTCAATGCCTTCTTTTTTACATACCCATTTTCTACTAGTCTTTATTTATTCTTTTCTAATATCCATCTATATCCAATGTGTTTCTACCTTGTTGAAATATCAACAAGCTACCAAGTGTTATTTTTCATCACCGATTGATATTCAAAATCCACAACATCTTTCCAAGATGTTGAATGTAGGGCTTTATTGATTGTTGAGGGCTCTTGAATCACTAAATCTACTCATCAAATTAAAGATAAATTATTCTCTTGATTTACTGCAAGTTCATTGTCTAGAGATGGATGTATCTAGTGGAGCATCCATTCTTGCATCTCCTAATGTGCTAGTACACCACTTACGCATACACTGAGCTGTTCCCCTAGGTTTTGGTTCTATCGATCAACACCATCATCCCCATCATCACTTTCATCATCTGTGGGAACATCAGCTTCAATTTTTACAACTAGTGAAAAATTTACATCTAGTGAGTCTGGAGGAGGAGAATCTGCTATTCTTCTAAAAAAACTCAACATCTTTGCTAGTGTATACCTTTTCTCGGTCTTGTGATCCATCAATCTACACCCAAGAGTATATTCATTGTACCCAATGAAGATGATTTTTGTGATTTCATATCCAACTTATTTCTATTCTTCTTTGGTATGTGCATGCTTACTTTACACCCAAATACTCTAAGGTGTGTAATTGATGGTTTCTACTTTGACCATGCTTTATGTTGCGTTACTCCATTAAGAGAAACTATGGGCACTCTGATCAACAAATACACAGCTTGTATTTGATGCTTTCTCCCAAAATTTCTTTGTAAGTTCGTGAGTCATTGATCATGCATCGCACCATTTCAATTATAGAACAATTTATTCTCTCAACAACACCATTTTGTTGTGGTCTCAGGTGGAGGAGGAATTTTTCGAAAAATCCTATCGCTTTCTAGGAGTCTTTGAAATCATCACTGGTTAATTCTCCCCCTTCATTTGAGTAGAGGGTTCTAATGTGATGACCAATTTTGTTCTCAATTGATACTTTGAATCTCTTGAAGGTTTAAAAAGATTCACTTTTCTTGTGAAGAAAAAAAACTACATTTTCCTTGAATATTCGTCAACAAAGGGCATGAAGTAGTGGAACCTAGAATGACTTGGTTGCATTGAACTGTAAAGATCAGTATGAAACATGAAAAGTTTTCCACGAGCTCAAAAAGTAGTATTCTAGAATGAAGCTCTATGTTCTTTACCTGCTAGGAATTGAGGACACTTGTCTATATCCTTCTAAAGATATGGTAGCCTCTGTACCATATTGCATCAGCCAAGTGTCTCGAGATAATAGAAACTAACATGACCAAGTATCTATTGCAATAATAACTATGCTGAGGTAAAGTTCTTATCCAAAATTTCTTGATCATCTCTATGAACAAAATCAAGTTCAAAAATGCATCCTGTTGATGCGGAATCACATCACCCCTACATGTATGTAACTTGATAGGTTAAGACTCTCAGTGTGATTGCATAACATTGGACCATCTCTTAAGCTATGGAACTTGTGAAATTAAGATGCCCTCTAGAGAATGTTCGCTCCAACTCCTAAACTACATGTCACAATCTACTCTAATACACTTAAACTATCTAATCTTAATCTAGCTTTCCAAGGACCATGGAGATAAAGTGCATGAAAACAAAGTATACACTAAAGTGATGATACACCAGAAAAGGAGGGTGCTGATCACAAATATATCTTCCTAAAATGGAGAGAGGTGAGAAATGGATAGGATGGACAAGATGCATTAAAGAAAAAAGACAGAGTTCACACAAAACACCACTTCAAACCCTTTAAACATATCTCTCAAAACCTGCAATAGACAACAAGTATGCACAATGTACCCTACAATGCTGAGAGGAAAGAAGAGACAATAAAATAAGGAAGGATGGAAAAAAATATCACAAAATAGATTTTATTTCTCCATGAGTTCACACAGTACATCATCAAGTGGGTAAGAGGCAAGAAAATTCCATTACAAATCTAGGAGAGGAGGCTTAAACTCCACATTCAACCCTAGGGAAGAAAGAGAGAGGGAGGAAGAAGAGAAAAGATAACAAACCTTTTATAAAATGTCCCTCCTTTAGAATATATAGAAGAATGAGAGAAGGAGAGAGAGAAAATTATAAACTTGCTTCAACCACCCAAACATTGCATCGAATTCAACTACTCCAACCACCACAAAATGAATTAAAATTCACCCGCAACAATGATTGGTTCCCTAACAGAGCCCATGCCTCTATTAATGTTCCTTGTTGGGCAAGAAAGGAAGCTCTTTCTTAATTATGGTTGTAGGTGAGAAGCGTGACAGCCTCAAAATGGTAGACTAAAATATTATGGTGGTGGATGATAAGATGACATTGAGAGCTTTCCAAAAAGTCCTCCCTTTCTCAAATCTGAGTTCCCAGGTTGAAATATATGGTTGTTTGAAGTTCAAGATTGGGATTTTAACGTGGGCTCTCAATATTTAAAGAGTCTATCTATGTAAAATCAATGTGGCAGACCCACACATCTTAATATTTCACCTCCTCCTTTCATTCTTGAAGTTTCACCAATTAGAAACTTGACATCATCTCGCAGCTGCTATGTTTTCTTTCTTCGCTTTGGGCTAAGTCCCTCTTGTTTGGTCAAGAAACTACGTCAGACCCTAGACACGTGGAGATAATGTGCTCATTTGGGACCTACCTTTTGGGTCTTACCTTTGGATTTGTGCTAATGAGGCACATGGAGGCTTCCGTTGACTTTGCCTTTCAGAGTCTGACCGCATGGAGGGTCTGCACTCGTTTGGACACCCCGTTTCTTTCACACCTTTGAAGGTGTTCCGATGAGACACATGGCACCTTGCAATGGATATTTTTCTTTTCTTCAAATTTTAAATTGCTAGTGCAACTTTCGGACTCTAACCCACGTGGTGATTCTGCGCTCATTTGGGGACTACCTTTGGATTCTACCCCTAAAGTTATGCCGAGATGACATGTGGCACCTTCCGCTGGCCTTAATATTTTCAATGGCTGATTCTATCTTTCCAACCATTTAGGAGCAACTTATAAGGTCTTAGACATGTGGATGGCTTGCACTCATTTGGGATCTCCGTTTTTATGCACCATATCAAAAGTGCACCAAAAAGACACGTGGAGGTTTCTGCTGGCCTTTTTAATACTTAACCAATTCGGGTGAACACTTCCTTTTAGATGGAATATGGAAAATGGAAGGAGATAAGAATGTGAAGGAAGAAATAAGAAGGCACACAAGGGCTCACAGAAAGAAGGTGATAAGAAAGCGGGCACTTAGCAAGATGTATCGCGAGAGAGGATGTGTGCATAGTGTGCGAGAGGAAAAAAATAAGGCTCGTGTGTGGGAGGAAGAGAAGAAAGATCATGCATGGGAGGAAGATGTGAAAGGAGAGCATGTAAGTGGGCATGAATATCCAACTCGAGGAAAGGCGTGCAATGACAAAAGGAAATAAGGAGCACGTGACAGATGACCAGAAACTTATCCAATTTGGAATGCATCTCGTGGAGGGGCGATAGAAGAATTGCATGTCATGGGAGTGCATGAAAATACTATAGCCTATAAAAATGGTGTCAAATGAGAAATCCTATGGGTACGTAACTGAAATGTAAAGTATCAGAGCCAAAGTGAAAGTAAAAGTCATCCAAATAGTCAGGGAGGGTTATTTGGATAACAATTTGGTGACTTTTAGGGCCATCTTCCTGCTAGATGAAGAGACTAGTAGCCTTGGAAGTATCCATTGGGCATGGAGTCATGAATGATATCCTGATACTGATCTTTCTCTTGAAACTTGAACTTGACTACTTGCACTTGGTGACCTTGAACATTCCTCGTTGTCTACACTCTCAATTTTCATAAGAAAATATTGAAGATGAGATTTCTGAGAGTAGAAAATTGTCTTGACCTAGAGCATTCACTTGTCCCTGAAATGGACTACTACAACATTCACCTTGGAGGCACATCAAACTATGTACAATGATACAACCTTGGAGAAACAAAACACCACAACACCGCTATGTACAAAAATTAAAATCATACATGCTCCAAGTGGAACATCCAGAGTTTTTAAAAGAACTTCTTCTACTAAAAGACAACCTACCTACTCTACGCTAACCGGAAGCAAAGGGAACTCAAACAAATCCTACAACTGGCAAGGAGAAGTAGCTTCCCTTTCTCAAAATAAGTAGCCATGTATATTATTTGTCATTGAACATGGTTATTATAATGAGTGAATATTTGACAAGAGGCCAATCCTCCACCTAAATAACTAAATTATAAACATCAATCAAAAATACCTCCTCAAGATGATTGACATTAGACTCCTAGATCTATTGATGGTGACTCATCCTCATGCTTTGGAGTAAGCCTAACTGGTGGTAATTCCTCTTTGAGCTCTAATGAAGCCAAGTATTTTATTGGGCATGGTTTGATCTGTGAAGGTTTTTCATTGCTATGAAATTTAACTCCAAAAATGGAGTCTTCTTATGGACCTTCTTGGGTGAATGATGTGGAAGAGATGGGGTCCTCATGCTCTTTTCCTTCCTCCTTATGAGAAGATCAAGGAATATTATGATCCTCCAACCTTGGTTCTAGAGGGTTGTTATGAAGTGTAGGCTGCTATCCTTGAATGATCTCCTCCATTATAGTGGTCTCATGTCCTTGGAAGGAAGATGATAGAGGAGTAAAAATGTGATCTCCTCAAGATCCTCAACATTGAAGCAATCCTCCAAATCAGACAAATGATTTTCCTCCTTGTTGTCCTGTTGCGTGTGTTCTATCTCCTCCACGTGTCCTGATCTTCAAATTTCTCACCATGGTTCCCTTCATCTTCTAACATTAGGTCCGAAAGATCAAAATATTCTTTGAAATCAATGTTCTAAGGAGATGAAGTGGGAGGAAGTATTAAATTTTATTTTGTGGCCTTCTCTCGTACTTGAAACCTCTTGAACGGTATAGTTCTCCTCCATAGCTGAAATGCACTCCTCCTCTTTTGGATTTTGAGTAGATCCTTCTTCCCTTCCTTTTGTTGTATCTGAATCCTCCACCACTTATGGCTTGACCTCATCCTCCTTTGGGGGCTTGACAATAAAGGGGATTTTATTGATCCTAAATCTAAGAGCCAAGATTACCAAGATTCTAATCATTTTTTCCTTACTAGGCTATTGTTCTTGCTGCTCCCCCTTGAGTAGATTCTTGAATTTATTCCCAGCATGGGCTCGGGGAAGTAGGAGGAGTGGTGGGTGGGGAAGGTATTACTTTTGGATCTTGTGGAGGGGACTTGGATTTGTAAGGGAAAAGGGAAGAGAAATTAAGAGGGAAAGGTAGACTAGAAGATGGAGAAGGGAAATCAACACTTGGGGCAACAATTGAGAAACTATAATCATGACACCGTTGTTGTGATGGTACTGATTGAGAAAAATGAAAATAAAAGCTATGAGGTGGTAGAATTACCCATTGACAAGGTTTTCTGGCACCAAGCTCATAGGATTCTATTTCCTTGGTCCACTGTGCACAAGTTGAGGCAACATTTCAACCATGAATTCAAGCTTATATTTTGGGTGTAATGTCTTGGAAAAAGGACTACCCATAGACAAGCTACCCCGCAACCAATTTTGAAAGCTATCATATGTGTTGTAGCCCTTGACCGAACCATGACAGCCTCCATCCTTTGAATATTCTCTAGCAGCTCAAAATTCTCCATATAGCTGATTTCACTGCATGCATATGCCTCTTGGTAGGTTCCATAGCCAAACTGATCTAGTACTGCTCATAGGGGTAACCATAGTGATTTTGGATTTTCTCATAACACGGATCTGGAGGAGTTGAAAAATACATTGGAGGAGGATTGCACTATTGTTATTGCAAGTGTGAATTTCAAGATGGGAATGAAGTCATGATTTCGTAACTTCATGTATGGCGAAAGATGGAACGTGTGAAATGAAGGATTGGTTGAAATGGATGGAAGGAAAGTTTACAACTCGAGGGATGGGTTGTTGACTAAATGGAGTTACTGAGATGTGCATTGCATGTGCCTCTAAAGGATGAATCTTAATAGGAACATACCAACCTCGCTAAGATTAAGTGGTAAGGTGCTTCAAACCTATCCCATCCCGGCGTGCCAAAATCGTTGATGTGGTCACATGGTGTCTTAAGATTTTCTATTTGATAATAAGACACCTCGTAAAGATGAGTGAAATCTAACTCCGTTTTCCCATTGGGCGTGGAAAACTATTGATACGGTCATGAGGTGGCTTAAGATTTTATTTTTGATAATGAGACACCTCGTAAACATGAGAGAAATCTAACTCCAGTGTCTCACCAGTGAGCCAAAATCAAGTGATGCAAGCACACGGTGGGTTGAGATTTATTGTTTGATAATGAGACTCCTCGTAAATATGAGATAAATCTAACTCCGTGTCCCACCTAGCATGCCAAAACTATTAATGTGGAACCACAACACTCCCGAATGTTTGCAACTCAATGGGTTGATAATCTTAGTGTGATTGCATACCATTGACCATCTCTCAAGCCGTGGGACTTGTGAACTTGAGATTGTCCTCTAGAGAATGCTACTTCTTACTCCTAAACTACCTGCCACAATCTACTCTAATCCAAGCAAACTATCTAATCAATCTAGCTTTCCAAGGGACTAGGAGAGAGAATGCATGAAAACAAAGCCTACACTAAAGCGGTGATACACCAAAAAAGGAGGGTGCTGATCACAAATCCAAATGACTGAAATGGAGAGAGGTGAGCAATGGATAGGATAGATAAGATGCATCACAGAATAAAGATAGATTTCACATAGAAAACCACTTCAAACCTATTAAACACGTCTCTACAAACTTGTAATAGACATCAAAAGATAGTTTACCCTAAAATGATGAGAGCAAAGAAGACAATAAAATAAGGAAGGAAGGAAAAATGCATCACAAAAAGATTTAATTTCTCCATGACTTCACATAGTACATCATCGGGTCGATAAGAGGCAAGAAAATGCCACCGCAAATCCGGAGAGGAGGCTTATGTTAGGAATAGTTTATTTATCGTGAACATTAGATAAATCTATGTGTGTGCAATAATGAGTTGTCATATACAACTCATAGATAAGGTTGAGATATACTAGGAATTACTAGAGAGACTTGTATGAGATAGAGAGACTCTAGGAGATCATGATTGACTCCTCCTTTATAGGATACTATCAATCTATATATTATAATATTCTATATTGAAATAATATCCCGAATGTTTTAATTTTATACATCATTATTCGGTGTTTTCATTATATTTTTTATTGTGTAGATCTGAACCAAATACATTATTTGGTATCAGAGTAGTCTCAAGATTGATTGCAGACATTCCTATGTGCATTCATCGATCATTGGAACCTGAGAAGAGGACGTGAGGTATCTGCATTCATTACCAGCAATTTTTAAATGGCGAGCTCGCTATGATGGTGGAGGATACGGCCCAGAACAACCCACATGCTCTTCCACTAATATTATCCATCCACATGTGTTGCACCCTACAGCTCGTGATCTGGACATAACAGTGAGATCTATTTTTTACATGAAGGAGTCGATGGAAGGTTCAAGTCATACATAAGTCTCATGGCCGTTTTTGTGTGAAGTCGCATCATTTACATGCTCCTCCATGGCCTGCATAGGCTTCATTGTAGATCTATGATGTTTCAGTGAATACTCTGATGTATACATGTAATCTACAAATTCAACAAGGACTACTCGTAGTGTATGCTCTGCACCACTATCAACCCTACAACATTGGAAATCACATTCACATAGGAAGCATATAAAGAAAAATCAATTTTGGCTTGGTTGCTTGAAAGGTTTTTGCATTTACTTTAGTAGTTCACGACATTTTGCATCTTATTTTGCATTTTCATGATTTGATTGACATCCTCACTGTCAAACATTGGTCTGAGTCTTCTACTCTGCATTGCACTGCATAAAATTCTTGTTAAGTTCGGCAAAGGTGTTTTTTAACACAGATTTACAAGGCATCCACATAGAATATTTGCGTTGGAATTTGAAGAGAAATCAACAAACTACATCCTCCAACATATCACCTCAACTTCACTAGTTCAGTCTACACCAATATTGGATAGTCGTGGCATAATCTGCTCCAATATTAAATTTGTGGATACGGTTTGAATTGTACTGCATGCTACATGTGTTGAGTTGCATCCAGCTGTTGACACCTTCCTGGCACTCCGAGATCCACATAACTAGCTTTGGCATGCAAAGTTTGAATACAAAGGTGTGATTTGGTTTAATATATTGCATGGCCATCGGTTTGGTTTAGTGTTCGATTTGTAATAAGTCTATATTACAAACCTATTTTGTAAAGTTAGGGTGTTATATTAGTCTTTTAATTTTCTATTATATTCAAATAATTTGAATATTTTTACTAAAAAAAGGACAAATGAGTGCATTTTCGGTGTAATCCAACACTCAATTTTTAAGGGAAAATGCAAATGAAAACTGTTCCTGGATTCGGGGGCTCCGCCCCTCGACCTTGCCTTGTATCATGACATGGAAGGCATATCGTCCTTGACTATAATTTCTGCTGAGTTACCAAGGACATTCATGGAGGTTGGAGGAAATGAAGGAAGGAGGTTGATAAGTGACCTCTCGTCAGGCACCATCGAAGAGGCCGCAGTATTGATTTGGTGGCCAAGTACTTTCAGTTGTGTGTTTGCTTTCAACTGTGTGGTAGATAATAAAAATAGATGATACATTCCTGTTACTATAATATATAAAATTCATGAATGTAACTCTTGATGTAATGAAATAGGTGAACAAAAGCACCACAGTAAGATAGTTCATGGATCTTGAAAAGGTTTGTGGGAGATCCAGAAAACCACAAGAGGTGGATAGGCAATGGATGTATTACACTTCAAGGTTTGTGGTAAAGTTGTAAAACCATAGAAGGTTGAGCATTTCTCCCTTCATTAGTATCATGAGTCACAGATTTTGACATGCTCCATAGAGGAGATCATACTACGTATAAGAGTGTGTATGTTTTTCCCATGTTCACACTAAGGGGGTGAATGTCAGAATAGTTTAGTTATTGTGAACATTAGATAAATCTATTTGTGTGCAATAATGATTTTTCATATACAACTCATAGATAAGGTTGAGAGATATTAGGAATTGTTAGAGATATTTGTGTCACTAGAGATACTCTAGAGATCATGATTGACTCCTCCTTTATAATATACTATCAATCTATATATTGTAATCTTCTATATTGAAATAATATCCTATTTTTTTAAATTTTATACATCATTATTCGGTGTTTTCATTATATTTTTATTGTGTAGATTTGAACCAAATACATTATCTTAAACTCAAAATTCATCCCAAGGGAAGAAAGAGAGGGAGGTAGGAGAGAAAAGATGACCAACATTTTAGAAAATGCCCCTCCTTTACAATATATAGAAGAATGAGAGAAGGAGAGAGGGAAAATTTGAATCCTTCTTCAACCACCCCAATATTGCATTGAATTCACCTACTCCAACCACCCCAAAATGCATTGAAATTCTCCTGCAACAATGATGGGTTCCCTAACAGAGCCCATGCCTCCATTAATGTTCCTTACTGGGAAAGAAAGGAAGCTCATTCTTCATTATGGTAATAGGTGAGAACCGTGATAGCCTCAAAATGGCAGACTAAAACATTATGGTGGTGGGTTAGAAGACGATGTCGAGAGCTTTCCAAAATTCCTCCCTTTCTCAAATCTGAGTTCCCAGTTGAAAGATATGGTTTTCTTAAGGTCACGGTCAGAATTTAACGCAGGCTCTAAATATTTATAGTGTCTATCCATGTAAAATCCATGTGGCAGTTTCGCCTTTAATATCTCACCTCCTCCTTTCATTCATGAAGTTTCACCGATTGGAAACCTAGCATCATCCACTGGATTGCTCTGTTTTCTTCATTTTTGGCTAAGTCCCTCCTATTTGGTGGAGTAACTATGTCGTAACCTGACACGTGGAGACCCTGCGCTCGTTTGGGACCTACCTTTTGGATATTATCGTTGGAGTTATGTTGATGAGGCACATGGAGGCTTCCATTCGCTCTTTTATACTTAATCAACTCAACTTCTAGCTCTACCTTTTTAGACTCTGACCACGTGGAGGGCATGAACTCATTTGGAAACCCCGTTTCTATCACACCTTTTGAGGTGTGCCGATGAGACACATTGTACCTTCCTACTGGACTTGTTTCTTTGCTTCAATTTTTTAACAACGGTGAAACTTTTAGACTCTAACCACGTGGTGAGATTGCACTCATTTCAGGAATTCCTTTGGATTCTACCCCTGAAGTTGTACCAAGATGACACATGTCACCATCTGCTGGCCTTAGACTTTTCAATGGTCGATTCTATCTTTTCCGCCCATTTAGGAGCAACTTGTTGGGCCTTAGAAACATGGAGGTCTTGCACTCATTTGGGGTCTCCACTTTTTTGCACCATATCAAAATTGTGACAAAAATAAATGTGGAGGTTTCTACTAGCCTTTTTCATACTTAACCGATTCAGGCCTTGATTGAACACTTCCTACTAGATGGAAGATGGAAAATGGAAGGAGAGAAGAATGTGAAGGAAGAAACAAGAAGGTCTCAGGGTCACATGGAAAGAAGGTGAAAACGAAGCATAGTGCATGGAAATATGCATTTCCATAGAGGAAAGCAGAGAGGATGTGCATGCATACGGTGCGAGAAATAGAAAAGAAGGTGCGCGCATGGGAGTAAGTGAATAAATAGTGTGCATGGGAGGAAAATGTGAAAGAAGAGTATGGAAGCGGGGCACAAATATCCAACTAAGGAATGGTGCGTGATGGAAGAAAGGAAAGAGGACGTGTGATAGGATGACCCAAAACTTATCCAATTTGGAAGGCATCTGCAGAGGGGCATGGGAAAGAATTGCAAGGCACGGGGAGTGCATTGAAGGACTACAACCTATAAAAATGGTACCAAATGAGCAATCCTATGGGCATACAACTTGAAATGTAAAGCATCAGAGCCATAGTGAAATTAAAATTCATCCAAATATCTAGGAGGGTTATTTGTATAACACGTCCCACATTGGAGGCTTTTAAACTATTTTCGAGCCTCTTGATTTGTCTCGAATCAAACATGTTTTCTTGCCGAAATGACTATCAAAGTAAATATTTAGGTTGTGATCAAGGAGTTGAATGACTGAAAGTAGATTATTTTTCAACCCAAGGACATATAAGACATTTGATAGTCTTCAGTTGCATGAACCAAGGGATAGAGAAATGTTCCCAATCTGCTGAACTGAATATGAAGAATCATCACCTAACGAAACATGGTTTTTTTAAGTTGTGTCCCTCATTGAGGTAAACCAGTATTTTTTGTTGGTCACGTATTGAGTGGCTTCTGAATCATCATACTAGACATCATTAGATGACGTGAAAGGTTCACTTAATTAAGCAATGTACACGAAATCTTCATTATCTAAATGTTCTTCTTATTCAGCAAAATTTCCTTACTGATGGGGTCTTATTTTCCATCTCCCTATTTTCTTCCCTTATATGTAGTTTGTATGTCCCTTGTGAGATTGTTAGTGTTAAGGTCCAAATTTTCTTGATGAACCTTTCTTGTAATCGTTATACCAACAATATTTCAACTCATGTCCTCTTTTACGATTGGAGATTGCTTCTTCATTGTTTGTCCCCTTGTTGTTGATACTAATTTTGGGAATTTTTATAGGAATTAGGTTTTCATTTACCTTTTCATTTCCATTTTTATGTGAAGAAAGTTCTTTCTCCTCTTCATCATCTTTATTATGCAAGGAGTCCTTTTGTTGCAATAGTTTTACCAGGTTTGTCAAAACTAATTTTCATATCTGACACGTTTAGTGTTATAACAAAAATGTGGTAAGAAGAGGGTAGTGCTCTAAGAAAAATGAAAATGAGAGAATTATTTGTGACCTCTTCTCCTAGGGGTAGAAGTGAAGCCCTCAACTTTGTAACTCTTCTTAAGAAAGCTTCAATTTCTTCATTTTTTTAAACTTCATTATGTGTAATTGACTCTACAAATTTAGTATAACATTCTTATTTTTGGACTCGTATATATTGTGCTCTACTTATCCCACACTTCTTTGGCTATTTTGGAATCACAAATATGGGGTTGCATATCATCGACACTCCAAACAAGATGACGAGTTTTTTCTAATTTTCTCTATCAAACTCATTGTCATTGTTGTGTTGTATCGCAGCGATCTAGTCATAGTACTACCACAACAGTGAGATCTCTTCAAACTCAAGTTTTGTCTTGATTTTTGTCTTCCATGCAACATAGTTGTTTCCTCCGAGTAAATGTGAATCTAGAATAAAACATTTGGGGGCACCGGTGCCCATTTTACGTAAATCACCGATAGGGTTTGGTTCTTATCACTCCGTATAAGGTCTCCCAATCTTTATACCGTCAATCTAATATACCAAACCTTTCTATATATGTGCCCTTCCGATATTCCCCGAAGTACATGAAAGAAGCTCACTCTTTCTATAAACCCAAAGAATACGTGAAAGAGGTGTTAATGTACGCGAAATAACTCAATATGTGGTACCGAGCAGACATTACCGAAAGGGGTTTTTGTGATTATAGATAGCGGGTCAAAGAAATATCCTCATACGCTCACGTAACTTTGATGTATACCTGAATAATTTCTTAGTCTAGATTTATGTCATGCAATCACTCATGACGAATGGGCTGAATCATATTGTTTGCATTGTGACCTTATTACTCCCATCAATTTAAAGGGCCGATCCCAGACAACGTTGTTATAGCTATATTAGGTTTTAAGTGTAGTAGTAGTCATGGCGACTTTACCCGTAAGTACTTCCTAGAGGAACTGTATATATTGAACGCTGTGAATGAGATATAGGATCTCGTGAGTGTTTTAGAACCAATTCTATATTGTTTTGTATTACAACTTAGTGTTAGTTTTTGAGTAGTTACAATATTTGTGGTTGACTATGAAACCTACAAATTAGTAGAATATATTGAAGCATGCAATTACATTCAAAAATTTAGAAAAAAATGAATGACAGGAAAAAAAATGTTTTGTGGGCCCTAGTGGCCTCCAGATTCTCGATAAGACCCACTATGCTAAACATTCTTAAAAAGTGGCCCAAAATGAAGTTTTTGGACAGTCTTCCTTTTGTAAATATTTCCTGAAATAAAAATAGGCCTAATAGGAGAAAAAAATTACCCTAAATTAGGGTTTTTCTCACTAAAAATTTAGAGACCTGTTTGGCTATAACTAGTTTGTTTAGAGGTGGTTTTCCCACCAAATTCACCTCCAAATGTGGTGGTTTTTCTAAATTTGCCTCAAAATTTCAAAATTGTTTGAAAAAAATTTTTGGGGTTGGGGCCAAACCATGTACCTCACACACCCAAGTGTTTTGGTCTATCCACCTTGGCCGCTTGTGCACTTGATAAAGAAATGAAGCAACTTGCATGTAAATTCAAAGAAATTTGACTTAACGTTAAAAAAAAATTACTTGGTAGTATTGGAGCTCCATGTGGTCTAGCCGGAGGAGGTTGGTTTCTCTTTGCATGCATAGAAAATGGATCTAGCTATTTTTGTCTTCTCTTGTATGCTTCCACGGATTTTTATTTGATCATTGTTCAATGTTTTGCTTTTCCCGTGTTTTGAGATTTTCATAGATTTTTCCTTGCATTTTCTCACCATATTATTTGTAGGTATGTGGAACTTGATTGCTTCACTGTTTATTGCTTTGTGCAAGTCTACGTGGCTAGAGGAGAGACCACGGTGCTCATGGAGGACATATTTGGTGTGGAAGATGCATTGGGTAGATCGAATATTTCCATGGTTGTGTGCGGTGGCTTGAGAATGATTCACCTTGTTTATCGCCTCTATTTTTTTTTGATGTAGGAGGAGGTGCGGACCATGTGGAAGGAGGCCCCAAAAATTGCAAGGATCTTTGTGATCACACTAATGAAACAAACCAAAAAAACAAAACCAATTTCATTGCTCAAATGCATAGAACTTCCTCTCGGTTGTGGTCGATTAGGTGTCTCATCTACTTGCACAATTGACACGCTTCAATGCAAGGCTTTGTTTGCATGATTTCAATGTGATTTTCCTTTTGGAAATACAACTCTATTGTTGGATCGGCCCAAATTTTTTTATCGAGATGCGAGTTAGAAATTTTTTTAGCGAAAGTCCTTTGAATAATGCACATAAGGTTGTGAGACTACAGGGAGGTCTAAGAAGTCTGTAGAAGGCAGCATTGGCTCTTTAGTGGAACAAAATTCTTCTCCAATAATATTCCTTCCTCTGCACCCTTCTCCAACCTTACTAGGAGCTTCAATTCACTTTGGTACCAAATGTAGATTGAGTAACAGGAGAAAGCCTAATAAATTATATTAAACTCAATCAACCATAAATAAAATGGAGTGCTGCAATTATTATAGGAATTGAACAATTGAATACAAACAATAAATTAAGTTGTACAGTGCAACAATATTCCCGATTACATAAGATTCCAATATTACATCCAGAAAAGCACAACAATAATATTGTTAAAACAATATAACAACACACGTAATGTTTTAATAAAAACAATAATATGGTTTATAATTAAATATAACCATATAAATAATAAATACATTAACTAATATGAAATACATAATAAATATATTGGTGAATAATATTTAACTTAACAAAAAAATGGTCATGATGTTATTCTTTTTGTTGTTGATAGATTGGAAAAAATAACATATTTTCTACTAACCAAAATCAAACCCTCTCGCTTCGATATATCTCATTTGTTTTCTAAGGAAATATTTCATTTACATGGTCTTCCTAAAGATTTAGTAACTGATAGAGATCCTATATTTACTTCTTTTTTTAAGAGGTCTTTGTTTGATGAATTGGGTATTAGTTTGAGCTTTAGTATCGTTTATCATCCTGAGTCTGATGGGAAATATGAAAGGATAAATAGAATTTTATAAGGTATGCTTAGAATGTATGCATGTGAAAAACCAAGAAATTAGGAACAATAGCTACAATTTACTAAGTTTTCTTACAATCAAGGTTATCATACTACAACCAAAATGACACCTTTTGAAGCTGTGTATGGTAGGAATTGTACTACTCCTATTTCATGGTCAAATCCTAAACATAGATATTGGTATGTTAATGATAATTTAAAAGAAATAGAAGAAATGATAAACAAAGCCAAACCAAACATGAAAGCTTCCCAGGATAGGTATAAACATTGTGATGGTTTAAAAATGTCTATTAGAGAACTTGTAATAGGTCATCAAGTATTTGGTAAATTTAAACCTAAGAATATTCCTTTGAAATTAGAAAAATATGATGAGTTAGCTCCTCGCTATTGTACACTTTTTGAAATTCTAGAAATAATAGGAATTTTTTTCTTATACACGTGCTTTACCTCATTAATTGTTTAAAATTCATAATGTGTTTCATGTACATTTGTTAAAAAAATATGGGTATGAATCTAATCATGTTATTTATTATAAGAGCATAGTTATTGATCGTAAATGTGAATTGAAAATTTAACCTAGGAACTTTTTTTTACCAACCACATGTCCACCATTGCGCACACAATTTGAAATCGAATGTCTTCTTGCTATGGGAATATCATGAGAATCTATCAAAATTTGTTGTCTTAAATTAGGAAGATTAGGATAATACAATCTACTTTGATAGTACAACAATCCATTCACACCAAGAAAATAAGAAATAATCCTATCCTTTAAATGCGTATTTGATGTTCCATTTTTAAACCAGAATACAATTCAAAAAAATAGCTATCATTAGGAAATGTATATTTTATTTCTTAATCAAATTGACTTCTTTCTAAGGATATGTCATTTGGAAACATTGTTTTCCTACATAAAGCATTCTGAACCAAAATTTATTTCCCAGGGACATATTGTATTTTAAAATCATATTGACTTAGTAATTCTACCCATCTTATATGTGTCAAATTAATAATAAATGAGTAAAAATATACTTTGTATGCCTCTATGATTAGTTTTAAAGACAAATTTGTGACTTAATTAATAATGTCTCAAAATTTTTGAAGAAAAATTTATTCCCAATAATTCCAAATCATGAGTAGGATAATTCTTTTCATCCGAAAACAATTTTTAGATCCGAAGCATACAACTTTACCATATTGCATTAGTACACAACCAATACCACAACCACAAGCATCAAGACAATAGATTTGTCATATATTAAATAATAAATTCCATAATGTATACTTGAAATATGAGACCCAATAACATAATGTATATCTTGAAAAATATGTTCTTATGCATAATCAAAAATATTTAAAGTACAATCTTGTAATTTAATGGTGTTTTCAAGTTTAATTATCTTTTTTTGTCTTTCTTGGTCATGTCTATTCTATTTCATGTATTCTATGATTTGAACCCAAAAGTTATCTTTATACATGGTTAATTATGTGTTTCTAAGTCTTCCCGACACCTAAAGCAATATATAAGATTGTGAAGTTTGAGCCAATAAAAATGCTCCATGTCACTTCGTTGTCTCATAGTTTTACTAGTTGCAAATATTTAGCCGATTAGAGAGATCCATGTCCCTTCGCAATGTCAATATTTTCTTAAGATCCTTTTAAGCATTATGAAGTTTGAGATAATGAGATCATTCCACAATCTTCACTAAGTTAGACTTTTGCTAATCGTTCTATGTCAAATGTCAAAACCCAAACCAATAGAAACATTCCAAGTCTTGTCGCATTTTACATTGTTAGTATTTTGATTAATCTTGGCAATTGTTAACCAATAAGATTAAGACACTTTTTTTCCACTTTCCTTTATATTAAGACTTTGTCAGTAAATACCCAGAATGTAAAATAATAAAACAAATCCATGTGCTCTTCGCATATGTTAAAATTGTGAGTATGCAAGCCAATAGAATCATTCCTCGTTCAATTGCATGTTACTTTATTTTATTAGAACCTTTTCCATATGTAAAACATGATCCATTTGGATGATTCCACGTATATATAGATTTTAATGGTATTTCTTATTATTAAAAGATATTGTTTATTATATTGCACTATGAAATGTGAATCAATAGCAAATTCATGTATATACTACTTTTTGCAGTGTCAGACTTGATATACTTTACTGATGAAATTTAGCCACCTATATTTGTCCTTTATCTTAGAAAATTTTTTGGACCCAAAACTATTTGGTCTTTGGTTAATTTCACGAGCTTGGAGACCGTGAGGAAGAATTGCTAAGAAAATCCATAGAATCACGCCAAGTGTCCATGAGTTAAATTTTTATCATGTTTAAATCTTAATCAAACTTGTGTAACTCTAGCCCGCAGATTTCAAAGTTTTTCTAGTTATTTTAAATAAAACATATCTGAAACCTGATTTAGCTTGCTAAATTAAAGAGATTAGTATGTGAAGCATATATATCTTCTTTGAACTGATACAGTTTCTTAATCAAACAATATAAAAATGATAGAAAGTTAATCATAATTCCACACGTTGATATTTTTTCAATAATTATTAGAATTTTGTCGAGGAGAAGAATTGCATTACAATCAGAATAACTTCAATAGCCTCTATCGACAAGTATGTGGTTTTTTCTAAAGGAAAGACAATAGGGATATTTATCTGATCTTTTTATAAGTAATTGATTCAAAAAAATTCAAGTATCATCATTTTAATTGGCCTTATTTCCATCACATGGAATTTAACTAAGAGGATTTTCTAAGAGCAAATCAGCCACTTCCTCTGAATTTGTAGTTGAATCTAAATATACCTTAGCATCAAAGACCATATTATCTCGGGATGGAAATTTTATACCATTTTTCTCTTATTTTTATGCTTTTCCATCCCATAATCAACAACAGTATCTCCTAAAGTGAAACACCTTCTGCATTTAAAGGGTAAATCTTCATAGTATAGATTTTGTGTCCAAGTTTTGTTTTGAACTTCGAGATCAATGTTAGCAAGAATTTTTTTGAGATGTCATATTCAAAACTATTTAAGGCATAGGTTGTGTTTTGTAAAATAAGAGGTTTGAGAGTCAATGTTTAGTATGTTACCAAAAACATTGCCAATGGAGATCGACAAGACAAAAGCGTAGAGGTAATCTAATCCAAACTAGTTTGTAGGAAAAGGATTCATTGGTTGTGTTAAAAGAGGGGTTGCATGGTTAAATCATTAAAAGGTAACATGATTTACATTCCCAGATGTTTCCCGCTATGGTTTCCTTATCAACTATTGAAGGAAAACTATGATAAATGATCCTTTTGGACACGGATAAATATGTAACCTTCTAGCAATAAGTGTGATCTAGTTCTTAGAGATCCATTCACGTAGGACTAGTAAAATGGGACAGAATTTGTTGAATCTATAGATGAGGGTGTGCTCCTAGTCTTAGCATTCAAAATTGAGTACCGCATCTCCAAATGTAACACAAGGAGTTGGGGTAATAGGGGCCATTGGTTTGGGGACCTCCTTAGTGCAACAATTCTATGAAGTAATGAGTTCCCATCCCATGAACAAATATGACATTATTATGATCCACAACACCATTAAAATCATCTCCCAAAATAGGGGAAGACTCGAGCGGGTCGAATAGGGAAAAAATTCTCATTGATCAAAGATGGTGTAAAGTTAAGTCGCAGCTCACACCATTAACCAATGTCGACCCATAAAAAATATTTTTCCCAAGGCTACCATAATCATGCACAAGACATCATAGTAAGGATGAAGTTGAGAAGTTTGGGTGACCACCAACACCAAATTTTCTCTACCCAAAGTGCACATAAATCTACCCATAAACGATGGCGTCAATCTAAAAAGGACCACACAAACTCTTAAGGATCATGGAGGAGGGGAATCTATTCCCACTTGCTTCCCTTATCAAGAGGAAAAATGTGTAGAGAGTTAGGGTTTACGATTAGGGATCACTTAGGGTTCACTAATAGGTCACGGTTAGGGCTCATGGTAGGTCAATAGTCCCACTTTTGATGGTAAACATTTTTATTATACCAAAGATATGAACTGGAGTGGTGGAGGAATACTTTCTCTAAGTGGAAATGGGGGTCACTTAGATCTTTAATGTATTCTCGAGTGATCTACATTTAGAGTGTTCCGAATGTTTTTCTTGGTCCATATTGAGAAGTTTGACCCTAACCCAAGGTGTCCTCATGGACACTTACTGAAAGCATCCAACAAACTCAATGGGAATGAAACTTTGGTTGATGATTACAAAATAATTGTAACTCACCAATAGATGATTACATATTTTATCATAGATGTTTTTAATGCAAATGAAATGAGGTGAAGGAGGTATCTATGTGTTTTGCGGGTAAATTTTGCACAACAAATATCAGGGGGATTGGAGACCAACCACATTGGAGTTCTAGGTGAATTCAACAAGGGTCACCATGGAAACATGTATTTGTGTGTGTGTGTTTGAATTTGGTTGGGGAAATTGTGACCAAGGGTTATTTATTGCTTTTTATTTAGTTTCCTTTATTGATGTTACTATGTGATTTTAAGGATGTAATTCATTGTATTATTTATTTGGAATTTCATGTATTCCTTTTTCCCTTTTATTATTAATGGGTTCTCGTGTCTTAATTAGAGCTAATTTAACCATGTCCTAAACTAATTAAAGATGTGACCAAAGGAATTAAATTATTCGAGTATATTTCTCTTGTATCTTGTGTTGTAAGTTGAGTTCTTGGGGATCTTGAGTGTTGTACACTCTACCCCTTCATGAAAATTCGAATTTTTCCTTAAAGGCCAATTTTGGAAGCTTCTAAGACAAGTCAAACTTGTCCCACACCTCTTAAATTGCTATACCAACCCTACCTATGGGTTGTGGGTTAAAAATTATACCCCATTAGGTGTTTTAGGAAGTTAAAAAGGTAAAATGTTTATTACACTTTCTTTCTTGAAATAAAGGTTTTCCTTGGGGAGTGTGGGTGTAGATTGTGTGTGTAAGTAAAATGGCATCGCTTAAACCACTTCTTAATTGTGCTTTGGATTATGGGAATGAATAGGGTGATGTGGAGTGGAGAGGAAATGAGGTGGCATCCTACTTGAAGCCACATCATCCTCCTCTCTCTCCATTTTCTATTTAATGAAATTCTTTTGCTTGTTTGGGTGTTACTCCATTATTTTATGCTCTTGCATTTTTGAGAGTTGGAGGATTTTTGAGAGCTTGTGGTATTTTTGGGATCTTGTTGGTGATTTTTTTGGCTTGAAGGAGCTTGAGGATTGACTCTTGGCACAATATCTACTATGGAAAGGTAGGAGGTTTACTCTTGCTCATGTTTTTCCTTTATTTGTGTATATGTGCTTGTTATTTTGACTGTCTTGGAATGATTTTTGGGGTGCATGTGTAAATTGTCTAAGTGTGGTGTAGGAGGAAAATATGGGGAGAATTCATGTAGGGAGGCATAAGATTTATTTCCTATTTTAAAGGGAGTTTGGGTTTGGTGCCCCACCTTTGACAAGGAATGCTTGCATTTCTTACTTGTTATTGTATGAGGGAGGCATAAGAGTATGAGGAAGTATAAGAGTATGTGGGAGGCATAAGAGGTACTCGGGGAGGCATAATAGTGTGTAGATGATTTGTGATATGCATTGAAGGTTTTAAGGTGGGAACCCATTTCCCATTGGGAGGCACAAGTATCCTCCCCATTGATTCTTTCTCCTTTTCCTTTCATTTAGAATCCTTTTATAATTTTGTTTTTTTCCTTCTTGTGCTTGTAGTTTGAGTTTGGTTGTGCAATGCATACAATTGTTTTGTGGAAGCTTTCTTGTTGCCATGATTAGATCCACCTTTCATTGTAATGTGGTTGGGGCTCGGGGCCAATGAGGAGGATGTCTTCTCCTCCTCATTGGATATCTTAGTTGGGTGGATAGTGTTGCCTCTCCCCCATTTTATTGTGAATCAAACATATCATGAGGAGCTCTCTTGTTTGTGGAGTCCCTAACAAAATCCTTCTTGTAATAAAAATTTCTTAGTAGTATTCCCGCTTAGAGTAAAGGAATTTCTAATATTGTATTCCATTTTAGCTTGCATTATTGTATAATTTCCCACTTCAAGTGGAGGACATTGTATTGATCTTGTGAATGAAATTTTCATTCAATTTTTTTTTATTAAAGTGGTATTGTATGTTGAAAAAACAAATAAAAAAGAAAGAAGCAAGAATTGTGTTGTAAAGTTAGTTTGGTGAAATAGAAAGAAAGTAATTATTTTTATTTGGAGTTTTGGTTGTTTTGTGAGAAAGGAAGTTCTTTGTTTTGAAAGAAGTGGGTTATACTCAATGGAAAAGAAAGTTATTTCATTGTGAAATTGTAAAGTAGAAATAGAAAAGTTGTAAGATGTTAAATGCATGCATAGTAAACTAAAATGTAGAACCAAGTTGTTATAGCTACTTTGAATATATTTTTTTAGTGAAAATGAAAGAGACAACAAATTTTAGATAGGGAATTTTCACATTTTGTATTAGAAAAATAACAATGTAGAAGTAGATTTAGATCCTTTATTTTACTCTTGGAATTCAAAGGAAATCAATTGAATCAAATGGAAATGATCTTATAAGTAGTTGTGCTTTGATTGGAATGGATAATGCTTTAAAATGAGTAGTTTTAACTAAGAAATGATCAAATGGAATGAAATCTCAAAACTGGAAACTTTAGGTGCATAAAATCAAGTTCAGAATGTGATTTGGAACATTGTAGTAACTTTTACTTTTTGTAAAAATCTCAGATTTTAGGTTCTATTTCTAAGAAGGACCGCCTCCCTATGTAGAGTGGTAGTCACATAACTATTGCCTAGGAAAGGAAACGGTCTAATAATTTCCCTCAGCCACGTTTGGATTGAACATTAACTAAGAAGAGAAAACAATTAACCAAGTAAATTAATCTATGGCACTTCATAGTTGGCCTTTAATTAATGGACCTTAGAGGTAAAGTAATTTCAATCTTTAATTTTTATCTAGACTGGCATATCTATCATAAATTTGAGTTTATTAGTGTAAATAAAATTAATGTACCCTAGAATTTTAATACCCCGGTAACCTCTTTGACCTCGCTTATAAACTAAACAAAAAAATTAGTCACGATTTTCAAGTGAAGTGTTAGGTTGTAGTGTGTTCCTAAAACGTCATTTTTGTGAGTGTTACACTTGGTATCGAGTCGTGGGTTCAAATCTTGGACCCTTGGGAACACTAGAAAACATGAAACATGAACATTTAACCTAATGAAAAATTGGTTTCTTTTAATCTAGAAAACTAGAATGTCGATAATTGTATAATTTAGGAAACAAAGAAATACTTTGAAAAAGACCTAGAAAAATGAACTAACTCTCACCTTGGTCTATGCAGAGGCAAAGATAAGATGAGGGTCTTTTCGATAGACCTAGATATACCACCTTCGAGAGAAGGTTGTAGCAGACATTCTACCTCGATTTTATAGATGCTTGAACGTCAATGTTGTTATATGCAGAGGGTCCTTTGGAGGAAAACTTGCTAGATATGACATGGAGCCCTTAGTAGAGGCCCATGCATTCCCTTGACACAATGAGATGTATAGGGAAGATAATTTCCATGTGGATTTGGCTAGGGAAGAGTCACCATAGAGAGGGCATGGAGATAGGATTTTAGGACATAGTGACAGATCTCAGAGCCCTACGAGAGGGAGGAGCATGTAGAGAGACCTAGGGGTCGTCAAACGTCAGCTGCAGAAGAAATCAAGGAGATCCTAAAACTATGACCATCTCACTATTTGGAAGATATAGGTGGTTTTATGAAAGAGGCCTAGTTAGTGAGCTTGAGCGGATGCTTCAAGCTCTACCCTTGTACTAGCAACACAAAATATTTTTTTGTGATCCATATTTTGAGGGATGGAGTACAAGTATGGTGGAGGACCGACGAGCATAGCCTCCATGTTGAGTTGGAGATAGTTACAGGGAGATATTTGAGGAACATTTCGGGAGCAGGCATTTTCTTATGAGGTTTATTCAGCCACGAGATAGATGCATTTCACAACCTCCATCGGGCATTTATGATTGTAGTTTGAGTATGACGATCAATTTTGGACCTACTCCGGTATGTATACTACATGTAGGATGATCGGTATGGATTCACGGGTTCATTAGAAGCCTAAATTTTGATTTGGGTCATGTGGTGTGCATTCACTTCCCATAAACATTAGTAGAGGTCATGGATAAGGCCTATATTATGGAGGAGACATGGGGAAGACACCGCAGCTAGAGACGAGTTTGGAGATGCATCCAGTAGATGTAGGATGGTAGATTGAGGGGGTTAGTCCCTTCTCCTCATGGTGGAAATATTCCAATACAATCTTCTTTTAGGCCACCACATCAGCCACTTCAGCATCCACCTCAGTAACAATAGCAGTAGTAAGCTCGTCCACCATTCAGGACTACTCAGAGGTTCGATGTACGAGAGAGGACGGAGTATGGGGCCTCCTCCTTAGGGTCCCATTAGGACACAAGGTGTGCTAATAGTGTAGTCAATAGGAGCTCACCAGCATAGACCTCAAGAATCCATGCCGGATCATCGGGATCCATAGAAGAGACCTCTAGAGTACCGGCTAGAGCTGCATCCCACTTGAGAGCACCGGGCGTCTCTTATAGTTATGGCGTTGTTGGATATCATTGTAGAGAGTTCCAACAAAACCATAGCAATAAGGGTAAGAATTAGATATCGAGCCTACTATTGGAGATATGGCACAAAGCCATCAAATCTACCCAATGGTCGAGAACCACTAGGTTGAGTACCGGAGTACCATGTGAGAGAAAAGGTAGTATTAGTGGTATTTCTACCTCTATATTTTTTTATTCCAGTTCATCTAATTATTTTATTACACCATCCTTAGTAGATGATTCTAGGATGGTGATAGTTAGGAAAGGTCATAGTTGGGACGTTGAGATGGCTTCGGAGCCAAAATTTATATAGATTCCTTAGTTAAGGTGTTTGTAGTAGATTTGGGACCATTCACCACTACTTCGAGATCTTTTAATCCTTCCCCTTCATTGGGGTCATATGGATTCATCTTAGGCATGGATTGGTTGTATACACAAAGAGCTAGAGTGAATCTGTTACCATAGGACTATTTCTTGTACAAATGATCTAGGAGTGGAGTTAGTCATATCGGGAGTTAGGAGGCTCGTTTGAATTCACACCATCTCTCGTTATGCAGATTAAGTAGTGTGTGCGGCGAGGTTATCGATGTATGTTGTTAAGGTTAGTGAAAGATCTTAATATGAGTCTAGTGGACCATCCCTTGATGACCATTACATTTTCGAGAGAGTTTGCTTTGATGTTTTTCTAGGGAGTTGTTGGGATTTCCTCCCCATGTGAGATAGATTTCCACATAGATCTTGTTCAAGGCATTGAGCCTATCTCGGGAGACCCGTATTGGATGACTACTCCCGAGCTTTGTTAGCTCAAGTTATAGCTTGAGAGCTTTCTAGAGAAAGGCCTAATCCATCCTAGTGTATCCCCTTGGGGTGCACCGGTGATTTTGTGAAGAAGAAGAAGGATGGATCTCTGCGGTTATGTATTGATTACCACCAGATGAACAAAGTAACGATCAAGAATATTTACCCCCTTCCATGCATTGATGGTTTATTTGATCAGATGAAGGAGGCCACAGTTTTCTACAAGATATATCTTAAGTCAAGGTATCATCACCGAGGATCACAGAGGCATATATTCATAAGACCGCCTTCCGTATGAGATATGGCCACTACAAGTTCAAAGTGGTTCCTTTGGGTCTAATGAATTCCCCCGTAGTGTTCATAAGCTTGATGAATGGGGTGTTCAAGAATTTTTGGATCACTTTGTGCTCATATTCGTTGATGACATTTTGATTTACTCACGTATGCATGAGGACCACAAGGAGCACCTTCACCAAGTTCTTCAAAGGTGTCTTTATGAGAAGCATATTTATGGGAACTTAGAGAAGTGTATGTTCTTTCGAGACAAATTTGTAGTATTTAGGCCACATCATTTCTATGGAAGGTAGCACAGTCAATCCTTCCAAGATTTGAGCTATCATGAATTGGCCATTACCCACTAGTGTGGTAGGTACGTAGCTTCATGGATTTTGGAGGATATTACAATATATTTGTTCAAGAATCTTATGAGATTTCTCACCCCATCAGTTCCCTTCAGCGAAAAGGGAAGAAGTTTCTATGGTCAGATAGATGTGAGCAGGCCTTTAGGACACTCAAGGAATGCCTCATGAGAGTGCATATTCTTGCAATGCTAGATCCTCAGGGTGAGTTATACATTTGCACAGATGCTTCTTTGGTAGGAATTGGAGGTGTGTTGATGCAGGAGGGAAGAGTAGTTACTTTTGAGTCTCACAAAATCAAGGATTATGAGCTCAATTATCTGACTTATGATCTTGAGCTTGCAACAGTTATGGATTCCTTGGTGCTGTGGAGATACTTCCTTCTTGTCCAGATATTTACACTCAGGACTGATCACTTGAGTCTTCGCCACCTCTTCAGTTAACCCAATATCAACGCATGCCAGTGGTGATGGATGGAGTTTCTTTGTGAGTATGATATGGAGATAGAGCATGTGAAGGGGAAGGATAATGTGGTTATAGATGTCTTGAGTAGACGGAGACATGTGGCTATGGCTAATTTAGTGGGTACAAATTTCGGAGCAACATTTTGTAGCACTTCCTCACGACAACTTCTACCTTGCAGCTAGAGCAAAGATTGAGTCCCAGAGACCCCTTGAGGGGATATTTGATCAATTTTCATTATAGGTAGATGGTCTTCTTAGAGACAGAGGTTGGACATATGTTCCTAGGTATGGAGGATTAAAATAGGACATTTTGAAAGAGGCTCATCAAGCACCTTATTCATCCCATCCCGGGGTGAATAAGATGCATGCCACTTTGAGACAGCTTATACCATTAGAGAGGACTTCATAGAGACATGGCTTACTCGTGTTGCGTTGTCTAGAGTGTCCGAGGGTGAAGGCTGAGCATCGGTATCTATCTTTCCTTATTTTCCTCATGCCATACCAGTGGAAATGGGACACCTTTTCCATGGAATTCATTTTTGGGCTACTACCGATGTTGAGATACCACCATGAATCCATCATGGCCACAAAGGATAAATTGAAAAAAGTGGCTCATTTTTCTTGATAAAGAGCACCTAATCGAGATTGCATGGGATTCCATGGAGGATTATTTGTGACCACGATCCTTTGTACATGTCTCACTTCGGACTATGATGTAGCATGATCTCGGGATGAGGAGTAATTTTAGCACAACATATCACCATGAGATAGATGGATAGGCGAGTGGGTGAATCGATCTTGGAGTACATGCATAGGATGTATGTTATGGGTCGCCAATCGAGATGGGAGGAGTACTGTACTTGGTGAATTTTTCGTATGATAATAGTTTTCATAGTTCGATAGGCATGGATCCTTTTCATGCATTGTATGGTAGAGAATGTAGGACACCTCTTATTTGGGACAAGCTAGAGGATAGAGTTTCTCTTGTGCCAACATTATTGTAGGATATGGAGTATCATGTTGTCTTGATCGGCAGAGGTTACGGGAGGTGCGGGAAAGACAAAAGAAGAATGTGGACCATCATAGGATGGATCATAGTTTTTAGTTAGGCACAAAGGTGTTTCTTTGTGTCAAACCGCATAAGAGCCCTATCCGTTAAGGAAAAGGTTCTAAGCTTACTCCAAGGTTTTTGGGTCCCTTTGAGATCTTGGAGCATATTAGTCCCTTGGCCTATGGTCTAGCATTACCACATAGCTTGTCTCGTTTCCATGAAGTGTTTCACATTTCTATGCTTATGATATATATGTCGATCCTTCTCATGTGCTAGATTGGACCGCATCGTAGGTGTAGGATCGGGGGCAAGTGATGATGGATCACATGCGCATTATAGAGCCTAGGCCTTTGTGGTAGAGGGATTGACCAGGTTTGGGTCTATTGGGACAAGTATGGCGAGACTACTACTACAAGGGAGGACGATTAATTGCTACGATTTCAGTTCCCACACCTATTCCAAAGTGACTTATAGGAGGAAGTCCAGTCTAAGGGGAGGGGGTGTAGTGCCCACTTCCTTTCGACACCTTGTTGTTATTGATTTCGCTATTTATCAACTATACTTATGGATATTATTATAGTTTTTCATTTAGCATGATGTTAGATGATAGAGATATTAGATTGTTATTGATTTCGATTCATATGTGATACATGTGGATTATTAGAGACATGTTATATTGATGTTGATATATTTTTGACATGGTTATAAATATATATTGTTAACATCGATACTTTCGTCACACTAAGTAGACTTCGATAATCAAACTAATGTTGTGATGATTTTGACATGGTTGAAATGTAGGACAAAAATGTTGCTAGAAATGTTTCCTAGATGATAATTTATTCGTATATAGATGATTGTGGATTTACATTGCATATTTTATCATAGATGTTTTTAATGTGGGCACAAGGCTAAAGGAGGTATCTATGTTTTGTTCAAGTAAATTTATTCACAACAAACATCGGGGGATTGGAGACGAACCACATTAGAATTCTAGGTGAATTCAACAAGGGTCACCATGGCAACATGTATTTGTGTGTGTATTTGAATTTGGTTAGGGGGAAATTGTGACCAAGGGGTTATGTATTTCCTTTTATTTAGTTTCCTTTATTGATGTTAATATGTGATTTTAAGGATGTAATTCATTGTATTATTTATTCAAATTTTGTGTATGCCTTTTTCCCCTTTATGATTAATGGGTTCTAGTGTCTTAATTAGAGATAATTTAACCATGTCCTAAACTAATTAAATATTTTCCCAAAGGAATTCATTTATTAGAGTATATTTCTCTTGGATTTTGTGTTGTAAGTTGAGTGCTTGGGGATCTTGAGTGTTGTACACTCTACCCCTTCATGGAAATTTGAATTTGGCCTCAAAGGCCAATTTTGGAATCTTGTGGGACAAGTAAAACTCATCCCATGCCTCTTAAATTACTATAAAAACCCTACCTATGGGTTGGGTGGTCAAAATTAAGCCCCATTAGGTTTTTTTGGAAGATAAAAAGGTAAAATGTTTTTTGCACTTTCTTTCTTGAAATAAATTTTGTCCTTAGGGGTGTGGGCTTAGATTGTGTGTGTAAGTAAAATTTCATTCATTTAACCACTTATTAATTATGCTTTGGAGTATGGGGTTGACTAGGGTGATGTGGAGTGGAGAGGAAATGATGTGGCATCCTACTTGGAGCCACATCATCCTCCTCTCTCCCTTTTCTATTTATTGAAGTTCTTTTTCTTGTTTGGGGTTTCTCCAATATTTTGTCCTCTTGCATTTTTGGGATTTGGAGGATTTTTGAGAGGTTGCGATCTTTGTGGGAGCTTGTTGGTGATTTTTTTTACTTGAAGGATCTTGGGGATTGACTCTTAGAATAAGCTCTACTATGGAAAGGTAGGAGCTTTACTCTTGCTCATGTTTTTCCTTTCTTTGTGTATATGTGCTTGTTTTTTTAGTTTCTTGGAATGATTTTTGGGGTGCTTGGGTAGATTACCTAAGTGTGGTGTAGGATGGGACTATGGGAGAATTCATGTAGGGAGGCATAAGAGTTATTTCATGTTTTGGATGGATTTTGGGTTAGGTGCCCCACGTTGGACAAGGAATGCTTGTGTTTCTTACTTGTTCTTGTATGATGGAAGCATAAGAGTATGAGGAGGCATAGGAGTATATGCGAGAAATAATATGTACTTGAGGGAGGCATAAGAGTGTGCGGGGATTTGTGATATGCATTTGAGGTTTTAAGGTAGACATCCATTTCCCATTGGGAGGCATAAGTGGTCTCCTCATAGATTCTTGCTCCTTTGGATTTCATTTAGAAGCCTTGTATAATTTTGTTGCTTTCCTTATTCCTCTTGTAGTTTGAGTTTGGTTATGAAATACATAGCCTTTTTTTGTGGAAGCATTTTTTTTCCAAGGTTGGATCCACCTTTCATTATAATGTGGTTTGGGCTCGGGGGCCAATGAGGAGGATGGCTTCTCTTCCTCATTAGATATCTTGGTTGGGTGGAAAGTGTTGTCTCTTCCCCATTTTTTTGTGAATGAAGAATATCATGAAGGAGCTCTCTTGTTGGTGTCGTGAAGCTTGGATATTTTGGTGGAGTACCTAAGAAAATACTTCTTGTAATAAAACTTCCTTGGTATTACTCACACTTTGAGTGGAGGAACTTGTAATATTGTATTCCATTTTAGCTTGCATTATTGTATAATTTCCCACTTCAAGTGGAGGACATTGTATTTATCTTGTGAAGGAAATATTCATTGAAACATTTGTTATTAAAGTGGTATTGTATGTGGAAAGAAACAAATAAAAAAGAAAGAAGAAAGAATTTTGTTGTAAAGTTAGTTTGGTGAAATAGATTTAAGAAAGTAATTATTTTTATTTGGAGTTTTGGTTGTTTTGTGAGAAAGGAAGTTCTTTGTTTTGAAACAAGTGGGTCATACTCAATGGAAAAGAAAGCTTAATTTTATTGTGAAATTGTACAATAGAAATATAAAAGTTGTAAGATGTTAAATGTATGCATAGTAAACTTGAAGGTAGAGCCAAGTTGTTATAGTTACTTTGAATATATTTGTTTGAGTGAAAATAAAAGAGACAAAAAAAATTAGATAGGGAATTGTTGCATTTTGTATTAGAAAAATAACAATGTAGAAGTAGATTTAGATCCTTTATTTTACTTTTGGAATTAAAAGGAAATCAATTGAATCAAATGGAAATGATCTTACAAGTAGTTATGCTTTGATTGGAATGGATAATGATTTAAAATGAGTAGTTTTAACTAAGAAATGACCAAATGCAATGAAATCTCAAAACTAGAAACTTTATGTCCATAAAATCAAGTTTAGAATGTAATTTGGAACATTGTAGTAGCTTTTACTTTTTGTAAAAATCTCAAATTTTAGGTTATGTTTCTAATAAATAGGACCACTACCCCGTGTAAAGTGGTGGTCACGTAAGCACCGCTCGGTCACAAGGCGGAGGTCTCAAATTGCCACTCTATAGGGTGGTAGTTCATGTTTTGTCACCTAGGCGGGGTGGTGGTCGCAGGACCACGAGCCTCGCTCTGGGTGGCGGTTATGTCACTTACGGAAGAATTCCTCAGATCCACTCCTGTGTAAATTTCTTACTGGTATATACTAAATTTTAATTTGTAATTTTATCTAAGAAATTTCCATCAATTAATCAATGGAAAAATATTCTGGTGTTAAGTAATAAAATTGCCAAATAGCAAATTAAAACTACTTCTTCTCATTTATATAGATGGGGAAGGGTTTGGCCCAAATAGAGAACCCAAATTCACATAGCTTTAAAAAAAAAAGATTGGTAAAGGAAACCCATCCCAATCCTTGAATAAAAGAAATTACAATGATTAGAAACTACAAACTAAACTAATCTCAGCTTTATCTCCTTATAGACTCCTCCATGGTTCTTCCTTTATTTCTCTCATGGCTTCCTCCTCTCCAACTTACAAATTTAACAAAAGAAAATAGACCAAATGAAGAGAATAGAATAAAGGAAAGGTTTTAATAAGAATGATTAAGGATTTTTAGGGTTAGTTTGGAACCCTAGGATCTAATGGCCAAGATTGTTTTGATCTAAGGGTGGAGGTTTCACTCTACTTTTGTTTGGTGGAAATGAATTTTAAATGTTCAAATTAAATCCTTAAGGATATGTGTAGATCGGTGAATGGGGCCATTTAATTTCCTTGGGGGTGTAAAGTCTTTATTAGTCCTTAGTTAATTATAGGAAATTAATAAAATGACTTTAATCTATTAGGATAATGGAACTAAAATTAATTAAACATGAGGTTAGCCATGTTCGGCTTGAACATTAACTAAGAAGAGAAAACAATTAACTAAGTAAATTAATCTATGGCACTTCCTACTTGACCTTTAATTAATCAACCATAGAGGTAAAGTAATTTCAATATTTAATATTTTATCTAGACTTGCCCTATCTATCATAAAGTTCATTTTAGTAGTGTAAATTAAATTAATATATCCTAGGGGTTTAATACCCTGGTAACCTCTTTGACTTTCTTATAAATTAAACCAAAAAAATTATTTGCGATTTCATGTTAAGTGTTAGGTTGTAGGGTGTTCCTAGAAAGTTGTTTTTGCGGGTGAAACAATACTATAGACGGAGAAAAATGTGGAGGTGGTGAAATCCCCTTCAGGAGTGGAAGCTATTTACCCTTGGTTGAGGACAAAAGATTAAACTATCCTCCTCGTATGCGGATGATGATGATAAGGTTGAAAATATTTGAAAACATGGGAGTAGTGAGGAAATATTGGAGTAGTCCAGAAAATAGGAGATATATTGGTACCCACATAAGTCACTCATGAGTAGAAGTATGGGAAAGCAGGGAGTTCAAAAATGAATTTTGCACAAAAAAATCAGGAATAAATTTGTTAATGAAGGCGGATCTGAAAAACTCTATCCAAGAGCTCTTCACAAAAACATTAAGTTGAACTCTTCCTCTCTATAAGCGTCTATCAATGGCAGCTATGGGGTTTAATTGGGTGGTTGTGATGAATTGGGTCTTCTTATGAGGCATCCTCATTTTGCTACATATAGGTTATCACCTAGACTCCCTTCTTTTTTCAAAACAATTTGTAAATTGGGCATTGATTAGTAGAAGAGGAAACTCCTGAAACCTAATTCCTTGATTATTGTTCTCCATTCGATGATAACCTGGTTCAAAGGGTTCGTAATCTAGAGAAATAATTGTAATCTTGGTCTCATTCATCGATTCCACAACTTTTGGCCTAAGCTATTCTAACTCAATGGATTCACCGCAGAGAATTTTGGAACGAAAATAAAGGGTAAGGTTGAGCTTTATCCTTTCTTTAATGGTTATTTTATTTTTATGTTTGTATTTCCCAAAGATCACAATGTTATTCTTGATTTGTATTGGGTTTTGGGAATCATGGCTTCATGACCAAAACCTAGTTTCCTTTGTTTGACCCAACAAAACACTCCTTTTATACCCTTGTTAATTGTGTCTACCTTCCCGGTCTCCCATTATACCTTTGGAATGAACTATGCCTTGAAGCAATTGTGAACACTTTGGATACTTTTGTTAAAATAGATGATGATACTTTATAATTATTTCATACAACATATGTTATAATATTAGTGTACTTAGGCACCTCTGTAGATATCCACGATATGATTAACCTTGAGATTGGGGATAGATTATGGACTCAACGTCTAGCTTCTGAAATACTTACTTTCTAGAGTCATATATGATTCGCTATTGGTCATTTGATAAGGGATTCTTGATGCCAAAAATGCAAAAGTGGGGAGAATATGATCTAGTGAAAGAATTCCCTTCCCTCCCACTTCATCATTAATGCCTATACTGAGCACAATGATGACTCCACTTCAAACAAGTGTCCTTATGAAGTGAATGCTACCCTTGTGATTGAGTTATATTCTTCTCAATATCCCCTTCTTGATCCTCACTTTTTTCTTATCTCACATAACCCTCTTGAGATGGTTCATGATAGTTAAGAACCTTCCTCACCTCCTAAGAACTTATACATGCCAATTAATTCCATTGAGGTTATCCTTACTTATAGCCTTGATTTAGTTTTCGAATATAATAGAGAGGAGTGGACTGTTTTCCAACACACAACAATAAATTCTTCTAATTTACCCATAGACCCATCTAAAATTATCCTCAGATATCATACCAAGGGTTGAATTCCTTTCTTAAGATCTCTTTTTGCTATTCAGTTTTCCTTTCCTGTTGTTTTGTTTTCTCCAAGCATTAGTTGTGATTCTTGTTGTTTTTGTACTACTAGGTAGTGTAATTCTTCTTGTCCCTTTTTTCTCATTTCCATATCTAGGTGTTGACCCGTTCTTATTATGTTCATGGGTAGGATCCGAGTCAAAAAAACTTTTATCATTAATAAAAAATGTACACAATTAGATTTGTTTGAAATTTAGACCCTCAGATTAGCTAACTTATCCTTTATAAATGGAATGTTTAACTATGTTCCCATGTTAATAAGAAATATTGTATTCTATGTCTATTAACTGCATATTTCTAGCCCTAATTTTTTTGTATCTACACTCAAATATTTTCATCATCAAGGAATTATTAATTAATCAAACAAGTAAATTACCTCCAAGTTTCATTTCAAACATCTTTATTTTAGATCACTTTCATCCTAAGAATAACCATACAATTTGGGCTCTAATAAAAAAACTTGTGGCTAAATTTTATAGTCATGGCTCCTTTCATCTTTAACTCTATGCATAGATTTGAATTTATATTACATGCGTCATTTCTAATTTCTAGGGACATCCTTATCATATTATTTCACCTATAAAAGGCTATATAAGATAATAATTGTAAACTTATTACTCACTTGACCCTTTCAAAAGATCCTATTACAAATATCAAAATAAAATAATTCAAGGATCTGCTACATGTTCCTTAATCAATTACACATCATTTAGAGTATCCCTAGTATCCCTCCAACAGGTTTATAAGGCATCCACCATTATTTATAACTGTTACTACTATAGGTATGAAGCACTCAATTACGTCAACGAGTCAAGATTTATTTATTTAAAAATATGAAAAGGTCCTAGATATGGCTTAAGAAGAGAAATTCACTCCAAGAGTTTTTAAACATTTTTAATGGAATAAAGGGTTTAGTCTAATAGATAAGGAAATTTATGAATCACACTATTACCACTTTGGGTATATTATCTGCTCTTTAATTAGCCCAATATCTTATTGTTAGGAGAAAATAAGACAATGATAGGGGATTATCTAAGATCACATTTACACATCAACATACACCTAGGAAAACTACATAAGGATTGATCCATCTAAAAGGCATGTAGTGCATATTGGGGATGATTTCACTAGCGGTTGACCATAAAGGATAGTCTACCCTCGTAATGAACTAATTTATAGTTTTATTACCTAATGGTTTTATGAAGGGTATTTCTTGTATCTTTGTTTTGTAGTTACCAAAGGACATTAAACTTTGTTTTGGGGTTGTGTGAGATAGAGAAACATATAATGAATCATATATAAATGTAATGGAAGAATTTTTTTATAGCAGATCACTACGAGGAGGCCCAAGGCCATACGGTACTAGTTACAAAAATAAACTATAAGAGAATCCAGGTGTAGTAGATATATGGTAATACACTAGATTACTTTCTTGTTGTAGTTTCACAAATAAATAATCTTTTATCCCTAAGATTCATCATATTTTCGCTATATGTACATCCATATATCCTTTATAGTTTTTACACCTAAGTATTCATCTCCTCTTTTGTATTTGGGTTACCATTCTATCTGCATGATTGATAGAATTATTAATTTTTTTATTATGCACAACTAATTGTAAATTAATTAATAAGAATAAAATTATGAAATGAACCCTTATATCATATGTATTATTTTGTATACAACATTTACATTCATATATTTTAGGTTATATATAGTGTGTATAATTCAACATCCACTCACATCACTTAATAATATGGATACCTAAGATGAAGGGCTTTAACGTTTATTTGGGTTATTGTGAGTAAATCGTAGAAAAATATTTTTTAGAATTTTGGTCAAAATTTCTCTAACACTATTTTCATCATTGAGCACAATATTGTATTCTACTTGTTTTATATTTCACTAAAGAATAAAAATATCTTGTTCTCTAATAAGTCATTCCATCCATTTCACCATCTACAACATGAGTTTCTCATGGATTCATATCGCAATGCATTTTGTAAACAACTTCAATGGTCATTCCCAATGACAAAATCCCTCCACCCAATCCTCAATCCGCCACTTATGTGTGGATCCATGGAATCTATACTACCCCTAAACTCAAAGGTCTATTGCCCATGGTAAATCATAGACATGTGGTCTCTATGTACTACCTTATTATATGAAATAAAAACCGAATGAGACTCCTCACAATAACAAAAAATGGCATTGGGATCCAAATAAGAACTTGTAAAGAAAGATCAGCTATGGGTACTTACCTTTGAAATATTTTAAATATCATGTGGCGAAGTGTAGCCCTCTTCATCAACTAACCCCAAACAAGAAAAAGAACATTAATAAATAGAAAAGGGAGAGAGGAGGATGAGGTGGCTCCATGTAGGATTCCACATCACTCAACCTAAGAAGTCAAACCTCAACCCTAATGCACCATAAATTGGTGGGTGAGAGGACTGACACGTTACTTACACACACCATCTAAGCCCACATCCCCTAACGACAAAATTAATTACAAGAAAGAAAATGCAATAAACATTTCACATTTTTTATCTTCCCAAAACACCTAATGGGGTCTAATTTTGACCCCCAACCCATAGGTAGGGTTGGTAATGAAATTTAAGAGTTGTGGGACAAGTTTAACTTGTCCCACAAGCCTTCCAAATTGGCTCTTAAGGCCAAATTTGAGTTTCCCATGAAGGGTAGAGTGTACAACACTCAAGATCTCAAACATTTAACACACAACACAAAATCCAAGAGCAAATGAAGTATAATAATGAACTTATTTTGGTCACATATTTAATTAGTTTGGGACAAGATTTATTAACTTTAATATGACACTTACACCCACTAAGATAAAGGAAAAAAACATACATCAAAATCTAAATAATTAAAACAAGTAAATTACATAACTCAAAAGAAACACATACTAAAATTAATAAAAGGGAAACTAAAATACAAGACAACACGTGACCCCTTGGTCACAATTTTCCCCTAACCAAATAATTCTAACACACAAATAATTACATGTTGCCATGGTGACCCTTGTTGAATTCATATAGAATTCCAATGTGGTTGGTCTCCAATCCCCCAATGTCTATTGTGAACATATATATGTACACCTGCAAAACACAAAATAACTCCTTCGGCCTCACGACCATATCAAAACATCCAAAATAATTAGGAAATTTAAATATACAATCATCTATATATGAAAAAATCATCATCTAAAATTTCTCACATTCATCTCTATTCTACATTTTATCCATGTCAAAATGATCCCAACATTAGGTCAATTATCAAGTCTTACATAGTGTGGCAAAGGATATCGTATGTCGAAATACACACACACACACACACACACACACACACACACACACATACATATACATACATACATACATATATATATATATATAATAAATATACATACATACATACATACATACATACATACATACATACATATATATAAATATATATACATACATCCACACACACACACACACACACACACACACACACATATATATATATATATTACCATGTTCATAATATATCAACAACAATACAACATGTCTCTAATAATAAAAAAGCATTGTATATGAATTGAAATCAACAACCATCCAAAATCTCTAACATGTAATATCATACTAAAACAAAAGGCTACAATATATCCATAAGTGTAGTTGATGATATCATAATCAATAACAAAAAGGTGTTGAAGGAAAGTTGATACTACATCCCTCTCCCCTTAGACTCAACTTCCTCCTAGAATTCACTAGGACAGTGTGGAAACTAAACTCGTAGTAAAGTAACATCCTCCCATGTAGCAGTAGTCTTGTCATACCTATCCCACTAGACCCAAACCTAGTCAATCTCTCTGCTGAGAAGGCCCAGGGTCTTGCGCTCTATAATTTGGATGAGATACACTATAACCTACCCTTGATCCTATACCTACAATTTAGTCCAATGTAACACATGAAAAGGATCATAAATATATCTCCTAAGCACAAAAATGTGAAACACAACATGGATGTGAGACAAGCTAGGTGGCAACACTAAAGGATTGGCCAAGGGAATGATGCGCTCTAAGATCTCAAAGGGACCCAAAACCTAGGGGCAAGCTTAGAACCTTTTTCGTAATGGATAGAAGCTTGGGACCCACCTCATAACTACAATTTGTCCTATGCTGATTTGCATAGTTCTTTTGCTTGTCCTTCACCTCTTGCAATCTTTGTCGATAAAAAAACCTACTACTCCATGTCCTGTAATAAGGCTGGCCCAAGAGATAACATATCCTCTAACCTATCCCAACTAAAATGTGTCCTGCACTCTCTACCATATAGTTCTGAAATGGTGCCATACCTATCAAACTTTAAAAACTATTGTTGTAGGAAAACTTAACCAAGTATAGATACTCCTTTCATCTCAACTGGTGATCCATAAAGTACATCCTAAGTATTGTATCAAGGATATGATTCACCCATTGAGTTTTTCCATCTATCTCAGGGTGATATGTCATGCTGAAATTGATCCTCATCCCAACAGCATGCTATAAGGTTGTCCAGAAATGGGAAGTGTACAAGGGATCACGGTCGCAAATGATCTTCTACGAAATCCCATGTAATCTAAAAATCTCATCAAGATATACTGGCACCACTGCACTAGTGGTGTAGGTTGTCTTCTCCACTAAAAATTAGCCACTTTCATCAATTTATCCACCGTAACCATGATGGCGTCATGGTAGTATCTCGACGTTACTAACGCATAAATGAAGTCCATGGAAATGGTGTCCCATTTCCACTCCGGTATAGCATGAGAAAAAATAAGGCTAGCTAGATGTTGATGCTTGACCTTCACCCTATGACACTCTAAACAACATGACACAAACTGAGCCACATCTCTCTGAATTCCTCTCCAATGGTACAATTGTCTCAAAGTGGCGTGCATCTTCTTCACCCCAAGATGGGCTGAATAAGGTGCAAGATGAGCCTCTATCAAAATGTCCTGTCTCAAGCCTCCATGTCTAGGAACATATATCCGACCTTCAAGTGTCTGAGAAGACCATCTGCCTTTAATGAATATCCATCAAATATCTCGTCAAGGTGTCTTTGAGACTCAAAATTTTCTCTGGCTATAAGGTAGAAGCTGTCATGAGGAAGTTACTACAAATTCCTTCTCTACAAATTTGTAACTACTGAAGTAACCATAGCCACATGTATTCATCTTCTCAAAGTTTCTGCAACCACATTATCCTTCCCCTTCACATGATCTATCTCTATATCTTACTCATAAAGCAACTCCATCTAACGCCGCTACGAGCTTTGATATTGGGCTGAGTGAAGAGGTAGCAGAGACTCAAGTGATCAGTCCCAGTGTAAATATCGGCCAAGAAGAAAGTGTCTCCACTTTGCACCAAGGTGTGTAACACTACTGCAAGCTCAAGATCATGAGTAAGGTAATTAATCTCATAATCCTTGAGTTTTGAGACTCAAAAGACACTACTCTTCCCTCCTACATCAACACACCTCCAAGTATTGCCAACAAAGCATCTCGTGCAAACATAGAACTTGCCCTAAGGATCTCGGCACTACTAGAATAAGGGCTATCGTGAGGCATTCCTTTAGTGTCATGAAGTCCTTCTCACATCTATTTTACCATAAAAACTTCTTCCTATCTCATGAAGAGAAGTGATATGGTGTGCAATATGAGAGAAGTAATGTACAAATCTCTTGTAATATCCTAGAAAACCCATGAATCTACACACCTTGATCACATTAGTGGGTGTTGGCCAACCCATAATAGCTCAAATCTTGGAAGGATAGATAATGATACCTTCCCCAAAAATGATATGGCCCAAATATTGTACCTCTATCTGAAAGAATGCACACTTCTCCAATTTCCCATAAAGATGCTACTCACGAAGACATTGAAGAACCTAGCAAAGGTGATCCTCCTGCTCCTGACACATACATGAGTAAATCAAAATGTCATTAATGAAGATGGGCACGAAGTGATCCAATAATTTCATGAACACCCCATTCATCAAGCTCACAAACACTGCGGGAACATTCATCCAACAAAAAGGCACTATGGTGAACTCATAGTGGCCATATCTCATACGAAAGGTGGTCTTATGAATATCTACCTCTATGATCCTTAGCTGATGATAACTTGACTTAAGGTCTATCTTGGAGAAAAATGTGGCCTCCTTCATATGATCAAATAAATCATCAATCCATGGAAGGGGGTAATAATTCTTGATCGTTACTTTGTTTAGCTAGCAGTAATTAATACACAACAACAAAGATCTTTCCTTATTCACCAAAATCACCGGTGTAACCCAAGGGGATACACTAGGATGTATTATGCCTTTCTCCAGAAGGCCCTCAAGCTGCAACATGAGCTCACATAGCTTGGGAGTAGTTATATAATAAGGTGTTTGTGAGATAGGCTCTACTTGAGGAACCGGGTCTATGTGGAAATCTATCTCATGTGAGGGAGGTAACCCCAAAAGAGCTCCCCTGGAAAAAAATTTATTGTAGTATCATAACACCCCCAAATTTCTTGATGTGGCATGGGGCATTCAATGTGATTACACAACATGGGACCATCTCTCAAGTTGTGGGACTTGAAAAACTTGAAATGGACCTCCAGAGAAAGCCGATTCTTGCTTCTTGATCTACTTGCCACAAGCTACTCTAGTGCAGAAGAACCTATTCTATCCTAATCTTACCATTCTCGAGGGGATAGAGAGAGAGAGGGTGAAAGAGCCTACACTAAGTAGTGATACACTAGAAACGGAAGTAGTTGAATCATAGATCCGACTGCTTGAAGTGGAGAGAGGTGAGCAGAGGAGAGGGTGGATAGAATGCACCACGGATCAAAGATGGATTTTACATGGAACACCGGTTCAAGACCCATTAAACACGAGATCCCGAACTGCAACAAACATCAAAGTATGTAGAGTATACCCTATAACGATGAGAGGTAAGAAGAGAACAAAATAAGCCAAGGATGGACCAATGCATCACGAAATAGATTTTATTGCTCTAAATTGTTACACCGTATATCATCAGTTGGAAAGAGGAAAGAAAATTCCATTATAGAGCCATAGGAGGAGGCTTAGAATCTGCATTCTACCCTAATGAAGAAAGAGAGAGAGGGGAAGAGGACAAACAATGACCAACCCTTTGAACATGCCCCTCCTTTACAATATATACGAAGAATGAGAGAGAGGAGGGAAAAATTTGCATCTTGCTTCAACCACCTTGAGATATGCATTAAATCCTTATTTTAAATCGTAACCACCATCAATCAATTCCCCTTTCAAATCCACCTACAATCTGTCAATTCTGGTTCTCTGGTAGATCAAATTAAATCTAGTCTGGTAACTGAAGAAATTGGAATCTACATTAATGGAATGGAAGAGGTTTTCCAATTTTTGATGCACTAAATCATGTTAAGAATAATGTTTTATGTTTCCATGTCATTTAGGGTATCGATACATTTCCAAAAAGTCTTCTCTTGCCCAAATATGAGTTTCTAGTCAAAAGATATGGCCATCTAAAGATTAGGGTCGCGGGCGGGCAAAATTTGAAAGAATCTATCCATACCAGGTCCACGTGGCAGCCTCGCGCATCTTGGAAATTTGGATCCTTCCTTATGCTCTTAAAATCAAGCTAGAAAAAAACATGGTGGCTTTTGTGGGCTCTATGGTTTCCTTCATATTCTTCTTGAGTTCCTCATATTGGCGCAGATGTTCTATCTAACCCGATACAGATGGAGGCTTGGCGCTTGTTTGGAAAGCCCACTCCAGATTTTACTTTCGAAATATTGTTGCACCGACACTTGGCTCCTTCCACTGGCCTACCTCTTCTTTGACTATTCAACCCATGACTCCGTCCCTTTTTTGAACTCCGGGACACGTGGCAAGCTCGGACTCATTTGAAAACCCACTTTGTATTTTACCTTTAAAGGAGCGTCATTAAGACATGTGGCATCTTCCACTTGCACTCTTATACTCAATCAATTTTGGGCCCACTTTGTCCCACTTTTTAATTTGGACTACATGGTGAGATTGTGCTCATTTGGGTCTCTACTCTATGGATTTATCTTTGAAGTAACACCGTTTGGACACTTAGCACCTTCCGATGACTCTTAGACTTTCCAACGGCCAGTGTAACTTTTGGGGTTCTGGACACGTGGAGGCCTCGGTGCTTGTTTGGGTATCCAACTTAGGATTTAATCTTTAGAGGTATTTTGTTTTGACACTTGGTAGCTTCCACTATCTCCTCCATACTTAGTAATTTTGGTCCAACTCAATCATTTTTGAAGCCCAAAACCTTTGAGTCTTTCTTCACTTCTTTTTCTTTGAGTGTCTAGTTTTATTCCTTTTGTTTACTCCTTCCCCGACCCTGCTACTCAAATTTAGAACCTTCCTGTAACCTATTTATTTTATTTGAAGCATGGTATCTTTTGACGGAACAATATTTTGAATTTATTTCTTTCATGAGGCCTTGTTTGATATATTTTGTCGGGGGAGAAAATAGAGATAACAATTTGGTGACTCACAGGGACATCTTCCTGCTAGATGAAGATACCATTGGCCTTCAATCATCCATTGGGCATGGATTCAAGAATGATAGTTTGATACTAATCCTGCCTCTTATCCACAAGCCTAACCTTTTTCACTTGGTCACCTTGAGCTTGTCCTAGAAATAAATTGTCTCAAAAACATTTTTAGTTGCTCTGCATTTGTTTTATTTTGAAATTTTCAATTGTCGCAGGAAACTATGGGTCAGTCCACTGTGAACACTGAAGGGCCTGGTCTTGGTAGCCTTGGAGCAATATGAAAAAAACCTATGTATAAAGACAAAATCATACATGCCTCAAATGAGACATCTAGAGTGTGCACAAGCACTTCTTCCTGCTGAAAGAAAACTCTAATCCTACTCTCACACTAACTAGAGAGAAGAGGGGCTCAAACAAATCCTATGCAACCGGTTGGGAGAAGTAACTTCCCTTCCTGAAGAGGGGCAACCATGCAAATGATATGACATGTAATATGGGTGTTGATATGAGTGGAAAACTGACCATAAGCTGGTCCTCCACCCAAATCATCAAGGTATCACTAGAAACAAGAAAAATGTCTCATTTAGTTTCTCTTAATTTGGATTCAAGAGGAATTGTAGCTGATCCTTGGAATATTGGAGCTCATCCTCATGCTTAGAAGAAAGCATGACTAGTCGTAGCTTCTCCTTGGCTCCAATGAAGCCAAGTATCGATTTGACAAGGTCTCGATCTTTGTGAATGTACCCTTTGCTCTAAATTTCAACTCGAGAATGAAGTCTTCTTATGGACCTTCTTGGATGGATGGTGTGAGAGAGATGATGACATCCTCTTACCTTTTCTCTTCATTCTCATGTGAAGAACATGAAAGACTCATATCTTCCAACATTGGTTTGAGAGGGATGTTGTGAGTCATAGGATGTTGTTTTTGAGTGTCCTCCATGAAAACATAATCATGTTCTTGGAATGTGGGAGATGGAGGAGAAAATGATGTGATCTCCATGGTCTCCTCTCCACCAAAACAATCTTGCAATTATGGCAAACAATATGTCTCCTCATTGTCTTGATGCATGTGCTCTACCTCCTCCATGGTGTCCTCTTGATTTGTAACTTGATCACCATGGATCCCTTCATCCTCAAACATGAAGTTTGAAAGATCAAACTCATCTTCAACATTATATATTGAATGGGGTGATGTGGGAGGAAGAATTGAATGTTCTTCTTTGGCCTACTCCCAAGTTGGGGCCTCTGAAACTGTATGGTCCTCCTCCATCATGGTTTCATCAATAAAATCAGGCCCTTGAAATGAAAGCAAAAATCTTCAATGATGCTTTCTTCATTGAGTGGCTTCAACCATGATTTGATGTCTCCTAGTTGTTCCTATTCAATGGGACTTGGAGCTGATTTTTCCTCCTTAATTGGTTGTGCAGCTTGGATCACATCAATATCCTCTTCGAGATAAAGTGCCATCGGGACACCGTATTTAGAGTAAACATTATGCTGATGTTCTTCTTCTTATTTTTAATCCTTCTTTGCTGTAAACTCAGCCTCAGCCACCACTATCTATTCAACCTTGACCTCCTCTATTGGCTTAACCATCAAGGGGATCTTTGTAAACCCAAATCTAGAAACCCAACTCTTCAGATCCTCTATCATTTCTTCTCTGTTGGGTTTGTCCTCTTGTTTTTCTTCTTGACTGGTCTTTGGAATATCTTCCTATATGGAATTGGGAAGGCAAGAGGAGTGAAATTTAGGTTTCAACTAGCTTTGAAACTATTTTTGGTGGGGAGGGAGGTGGAAATTATTGTTTATTTGGAGGGAATGACACCTTGGAAGGGAAGAGGGTAGAAGAAATGAGATGGTATGGAGGATCAGGAGATGGAGAAGGGAAATCAATAGTTGGGACAATGGGTGGGAAGATTGGAAATTATATCTTAGGTTGAGATGGTGCTACTTGAGAAAGAGAAAAAGGAAAGCTATGAGATGGTGGACTTACCCATTGACAAGGTTCTCTTGAGTCTAACTCATAAGCCTTGATTTCATCAGTCCATTGTGTAAGTTAAGGCATCACTTCAACCATAAAGTCAAGATTCTCCGAGAGGTTTGTAATGTCTTGGAAAAGGGCCTTCCCATGGACAAGGTTCCCTACAACCAATCTTGAATGCCTTCATTTATGTTATGGCCCTTGACTGAACCATGCCAATCTCCATTTTTTGAATCTTCTCCAGTAGATTAAATTATTCCATTTGACTATTGTCTTTGTATGCATACCCTTGTTCTTCATAATCTCCGTAGCTCAACTAGTTTTGGCAATGCTCATATGGGTAAGCATAATGGTACTGGATCTGATTATAATGTTGATCTGGAGGAGATGAGAAATGCATTAGAGGAGAACTAAATTGCTGTTGTAAGTGTGCGTACCATGAAGGGAATGAAGTCATGATTTCACAACTTCATGAAATGGGAGAAAAATGGGAGATATGGAAAGAAAAGTGAATGAAGATGGAAGGAAATGGATGGAAAAGGTCTATAACTCAAAGGATGGGTTATTTGATCGATGGAGTCACCGGATGTGGTTGCATATGCCTCAAAAGGTTGAGCCTTAAGAGGAACACATCAACTTGTTAAGATGAAGTGGTAAGGTCCTTCGACCTATCCCACCGGGTGTGCCAAAAAAATTTAGTCTCGTCGTACGATGGCTTAATATTTGGTGTTGATAATGAGACACCTTTCAAAAGATGGAAAATATAACCTCGGTGTCCCACTTTGGCATGCCAAAACTGTTAGTACGAAATCAAAACACCCCCAAATGGATTGATGTGGAGTGGGCCATTCAATGTGATTGCACAACATGGAACCATCTACCAAGCTGGGACATGTAAAACTTGAGATGGACCTCCAAAGAAATCCAGTTCTTGCTTCTTGATCTACCCGCCACAAGCAACTCCAATGTAGAAAGAACCTATTTTATCCTAATCTAACCATTCTAAGGGGATAGAGAGAGAGAGAGAGGGTGAAATATCCTACACTAAGTGGTGATACACCAAAAAGGAAGTGATTGAATCATAGATTTGACTACCCAAGTGGAGAGAGATGAGCGAGAGGAGAGGGTAGACGAGAATGCCCCACGGACCAGAGATAGATTTCACATGGATCACCACTTCAAAACCCAGAATAAAAGCTCCTAGAACTTCAAAAACATCAAAGCATACACAATATACCCCGTAATGATGAGAGGTAAGAAGAGACAAGTAAATAAGCCAAATATGGATAGCTACATCATGAAACAAATTTTATTGCTCCAAAATGTTACACCGTACATCATCAGTGGGCAAGAAGAATTAAAATTCCATTACAGATCCATAGGATGAGGCTTATATTTTGTATTCTACCCTAAGGAAGAAATAGAGAGGGGGGGCGAGGAGAAACAATGACCAACCCTTTGAATATGCCCCTCCTTTACAGTATATAAGAAGAATGAGAGAGAGGAGGGAAAATTTTTAATCCCTCTAGTAACCATCTTGAGATATGCATTGAATCCTACTTTTAAAGCTAAACCACCATTAATAAATACCCCTTTCAAATCCTCCTAAAATCTGTCAATTCTAGTTCTCGGGTGGATCAAATTAAATCTAGTTTGGTAGTTGAAGAAATCAGATTCTACATTAATTTCCTTGAAGACATTTTCCTATTTTTCACACTAAATCCTATTAAGAATGATATTTTATGTTTCCAAGGCATAGATGGTAGTGAGATGTTTCTAAAAGTCTTCTCTCACCCAAATCTGAGTTTCTAGTCAAAATAAATGGCCATCTAAGATTAGGGTCATGGGTGTGCAAATTTTAAAGAATCTATCTCAGTATAGGGTCGACGTGGCAGCCTCACACATCTTGGAGATTTGAATCCTTATGCTCTTGAAATCGCACTAGATTGACACGTAGTTGCTTTCGTAGGCTGCACATTTTCCTTTATATTTTCTTGAGTTACTCATGTTGGTGCGAGATGTTGTGTTTGACTTAAGACATGTGGAGGCTTGGCGCTTGTTTAGAAAGCCCACTCCAAATTCTACTTTTAAAATAGCATCGTGTTGAATCTTAAATCCTTCCACCAGCTTACCTCTACTTTGACTATTCAACCCTTGAATCCATCCCTTTTTTGGACCTAGGACACATGGTGAGCCTGCACTCATTTAAAACCCCGCTTTGGATTTTATCTTTGAAGGAGCGTTGTTAAGATACGTGGCACCTTCAGCCTACACACTTATACTTAATCAATTTTTGGCCCGCTCTGTCCAACTTTTTACTTTGGACTATGTGACAATACCTCGCTCATTTGGGTCTCCGTTCTTAAGATTTATCTTTATAGTAGCATCTTTTGGACACTTGGCACCTTCCGCTGACTCTTAGACTTTCCAATGACCATTGAAACTTTTGGGGTTTTGGATACATGAAGGCATGACGCTTGTTTGGGTTTTCAGCTTGGGATTTAATCTTTGGAGGTGTGTCATTTGGACACTTGGTAGCTTCCGCTGTCTCCTCCATACTTCGTTATCTTGGGCCCACTCTAAATCATTTGTGAAGCTTGAAACCTTTGAGTCTTTATCTGTTTATTTTCCTTTGAGCCTCTAGTTTTCTTCCTTATTTTTTCTCTTTCCCCGACCTTGCGATTCCAATTTAGAACCTTCCTGTAGCATGTTTATTAGATTTGAAACGTGGGCTCATTCGACTAAACCATTTTTTTAATTTCTTTCCTACATGAGGCCATGTTTGATCTATTTTGTTTGGGGAAAAAATAGAGATAAAAAAAACATCAGCAAACTTTCTCAAAATGCGATGGTCATCAAAGGATTGTCTACTAGACTCATCCTCATATTTGTCACTAAGTGTAACAACATACATCTGAAAACCCTGTCGTACACACCAATTAAGCTAAATAACATAGATGGTGTGAATAGAAATGGGCCTCCTAACTCCCGATATGAAAAACTCTACTCCAATATCATCTCGTACAAGTAGTAGTCTTATGGTAATAGTCCACTCTATGTCTGTGTGTAGATAACCAGTCCATACCTAAGATGACTCCATATGAACCCAAAGGAAGGATTCAAAGATCTGAGGTAGTGGTGAAGGGTCCCAACTCCACTACACATTGCTTAACTAAGGAGTCTACAGAAACTCTGGCTGCAAAATCAATCTCAACATCCCAACTACAACCCCGCCTAACCGCCACTAGCCTATAATGCTCTACTAAGGATGGTGCAATAAAAGAATCTGACGAACCAAAATCATATAATATAGAGGTGGAAATACCACCAATACTACATGTCATCTCTATCATGGTACTGGGTGCTCATCCCGGTGGTTCTCAACCCCTGCGTAGATCCGATGGCTTTGTACCATATATCTAACAATAGGCTCGAGATCTGCATCTTACCCTTCATGCCAGGCTTCTATGGGTACTTTATCAAATGATGTATAGCACTGCCACAACCATAACAGCTGCTTAGTCCTCTCTAGTGGGATGCGGCTCCAGCCGATACTCTAGAGGCCTAAATTGTGGATCCTGACGACCCGGTATGGACTACTAAGGTCTCTGTTGACAAGCTCATGTTGACTAAGATCTTGGTGAACCCTATGTCCTAATGAAACCTCTAAGAGGAGGCCCCATACTCTTCCATCTCTATGCATCAAATCACTTAGGAGGTTTGCAATGTGGGTGGGTCTACTATTGCTTTGTTGAGGTTGTTATTATTGGTGCCTGAAGGAAGATCTGTCCTAAATTTTTTCCACCACGTGGAGGAGGAACTGACCTCTCAATCTTCCATCCTACATCTGCTAGATACGGATCTGAACTCGTCTCTAGTGTGTTGAATCTTCCCCATGTCTCCCATATAATATAGGCCTTCTCCATGCCCTCTGTTAATATTCGTGGGCAGCGAACGTGCACCACACCACCCAAATCAAAATTCAGACCCCCTCGATGAACCTATGAATCCATACCTCTTCACCCTGCATGTAGTTGACATACTAGAGTAGCTCCAGAAATTGACTCTCATACTAAACTACAGTCATAAATGCCTTGACAGAGGTCATAAAACTCATCTATCCCCTACTGAATAAACCTCCTGGGTAAATACTTGCTCCTGAAATGCTCCTCAATTAGCTCCTGAGTAACTGTCTCCCGGTCAATATGGAGTTTCTACTCCTCACTCCTCCACCAGACTCCTACTCCATACCTAAGAAGATGGATCGCAACATGATCTTTTGTGTTGCTAGTACAAGGGGAGAGCTTGAAGCATCCGCTCAATCTCACCAACTAGACCTCTGCCTTAAAATTGTTGGTATCTCCTGAATAGTGAGATCTCTACAGCTTCGGATCTCCCCGATATGGTCTACAGCCTGATGACTGACAAGCCCTAGCTCTCTCTACATGCTCCTCCCTCTATTTAGGGCTCCAGGATCTATCCCTTTGTCCTGAAATCCTATCTCCATGGCCTCTCTATGGTGACTCTGCCCTGGTTGACTCTATGTAGAATTTCTCTCGCTCTATGCTCCTCACTATATCAAGGAGATGCCCTAGCCTCAAATGATGGCTCCATATCCCGTCTAGCGAGGTCATCCTTCTAAGGACGCCACGCGTATAGCAACATTGATATCCTCGAAGCCATGGATCATTTTAAGAAGACCCCTTTGAAAAATTACTTTCAAATCGTTGGAGAATCTCATAAATCAACTTTTGAATCATTGGCGAATTTCTAAAAAATGTTTCATGCCAAAGGTGATTTCACAAAGCATTGTTCCCTCATTTTTTCACAATTTTGGCCGAGTAGGTTGACAAGTGAGTTAGACAGGTGGGTTGGATGGGTGGGTTGGACGGGAAGGGGTTGAGCTTGCAATGGTTGGATAGGTGGGTTGGACGGATATGATTTGGATAGGGTGGGGGTTAGATGGGAAGGGGATAGATGGGAAATGGTTGGTCGGGTGGGTTGGACGTGTGAGGAGTTAGATGGACAAGGGTTAGATGTGGTGGGTTAGACCGATGAGGGTTGGTCAGCTAAGTGTTGGATGAGATGGTTGGATGAGTAGGTTGGATGAATGAGGGGTTGGACGGTGTGGATTGGGCGTTGTTACCAATGTATTTAATGTTCATTAATGACATCTGTGGCCCCTATAAATACCGTTTAAAAGTTCATTTTTTCACTTTTATCTTTAAATTTCTAGTGCTTTGAGCTCTCCAATTTTATACCCAAATTTCACTTCTCCGTAATTTCAGCAATGGCCAGTACCACATCTATTCCTACACCTAATTTTCAATACAAAAACCTCACGTGCCCATAGATTTTAGCTCTACTAAAAGCAAAAGATGCTCTAAAGGATTGGCTAGAAAAATAAGAATTTTCAGGCTTGTGAACATGCCCCACCCGATGTTGATAGAACACTCCTTGATCCTTCCCTTGCATCGTGTCATCTATCCCTTGTTTCCTACCATATATTTTGCATCGACATTGTGTTGGAACATCATTACAATTTTCAATGTGCACAGGTTCAATAAAAGGATATTTTACAGCCCATTCGAATTAGAATATCCTCTTATTGTCCAGTTTTCCATCTTTCTTCTAAAATATTTTCTTTTTTTCCTTGGGATTCAACTTCTGCATCTGGGATGTCAGTAGAAATATTTTAAATCTCATGTCTCCTCTTTCTAGAAATAGACCTTAGAGTAGAATATTCCTTTGCTGGTGTATCTTGAGAGTTCGATGAACTTTCTTGTACTTCTATTTCATCAAGGGACGAAATTATTTCCTCAACATATATTGGATCATCAATATCTATAAATTTATTATTATGTGAAGGAATTTTTAAAAATTCTACAAATAATTTTATAAAATTGTTACTTATATAGTATTAATCTTATCTATAGTTAAATGTTTACAGATTACAAATGTCAAAGAGTTCTAAGAACAATATCATAAACATAATTATTAAATTCTATAAGATAAAATAACCAGTAAATAACACTTTCCAAATACCAATATTTTCATGTGAAGTAGAAACTGACTTTGTTTTTGTGATTTTCCAAAATAGCGAGCAAAGTATTGACACCCTTTTTTGAACTTGCTGAATTCATAATCTTCTTACCCTAATTTATAGTATCCATGACTACTTACTACTTAGGGCCTTACGGTTGGCTCTTATGTTCCAAGGCTCTGAGAATGGGTGGTAAAGGGTTGGAAGGATAAGGGTTGGATGACTATAGGATGGACAGTTTAGGGGTTAGACGGCTAGGGGTTAGACGACTAGGGGTTGGATGGCTATGGGTTGGATGACTAGGGGTTGGATGACTAGGGGTTGGATGGCTAGGGGTTAGATTGATAGGGGTTGGATGGCTAGGATTTGATGACTAGGGGTTGGATGGCTCAGTTGGACATTTCACATTACAAATTATGTCGGATCAAGGATAGATAGTTCAGAGTTGGACGCCTTATAGTCAGAAGACTCAAATTCTAGAATTCAATGTTGGTGGATGAGGATTTTGTTATGTTTACTTCAAAGAATATGCACATGATATGATTCAAAATGGTGGCGAATTACATTCATAACCTTTTATATATGTGTAAAATCTAGGAGAAAGGAATAGTATAAGGGACATGTCGGCCAAATTTTTCGGTGAATAAGTCGGCTCTAAACAACATAATATTCTCCATTTCAAATTTCTATAATCCTCAATTTTCACGAGTTTATGAAAATTCACCGCTAAAATTTTCCCTGCCTAAAGCATCTATAAAATGTGAAGAAGGATTGTCGCTACAACCTGATCTAGTAGTGGTAAACCTAATTCTATATGAAAATACCCCTCATCTAGTCCGCACCTCCTATACAGACCAAGGTGAAAGTTATTTCATCATTTTTGTTTTATTTCAGTTTTCTAAGATTTCTAAAATTGTTCAAATATCAGCTAGTGTGGTTTCCTAGATTTAAAAGAACAATTTTACACTAGGTTAAAATTTCATGTTTCGTGTTTTCTAGGTGTGCCCAAGGGTCCAAGCTTTGAACCCACGGCTTTGATACCAAATGTAACACCCGCAAAAATGATGATCTAAAAACATGCTAACACCTAACACTTATCCTGAAAATTGTGACTATTTTTTTTGCAAGATAAATGTAAGTTGATGAAATAGGTTACAAGGATGTTAATCCCCTAGGGTATAACATATCACCACTAAACCCCATTTTTTGATTAAAAACCTAGATCTAGATAGAGGTTACATAATCTCAAATTTATCTCTAAGGTCCATTAATCCATTACTCATTAGTAAGGTACCATAGATTAATTTATATAGTTAAATGTTTTCTTATCTTTAGTTAATAGTCAATCCTAGAAAGGTTAATCTTATGTTAATTTATTAAATTTATTATCCTATTAACTTAGATTCCCTTTTTTTGACTTTCTAAGGCTTGCTAATAACTAATAAAGGTTTAGCACTCTAAGGCAATTAAATGGCCCCATTCACCCATCCACACATACCCTTAAGGTTTTAATATAAACATATAAAATACATTTCTACAAAAAAAAATTAGGGTTAATCCTCCACCCTTAGATCAAAACAATCTTGGCCATAAGATCCTAGGTTCCAAACTAGCCCTAGAAATTCTTATGAATTTTTAATAAATCCTTTCCTTCATTCTATTCTCCTCATTTGGTTTATTTTTTTTGTTAAAAATTGCTGGTTGGAGATAATGAAGCCATGAGAGCAAAGGAAGAAGAACTATGGAGGATTCTACAAGGAGATATAGTTTAGATTAGTTTAGTTGAAGTTTTATCAATGTAATCTATTTCATTTAAGGATTGGGAGGGGTCTCCTCTACCAATCTGGTTTTATTTCAAACTATTTATATCTGGGGTCCTCTATTTTGGGGCAACCCTACCGCCATTGTTATAAATGAAATGAATGTTTTTAATCCACCATTAAGAGGTTTTTATTACCCAATCCAAGGGATTTACTCAATTTTTGTTCTTTGCTGGTAGTTATTAGTTAAATTTTACAACTTATAAATTGGTATAAACCCGTTAAAAATTTCACACAGGTATGGATCTGAGGAGTTTTGTCGTAAGTGACAGAACCACCATCAAGAGCAGACCAACGGTCTTGGGACCACCGCCCTACCTGGGTCACAAACCATGGACTTCCGCCCTCTTGAACAGTGGTTTTGAGACTACCCCTTTAGCCTAAGCAGTGGTTACAGGACCACCTCTCTACATAGGCTAGTAGTCCTATTTCTGAAAAACAGAACCTAAAACCTAAGATTTCTCAAAAACTAAAAGTTACTAAAAGGTACTAAAATGCATTCTGAGCTCAATTTTTGTACATCTAGAGTTTCTAGTTTTTAGATCTCATTCCTATGGTTCTTTTCTTATTTAAAATTTATTCATTGAGGCATTTTCAATTCCAAAAGTAGTAATACAACTACAAGGTCTATTCTATCTTGTTCAACTAAATTTTCTTCAATATCAAGAATAAAAGAAATTTATATCTACTTCTAGCATTGTTATTTCCTTACTACAAATCACCATTTCCAAATAGCAAATACTTCCAATTTATTTTCTCTTCTATTCAATACAAGTTATAGATTCAAAATACTATAATAAATTTATTTTCCATTCAAGTTTACTATGCATACAAGTTCAACTTCTTACAACTTTTATATTTCCTTCTTTCTTATTTATAGTAAAACAACTTCATAATGAAATTAAACTTTCTTTTCCCATTTAAAATGGCTCATATCATTTAACACAAAGACTAATTTTCTCACCATACAACCAAGATTTCAAATAAAGAGAATTACTTTCTTTTCTATTTCTCAAAACTAACTCCACAATACAAATATTTCTTCTTTCTTTTTGTTTGTTTCTTTCCACATACAATATTACTTTAATAAAAAAATTTAATACTAATTTCTTTCACAAGATCAATACAATTTCCTCCACTTGAAGTGGGAAATCATACAAGAATATAAGCTAATAATAGAATAAAATATTACAAGTTTCTCCACTCTAAGTGGGAACAACACAAAGGAAGTTTCACAAGGTCTCCAACAAAACTCCAAGCTTCACAACAACAAGAAGATAGATCCTCCAAAAATATTTTGATTCAAAGAAAAAGGGGGGAGAGGAAACACTCTCCACCCAACCAAGATATCTAATGAATAGGAGAAACCATCCTCTCCATTGGCCCCTAAGCCCCAACCACATTACAATGAGAGATGATTCCAACACATGGAAACAACAAGCTTTCACAACACAAAAAAATATTTCACATCCATTTCAACCACATTCAAACAAACTACAACACAAGAAAGAAGGACAACAAAAGAATAAAAAAAGGCTTAAAGTGAAATCCAAAGGATCAAGACCTATGGGGAGGCCACTTATGCCTCCCAATGGGAATGGGTACCCACCTTAAATCCTCCAATGCATATCTAAAATCCCCTACATACTCTTATGCCTCCCTCGAGTACCTCTTATACTCCCAAATACTCTTATGCCTCCCTCATAAAAGAAACAAGAAATAAATGCAAGCATTCCTTGTAGAAGGTGGGGTACCTAACCCAAACTCCTTCCAAACAAAAAGGTAAACTCTTATGCCTCCCTACATGAAATCTCCCCATAGTTTCCTCCTACTCCAAAGTAAGGAAATCTACCCACACCCAACAAGCATTCCAAAGAAAACAATGCTCAACAAAAGCACATTAACAAAAAATAAAGCATAACATAATAAAAGTAAAGCTCCTACCTTTCCATAGTAGAGATTTTCCCAAGAGTAAATCTCTAATCTCCTCCAAAACCAAGAAAGCATCCACAAGCTCCAACAATCCAAAACAGCTCTAAAAATCCTCTAACTCTTCAAAATTCAAGAGCACAAAATAATCAAGTAACCCCCAAACAAGCAAAAGAACATCAATAAATAGAAAAGGGAGAGAGGAGGATGAGGTGGCTCCATGTAGGATGCCACATCACTCATCCTCAACTCCACCTAAGAAGTCAAACCTCAACCCCAATGCACCATAAATTGGTGGGTGAGAGGAATGACAAGTTACTTACACACACCATCTAAGCCCACACCCCCTAAGGACAAAATTAATTACTAGAAATAAAGTGCAATAAACATTTCATCTTTTTATCTTCCCAAAACACCTAATGAGGTCTAATTTTGACTCATTAACCCATAGGTAGGGTTGGTATAGAAATTTAAGAGGTGTGAGACAATTTTAATTTCTCCCACAAGCCTTCCAAATTGGCCCTTAAGGCCAAATTTGAGTTTCCCATGAAGGGTAGAGTGTACAACACTAAAGATCTCAAGCATTCAACAAACAACACAAAATCCAAGAATAAATCAAGTCTAATAAATGAACCTCTTTTGGTCAAATATTTACTTAGTTTAGGAAAAGATTTATTAACTTTAATATCACACTTAGACCCATTAAGATAAAGGGGAAAAACATACATCACTCAAAAGAAACACATACTAACATTAATAAAAGAAACTAAAATAAAAGACAACACATGATTCCTTGGTCACAATTTTACCCTAACCAAATAATTATAATACACACACAATTACATGTTGCCATGGTGACCCTTGTTGAATTCATCTAGAATTCTAATGTGGTTAGTCTCTAATCCTCCCGATGTTTGTAGTGAATATATATATATATGTACACCTGAAAAACACAAAATACCACCTTTAGCCTCATGGCCGTATCAAAGCGTCCAAAATAATTAAGAAATTTAAATTTACAATCATCTATATATGAAGAAATCATCACCTAAAATTTCTAACATTCATCTCTATTCTACATTTTTATCCATGTCAAAAATGATCACAACATTACTTCAATTATCAAGTCCTACATAGTGTGGCAAAGGATATCGCATGTCGAAATATGTGTGTGTGTGTGTGTGTGTGTGTGTGTGTGTGTGTGTGTGTGTGTGTGTGTATATTATATTACCATGTTCATAACATATCAACAACAATATAACATGTCTATAATGATCAAAAAGCATCGTATATGAATCAAAATCAATAACCATCTAGAATCTCTAACTTCTAATATCATGCTAAAACAAAAGGATACAATATATCAATAAGTTTATTCAACAAGATCATAATAAATAACAAAAAGGTGTCGAAGGAAAGTGGGCACTACATCTAGACTACATGCTTATTGGCACCAATCAAGATTAATCGGCATCGGTGTACTTAAGTAATGACATTGGTCATCAAGCTTACAGTGCGATCTTTAAAATGTTAACTCCAAGCTTAGTTTTCAACTTTAATGATAACATGACTTGCTCAATAACCTTAAATTAAATGAACAACTGTGGTAAACATATTTTAGGTGAATGTGAATCATAAATGTAGAAGATATGCTAAAATTTATAAAAATAGAATCAATTAATAGTAATCGACATCAGTGACTGAACCATCATTTGCATTCCTGTGACTAATATTAGTCAATGTATACTGCATGAATTTTAATTTTTCAAGCTTGAAATAAATTTGTGTTTCTTTTGTTTGAATCAGATACCTTTGAGACTATTATACATGCCCATTAATTCCATTGAGGTTATCCTTACTTATAGCCTTGATTTAGTTTTCGAATATAATAGAGAGGAGTGGACTGTTTTCCAACACACACAAAAATAAATTCTTCTAATTTACCCATAGACCCATCTAAAATTATCCTCGATATCATACCAAGGGTTGAATTCCTTTCTTAAGATCTCTTTTTGCTATTCAGTTTTCCTTTCTGTTGTTTTGTTTTCTCCAAGCATTAGTTGTGATTCTTGTTGTTTTTGTACTACTAGGTAGTGTAATTCTTCTTGTCCCTTTTTCTCATTTCCATATCTAGGTGTTGACCCGTTCTTATTATGTTCATGGGTAGGATCCAGTCAAAAAAACCTTTTATCATTAATAAAAATGTACACAATTAGATTTGTTTGAAATTTAGACCCTCGTTATTAGCTAACTTATCCTTTATAAATGGAATGTTTAACTATGTTCCCATGTTAATAAAAAATATTGTATTCTATGTCTATTAACTGCATATTTCTAGCCCTAAATTTTTGTATCTACACTCAAATATTTTCATCATCAAGGAATTATTAATTAATCAAACAAGTAAATTACCTCCAAGTTTCATTTCAAACATCTTTATTTTAGATCACTTTCATCCTAAGAATAACCATACAATTTGGGCTCTAATAAAAAAACTTGTGGCTAAATTTTATAGTCATGGCTCCTTTCATCTTTAACTCTATGCATAGATTTGAATTTATATTACATGCGTCATTTCTAATTTCTAGGGACATCCTTATCATATTATTTCACCTATAAAAGGCTATATAAGATAATAATTGTAAACTTATTACTCACTTGACCCTTTCAAAAGATCCTATTACAAATATCAAAATAAAATAATTCAAGGATCTGCTACATGTTCCTTAATCAATTACACATCATTTAGAGTATCCACTACTATAGGTATGAAGCACTCAATTACGTCAATGAGTCAAGATTTATTTATTTAAAAATATGAAAAGGTCCTAGATATGGCTTAAGAAGAGAAATTCACTCCAAGAGTTTTTAAACATTTTTAATGGAATAAAGGGTTTAGTCTAATAGATAAGGAAATTTATGAATCACACTATTACCACTTTGGGTATATTATCTGCTTTTTTAATTAGCCCAATATCTTATTGTTAGGAGAAAATAAGACAATGATAGGGGATTATCTAAGATCACATTTACACATCAACATACACCTAGGAAAACTACATAAGGATTGATCCATCTAAAAGGCATGTAGTGCATATTGTGGATGATTTCACTAGTGGTTGACCATAAAGGATAGTCTACCCTCGTAATGAACTAATTTATAGTTTTATTACCTAATGGTTTTATGAAGGGTATTTCTTTTATCTTTGTTTTGTAGTTACCAAAGGACATTAAACTTTGTTTTGGGGTTGTGTGAGATAGAGAAACATATAATGAATCATATATAAATGTAATGGAAGAATTTTTTTATAGCAGATCACTACGAGGAGGCCCAAGGCCATACGGTACTAGTTACAAAAATAAACAATAAGAGAATGCAATGTAGTAGATATATGGTAATACACTAGATTACTTTCTTGTTGTAGTTTCACAAATAAATAATCTTTTATCCCTAAGATTCATCATATTTTCCCTATATGTACATCCATATATCCTTTATAGTTTTTACACCTAAGTATTCATCTCCTCTTTTGTATTTGGGTTACCATTCTATCTGTTATGATTGATAGAATTATTAATTTTTTTATTATGCACAACTAATTGTAAATTAATTAATAAGAATAAAATTATGAAATGAACCCTTATATCATATGTATTATTTTGTATACAACATTTACATTCATATATTTTAGGTTATATATAGTGTGTATAATTCAACATCCACTCACATCACTTAATAATATGGATACCTAAGATGAAGGGCTTTAACGTTTATTTGGGTTATTGTGAGTAAATCGTAGAAAAAATATTTTTTAGAATTTTGGTCAAAATTTCTCTAACACTATTTTCATCATTGAGCACAAGATTGTATTCTACTTGTTTTATATTTCACTAAAGAATAAAAATATCTTGTTCTCTAATAAGTCATTCCATCCATTTCACCATCTACAACATGAGTTTCTCATGGATTCATATCGCAATGCATTTTGTAAACAACTTCAATGGTCATTCCCAATGACAAAACTCCCTCCACCCAATCCTCAATCCGCCACTTATGTGTGGATCCATGGAATCTATACTACCCCTAAACTCAAAGGTCTATTGCCCATGGTAAATCATAGACATGTGGTCTCTATGTACTACCTTATTATATGAAATAAAAACCAAATGAGACTCCTCACAATAACAAAAAATGGCATTGGGATCCAAATAAGAACTTGTAAAGAAAGATCAGCTATGGGTACTTACCTTTGAAATATTTTAAATATCATGTGGCGAAGTGTAGCCCTCTTAATCAACTAACCCCCAAACAAGAAAAAGAACATTAATAAATAGAAAAGGGAGAGAGGAGGATGAGGTGGCTCCATGTAGGATTCCACATCACTCAACCTAAGAAGTCAAACCTCAACCCTAATGCACCATAAATTGGTGGGTGAGAGGACCGACACGTTACTTACACACACCATCTAAGCCCACATCCCCTAACGACAAAATTAATTACAAGAAAGAAAATGCAATAAACATTTCACATTTTTTATCTTCCCAAAACACCTAATGGGGTCTAATTTTGACCCCCCAACCCATAGGTAGGGTTGGTATAGAAATTTAAGAGTTGTGGGACAAGTTTAACTTGTCCCACAAGCCTTCCAAATTGGCTCTTAAGGCCAAATTTGAGTTTCCCATGAAGGGTAGAGTGTACAACACTCAAGATCTCAAACATTTAACACACAACACAAAATCCAAGAGCAAATGAAGTATAATAAATGAACTTATTTTGGTCACATATTTAATTAGTTTAGGACAAGATTTATTAACTTTAATATGAAACTTACACCCACTAAGATAAAGGAGAAAAACATACATCAAAATCTAAATAATTAAAACAAATAAATTACATAACTCAAAAGAATCACATACTAAAATTAATAAAAGGGAAACTAAAATACAAGACAACACGTGACCCCTTGGTCACAATTTTCCCCTAACCAAATAATTCTAACACACAAATAATTACATGTTGCCATGGTGACCCTTGTTGAATTCATATAGAATTCCAATGTGGTTGGTCTCCAATCCCCCCAATGTCTATTGTGAACATATATATGTACACCTGCAAAACACAAAATAACTCCTTCGGCCTCACGACCATATCAAAACGTCCAAAATAATTATGAAATTTAAATCTACAATCATCTATATATGAAAAAATCATCATCTAAAATTTCTCACATTCATCTCTATTCTACATTTGTATCCATGTGAAAAATGATCCCAACATTAGGTCAATTATCAAGTCTTACATAGTGTGGCAAAGGATATCGTATGTCGAAATACACACACACACACACACACACACACACACACACACACACATACATACACATACATACATACATACATACATACATACATATATATATATATATATATATATATATACATACATACATATATATATATATATATATATATACATACATATATACATACATACATATATATAATATATATATACATACATCCATACACACACACACACACACACACACACACATATATATATATATATATATACCATGTTCATAATATATCAACAACAATACAACATGTCTCTAATAATAAAAAAGCATTGTATATGAATTGAAATCAACAACCATCCAAAATCTCTAACATGTAATATCATACTAAAACAAAAGGCTACAATATATCCATAAGTGTAGTTGACGATATCATAATCAATAACAAAAAGGTGTTGAAGGAAAGTTGATACTACATCCCTCTCCCCTTAGACTCAACTTCCTCCTAGAATTCACTAGGACAGTGTGGAAACTAAACTCGTAGTAAAGTAACATCCTCCCATGTAGCAAGTAGTCTTGTCATACCTATCCCACTAGACCCAAACCTAGTCAATCTCTCTCGCCGAGAAGGCCCGGTCTTGCGCTCTATAATTTGGATGAGATACACTATAACCTGCCCTTGATCCTATACCTACAATTTAGTCCAATGTAACACATGAAAAGGATCATAAATATATCTCCTAAGCACAAAAATGTGAAACACAACATGGATGTGAGACAAGCTAGGTGGCAACACTAAAGGATTGGCCAAGGGACTGATGCGCTCTAAGATCTCAAAGGGACCCAAAACCTAGGAGCAAGCTTAGAACCTTTTTCATAATGGATAGCGCTCTTATGCGATCTGACATGAAGGAATACATTGGGACCCACCTCATAACTACAATCTATCCTATGCTGATTTGCATAGTTCTTTTGCTTGTCCTTCGCCTCTTGCAATCTCTGTCTGATAAAAAAACCTACTACTCCATGTCCTGTAATAAGGCTGGCCCAAGAGATAACATATCCTCTAACCTATCCCAACTAAAATGTGTCTTGCACTCTCTACCATATAGTTCCTGAAATGGTGCCATACCTATCAAACTTTAAAAACTATTGTTGTAGGAAAACTTAACCAAGTATAGATACTCCTTTCATCTCAACTGGTGATCCATAAAGTACATCCTAAGTATTGCATCAAGGATATGATTCACCCATTGAGTTTTTCCATCTATCTCAGGGTGATATGTCATGCTGAAATTGATCCTCATCCCAACAAAGATGCTATAATGTTGTCCGAAATGGGAAGTTTACAAGGGATCACGGTCGCAAATGATCTTCTACGAAATCCCATGTAATCTAAAAATCTCATCAAGATATACTGGCGCCACTGCACTAGTGGTGTAGGTTGTCTTCTCCACTAAAAATTAGCCACTTTCATCAATTTATCCACCGTAACCATGATGGCGTCATGGTAGTATCTCGACGTTACTAACGCATAAATGAAGTCCATGGAAATGGTGTCCCATTTCCACTCCGGTATAGCATGAGGAAAAATAAGGCTAGCTAGATGTTGATGCTCGGCCTTCACCCTCTGACACTCTAAACAACATGACACAAACTGAGCCACATCTCTCTCGAATTCCTCTCCAATGGTACAATTGTCTCAAAGTGGCGTGCATCTTCTTCACCCCAAGATGGGCTGAATAAGGTGCACGATGAGCCTCTATCAAAATGTCCTGTCTCAAGCCTCCATCTCTAGGAACATATATCCGACCTTCAAGTGTCCGAGAAGACCATCTCGCTTTTAATGAATATCCATCAAATATCTCGTCAAGGTGTCTTTGAGACTCAAAATTTTCTCTGTTTATAAGGTAGAAGCTGTCATGAGGAAGTTACTACAAATTCCTTCTCTACAAATTTGTAACTCACCAAGTAACCATAGCCACATGTATTCATCTTCTCAAAGTTTCGCAACCACATTATCCTTCCCCTTCACATGCTCTATCTCTATATCATACTCATAAAGAAACTCCATCTAACGCCGCTACTTGAGCTTTGAGATTGGGCTGAGTGAAGAGGTAGCAGAGACTCAAGTGATCAGTCCTGAGTGTAAATATCTGGCCAAGAAGAAAGTGTCTCCACTGCACCAAGGTGTGTAACACTACTGCAAGCTCAAGATCATGAGTAAGGTAATTAATCTCATAATCCTTGAGTTTTTGAGACTCAAAAGACACTACTCTTCCCTCCTACATCAACACACCTCCAAGTATTGCCAACAAAGCATCTGTGCAAACATAGAACTTGCCCTAAGGATCTGGCACTACTAGAATAAGGGCTATCGTGAGGCATTCCTTTAGTGTCATGAAGTCCTGCTCACATCTATTTTACCATAAAAACTTCTTCCCTCTCTGTTGAAGAGAAGTGATATGGTGTGCAATATGAGAGAAGTAATGTACAAATCTCTTGTAATATCCTAGAAAACCCATGAATCTACACACCTTGATCACATTAGTGGGTGTTGGCCAACCCATAATAGCTCAAATCTTGGAAGGATAGATAATGATACCTTCCCAAAAATGATATGGCCCAAATATTGTACCTCTATCTCGAAAGAATGCACACTTCTCCAATTTCCCGTAAAGATGCTACTCACGAAGACATTGAAGAACCTAGCAAAGGTGATCCTCCTGCTCCCGACACATACATGAGTAAATCAAAATGTCATTAATGAAGATGGGCACGAAGTGATCCAATAATTTCATGAACACCCCATTCATCAAGCTCACAAACACTGCGGGAACATTCATCCAACAAAAGGCACTACCGTGAACTTGTAGTGGCCATATCTCATACGGAAGGTGGTCTTATGAATATCTGCCTCTGTGATTCTTAGCTGATGATAACATGAATTATGATCTATCTTGGAGAAAAATATGGCCCCCTTCATATGATCAAATAAATCATCAATCCATGGAAGGGGGTAATAATTCTTGATCGTTACTTTGTTCAGCTTAGCGGTAATTAATACACAACAACAAAGATCTTTCCTTATTCACCAAAATCACCGCTGCAACCCAAGGGGATACACTAGGATGTATTATGCCTTTCTCCGTAAGGCCCTCAAGCTGCAACATGAGCTCACATAGCTTGGGAGTAGTTATATAATAAGGTGTTTGTGAGATAGGCTCTACTTGAGGAACCGGGTCTATGTGGAAATCTATCTCATGTGAGGGAGGTAACCCCAGTAGCTCCCCTGGAAAAAAATTTATTGTAGTATCATAACACCCCCAAATTTCTTGATGTGGCATGGGGCATTCAGTGTGATTACACAACATGGGACCATCTCTCAAGTTGTGGGACTTGAAAAACTTGAAATGGACCTCCAGAGAAAGCCAGTTCTTGCTTCTTGATCTACTTGCCACAAGCTACTCTAGTGCAGGAAGAACCTATTCTATCCTAATCTTACCATTCTGAGGGGATAGAGAGAGAGAGGGTGAAAGAGCCTACACTAAGTAGTGATACACTAGAAACGGAAGTAGTTGAATCATAGATCCGACTGCTTGAAGTGGAGAGAGGTGAGCAGAGGAGAGGGTGGATAGAATGCACCACAGATCAAAGATGGATTTTACATGGAACACCAGTTCAAGACCCATTAAACACAGATCCCTGAACCTGCAACAAACATCAAAGTATGTAGAGTATACCCTATAACGATGAGAGGTAAGAAGAGAACAAAATAAGCCAAGGATGGACCAATGCATCACGAAATAGATTTTATTGCTCTAAATTGTTACACCGTATATCATCGAGTTGGAAAGAGGAAAGAAAATTCCATTACAGAGCCATAGAGGAGGCTTAGAATCTGCATTCTACCCTAATGAAGAAAGAGAGAGAGGGAAGAGGACAAATAATGACCAACCCTTTGAACATGCCCCTCCTTTACAATATATACGAAGAATGAGAGAGAGGAGGGAAAAATTTGCATCTTGCTTCAACCACCTTGAGATATGCATTAAATCCTTATTTTAAATCATAACCACCATCAATCAATTCCCCTTTCAAATCCACCTACAATCACAATTCTGGTTCTCTCGGTAGATCAAATTAAATCTAGTCAGTAATCAAGAAATTGGAATCTACATTAATGGAATGGAAGAGGTTTTCCAATTTTGATGCACTAAATCATGTTAAGAATAATGTTTTATGTTTCCATGTCATTTAGGGTATCGAGACATTTCCAAAAAGTCTTCTCTTGCCCAAATATGAGTTTCTAGTCAAAAGATATGGCCATCTAAAGATTAGGGTCGCATGGGCGGGCAAAATTTGAAAGAATCTATCCATACCAGTCCACGTGGCAGCCTCGCGCATCTTGAAATTTGGATCCTTCCTTATGCTCTTAAAATCAAGCTAGAAAAAACATGGTGGCTTTTGTGGGCTCTATGGTTTCCTTCATATTCTTCTTGAGTTCCTCATATTGGCGCAGATGTTCTGTCTAACCCGATACTGAGATGGAGGCTTGGCGCTTGTTTGGAAAGCCCACTCCAGATTTTACTTTCGAAATATTGTTGCACCGACACTTGGCTCCTTCCACTAGCCTACCTCTTCTTTGACTATTCAACCCATGATTCCGTCCCTTTTTTGAACCTGGGACACGTGGCAAGCTCGCACTCATTTGAAAACCCACTTTGGATTTTACCTTTAAAGGAGCGTCACTAAGACACGTGGCATCTTCCACTTGCACTCTTATACTCAATCAATTTTGGGCCCACTTTGTCCCACTTTTTAATTTGGACTACATGGCGAGACTGTGCTCATTTGGGTCTCTACTCTATGGATTTATCTTTGAAGTAACACCGTTTGGACACTTAGCACCTTCCGGTGACTCTTAGACTTTCCAACGGCCAGTGTAACTTTTGGGGTTCTGGACACGTGGAGGCCTCGGTGCTTGTTTGGGTATCCAACTTAGGATTTAATCTTTAGAGGTATTTTGTTTCGACACTTGGTAGCTTCCACTATCTCCTCCATACTTAGTAATTTTGGGCCAGCTCAATCATTTTTGAAGCCCAAAACCTTTGAGTCTTTCTTCACTTCTTTTTCTTTGAGTGTCTAGTTTTATTCCTTTTGTTTACTCCTTCCCGACCCTGCTACTCAAATTTAGAACCTTCCTGTAACCTGTTTATTTTATTTGAAGCATGGTATCTTTTGATGGAACAATATTTTGAATTTATTTCTTTCATGAGGCCTTGTTTGATATATTTTGTGGGGAGAAAATAGAGATAACAATTTGGTGACTCACAGGGGACATCTTCCCGCTAGATGAAGATACCATTGGCCTTCAATCATCCATTGGGCATGGATTCAAGAATGATAGTTTGATACTAATCCTGCCTCTTATCCACAAGCCTAACCTTTTTCACTTGGTCACCTTGAGCTTGTCCTAGAAATAAATTGTCTCAAAAACATTTTTAGTTGCTCTGCATTTGTTTTATTTTGAAATTTTCAATTGTCACAGAAACTATGGGTCACCCATCGTGAACACTGAAGGGCCTGGTCTTGGTAGCCTTGGAGCAATATGAAAAAACCTATGTATAAAGACAAAATCATACATGCCTCAAATGAGACATCTAGAGTGTGCACAAGCACTTCTTCTGACTGAAAGCAAACTCTAATCCTACTCTCACACTAACTAGAGAGAAGAGGGGCTCAAACAAATCCTGCAACTGGCTGGGAGAAGTAACTTCCCTTCCTCAAGAGGGGCAACCATGCAAATGATATGACACGTAATATGGCTGTTGATATGAGTGGAAAACTGACCATAAGCTGGTCCTCCACCCAAATCATCAAGGTATCAGCTAGAAACAAGAAAAATGTCTCATTTAGTTTCTCTTCATTTGGATTCAAGAGGAATTGTAGCTGATCCTTGGAATATTGGAGCTCATCCTCATGCTTAGAAGAAAGCATGACTAGTCGTGGCTTCTCCCTTGGCTCCAATGAAGCCAAGTATCTGATTTGACAAGGTCTGATGCTGTGAATGTACCCTTTGCTCTAAATTTCAACTCTGAGAATGAAGTCTTCTTATGGACCTTCTTGGATGGATGGTGTGAGAGAGATGATGACATCCTCTTGCCTTTTCTCTTCATTCTCATGTGAAGAACATGGAAGACTCATATCTTCCAACATTGGTTTGAGAGGGATGTTGTGAGTCATAGGATGTTGTTTTTGAGTGTCCTCCATGAAAACATAATCATGTTCTTGGAATGTGGGAGATGGAGGAGAAAATGATGTGATCTCCATGGTCTCCTCTCCACCAAAACAATCTTCCAATTATGGCAAACAATATGTCTCCTCGTTGTCTTGATGCATGTGCTCTACCTCCTCCATGGTGTCCTCTTGATTTGTAACTTGATCACCATGGATCCCTTCATCCTCAAACACGAAGTTTGAAAGATCAAACTCATCTTCAACATTATATATTGAATGGGGTGATGTGGGAGGAAGAATTGAAGGTTCTTCTTTGGCCTGCTCCACACTTGGGGCCTCTGAAACTGTATGGTCCTCCTCCATCATGGTTTCATCAATCAAATTAGGCCCTTGAAATGAAAGCAAAAAATCTTCAATGATGCTTTCTTCATTGAGTGGCTTCAACCATGATTTGATGTCTCCTAGTTGTTCCTATTCAATGGGACTTGGAGCTGATTTTTCCTCCTTAATCGGTTGTGCAGCTTGGATCAGATCAATATCCTCTTCAGATAAAGTGCCATCAGGGACACTGTATTTAGAGTAAACATTATGCTGATGTTCTTCTTCTTGTTTTTTCCCTTCTTTGCTGTAAACTCAGCCTCAGCCACCACTATCTATTCAACCTTGACCTCATCTATTGGCTTAACCATCAAGGGGATCTTTGTAAACCCAAATCTGAAACCCAACTCTTCGATCTTCTATCATTTCTTCTCTGTTGGGTTTGTCCTCTTGTTTTTCTTCTTGACTGGTCTTTGGAATATCTTCCCTATATGGAATTGGGAAGGCAAGAGGAGTGGAAATTTAGGTTTCAACTAGCTTTGCAACTATTTTTGGTGGGGAGGGAGGTGGAAATTCTTGTTTATTTGGAGGGAATGACACCTTGGAAGGGAAGAGGGTAGAAGAAATGAGATCTTATGGAAGATCAGGAGATGGAGAAGGGAAATCAATAGTTGGGACAATGGGTGGGAAGATTGGAAATTATATCTTAGGTTGAGATGGTGCTACTTGAGAAAGAGAAAAAGGAAAGCTATGAGATGGTGGACTTACCCATTGACAAGGTTCTCTTGAGTCTAACTCATAAGCCTTGATTTCATCACCATTGTGTAAGTTAAGGCATCACTTCAACCATAAAGTCAAGATTCTCCAGAGGTTTGTAATGTCTTGGAAAAGGGCCTTCCCATGGACAAGGTTCCCTACAACCAATCTTGAATGCCTTCATTTATGTTATGGCCCTTGACTGAACCATGCCAATCTCCATTTTTGAATCTTCTCCAGTAGATTAAATTATTCCATTTGACTATTGTCTTTGTATGCATACCCTTGTTCTTCATAATCTCCGTAGCTCAACTAGTTTTGGCAATGCTCATATGGGTAAGCATAATGGTACTGGATCTGATTATAATGTTGATCTGGGAGGAGATGAGAAATGCATTGAGGAGAACTAAATTGCTGTTGTAAAGTGTGCGTACCATGAAGGGAATGAAGTCATGATTTCACAACTTCATGAAATGGGAGAAAAATGGGAGATATGGAAAGAAAAGTGAATGAAGATGGAAGGAAATGGATGGAAAAGGTCTATAACTCAAAGGATGGGTTATTTGATCAGATGGAGTCACCAGATGTGGTTGCATATGCCTCAAAAGGCTGAGCCTTAAGAGGAACACACCAACTGTTAAGATGAAGTGGTAAGGTCCTTCAGACCTATCCCACTGGGTGTGCCAAAAAATTTAGTCTGGTCGTACGATGGCTTAATATTTGGTGTTGATAATGAGACACCTTTCAAAAGATGGAAAATATAACCTCAGTGTCCCACTGGGCATGCCAAAACTGTTAGTACAGAATCAAAACACCCTCAAATGGCTTGATGTGGAGTGGGCCATTCAATGTGATTGCACAACATGGGACCATCTACCAAGCTATGGGACATGTAAAACTTGAGATGGACCTCCAAAGAAATCCAGTTCTTGCTTCTTGATCTACCTGCCACAAGCAACTCCAATGTAGAAAGAACCTATTTTATCCTAATCTAACCATTCTAAGGGGATAGAGAGAGAGAGAGGGGTGAAATATCCTACACTAAGTGGTGATACACCGAGAAAAGGAAGTGATTGAATCATAGATCATGACTACTACCGAAGTGGAGAGAGATGAGCAGAGGAGAGGGTAGACAGAATGCACCATAGAGCAGAGATAGATTTCACATGGATCACCACTTCAAAACCCAGGAATAAAAGCTCCTAGAACCTTCAAAAACATCAAAGCATACACAATATACCCTGTAATGATGAGAGGTAAGAAGAGACAAGTAAATAAGCCAAATATGGATAGCTACATCATGAAACAAATTTTATTGCTCCAAAATGTTACACCGTACATCATCATGGGCAAGAAGAATTAAAATTCCATTACAGATCCATAGGATGAGGCTTATATTTTGTATTCTACCCTAAGGAAGAAATAGAGAGGGGGCGAGGAGAAACAATGACCAACCCTTTGAATATGCCCCTCCTTTACAGTATATAAGAAGAATGAGAGAGAGGAGGGAAAATTTTAATCCCTCTATAACCATCTTGAGATATGCATTGAATCCTACTTTTAAAGCTAAACCACCATTAATAAATACCCCTTTCAAATCCTCCTAAAATCACAATTCTAGTTCTCGGGTGGATCAAATTAAATCTAGTTTGGTAGTTGAAGAAATCAGATTCTACATTAATTTCCTTGAAGACATTTTCCTATTTTTCACCCACTAAATCCTATTAAGAATGATATTTTATGTTTCCATGGCATAGATGGTAGTGAGATGTTTCTAAAAAGTCTTCTCTCACCCAAATCTGAGTTTCTAGTCAAAATAAATGGCCATCTAAAGATTAGGGTCATGGGTGTGCAGTATTTGAAAGAATCTATCTGTATAGGGTCCACGTGGCAGCCTCACACATCTTGGAGATTTGAATCCTTATGCTCTTGAAATCGCACTAGATTGACACGTAGTTGCTTTCGTAGGCTGCCGCACGTTTTCCTTTATATTTTTCTTGAGTTACTCATGTTGGTGCGAGATGTTGTGTTTGACTTAAGACATGTGGAGGCTTGGCGCTTGTTTAGAAAGCCCACTCCAAATTCTACTTTTAAAATAGCATCGTGTTGACTCTTAAATCCTTCCACCAGCTTACCTCTACTTTGACTATTCAACCCTTGAATCCATCCCTTTTTTGGACCTAGGACACATGGTGAGCTGCACTCATTTAAAACCCCGCTTTGGATTTTATCTTTGAAGGAGCGTTGTTAAGATACATGGCACCTTCAGCCTACACACTTATACTTAATCAATTTTTGGCCCGCTCTGTCCAACTTTTTACTTTGGACTATGTGACAATACCTCGCTCATTTGGGTCTCCGTTCTTAAGATTTATCTTTATAGTAGCATCTTTTGGACACTTGGCACCTTCCACGACTCTTAGACTTTCCAATGACCATTGAAACTTTTGGGGTTTTGGATACATGAAGGCATGACGCTTGTTTGGGTTTTCACTTGGGATTTAATCTTTGGAGGTGTGTCATTTGGACACTTGGTAGCTTCCATTGTCTCCTCCATACTTCGTTATCTTGGGCCCACTCTAAATCATTTGTGAAGCTTGAAACCTTTGAGTCTTTATCTGTTTATTTTCCTTTGAGCCTCTAGTTTTCTTCCTTATTTTTTCTCTTTCCCGACCTTGCGATTCCAATTTAGAACCTTCTGTAGCATGTTTATTAGATTTGAAACGTGGGCTCATTCGAATAAACCATTTTTTTAATTTCTTTCCTACATGAGGCCATGTTTGATCTATTTTGTTTGGGGAAAAATAGAGATAAAAAAACATCAAGAAACTTTCTCAAAATGCGATGGTCATCAAAGGATTGTCTACTAGACTCATCCTCATATTTGTCACTAAGTGTAACAACATACATCCAAAACCCCTGTCGTACACACCAATTAAGCTAAATAACATAGATGGTGTGAATAGAAATGGGCCTCCTAACTCTTGATATGACAAACTCTACTCCAAGATCATCTCGTACAAGTAATAGTCTTATGGTAATAGTCCACTCTATGTCATGTGTAGATAACCACCCATACCTAAGATGACTCCATATGAACCCAAAGGAAGGATTCAAAGATCTGAGGTAGTGGTGAAGGGTCCCAACTCCACTACACATTGCTTAACTAAGGAGTCTCGAAACTCGGCTGCAAAATCAATCTCAACATCCCAACTACAACCCCGCTTTAACTACCACTAGCCTATAATGCTCTACTAAGGATGGTGCAATAAAAGAATCTGATGAACCAAAATCATATAATATAGAGGTGGAAATACCACCAATACTTCATGTCATCTCTATCATGGTACTCTGGTGCTCATCCCGGTGGTTCTCAACCCCTGCGTAGATCCGATGGCTTTGTACCATATATCTAACAATAGGCTCGAGATCTGAATCTTACCCTTCATGCCGGGGTTCTATGGGTACTTTATCAAATGATGTATAGCACTGCCACAACCATAACAGCTGCTTAGTCCTCTCTAGTGGGATGCGGCTCCAGCCGATACTCTAGAGGCCTAAATTGTGGATCCTGACGACCCAGCTATGGACTACTAAGGTCTCTGTTGACAAGCTCATGTTGACTAAGATCTTGGTGAACCCTATGTCCTAATGAAACCTCTAAGAGGAGGCCCCATACTCTTCCCTCTCTATGCATCAAATCACTTAGGAGGTTTGCAATGTGGGTGGGTCTACTATTGTTGTTGAGGTTGTTATTATTGGTGCCTGAAGGAAGATCTGTCCTAAATTTTTTCCACCACGTGGAGGAGGAACTGACCCTCTCAATCTTCCATCCTACATCTGCTAGATACGGATCTGAACTCTGTCTCTAGTGTGTTGCATCTTCCCCATGTCTCCCATATAATATAGGCCTTCTCCATGCCCCCTGTTAATATCTGTGGGCAGCGAAACATGCACCACACCACCCAAATCAAAATTCGACCCACGATGAACCTATGAATCCATACCTCTTCACCCTGCATGTAGTTGACATACTAGAGTAGGTCCGTAGAATTGACTCTCATACTAAACTACAGTCATAAATGCCTGACGAGGTCATAAAACTCATCTATCCCCTTGAATAAACCTCCCAGTAAATACTTGCTCCTGAAATGCTCCTCAATTAGCTCCTGAGTAACTGTCTCCCGGTCAATATGGAGTTTCTACTCCTCACTCCTCCACCAAACTCCTACTCCATACCTAAGAAGATGGATCGCAACATGATCTTTTGTGTTGCTAGTACAGGGGAGAGAGCTTGAAGCATCGCTCAATCTCACCAACTAGACCTCTGCCTTAAAATTGTTGGTATCTCCCGAATAGTGAGATCTCTATAGCTTCAGGATCTCCCTGATATGGTCTACAGCTGATGACTGACAAGCCCTAGCTCTCTCTACATGCTCCTCCCTCTATTTAGGGCTCCAGGATCTATCCCTTTGTCCCGAATCCTATCTCCATGGCCTCTCTATGGTGACTCGCCTGGTGACTCTATGCAGAATTTATCTGCTCTATGCTCCTCACTATATCAAGGAGATGCCCTAGCCTCAAATGATGGCTCCATATCCTATCTAGCAGGTCATCCTTCTAAGGACGCTACGCGTATAGCAACATTGATATCCTGAAGCCATGGTTCATTTTAAGAAGACCCCTTTGAAAAATTACTTTCGTATCGTTGGAAAATATCATAAATCAACTTTTGAATAATTAGCGAATTTCTGAAAAAATGTTTCGTGGCAAAGGAGATTTCACAAAGCATTGTTCCCTCTTTTTTCACAATTTTGGCTGAGTAGGTTGGACAAGTGAGTTAGACAGGTGGGTTGGATGGGTGGGTTGGACGGGAAGGGGTTGAGCTTGCAATGGTTGGATAGGTGGGTTGGATAGATATGATTTGGATAGGGTGGGGGTTATATGGGAAGGGGATAGATGGGAAATGGTTGGTCGGTGGGTTGGAAGTGTGAGGAGTTAGGCACAGACAAGGGTTAGATGTGGTGGGTTAGACCGATGAGGGTTGGTCACTAAGTGTTGGATGAGATGGTTGGATGAGTAGGTTGGATGAATGAGGGTTGGACGGTGTGGATTGGGCGTTGTTACCAATGTATTTAATGTTCATTAATGACATCTCATGGCCCCTATAAATACCGTTTAAAAGTTCATTTTTTCACTTTTATCTATAAATTTCTAGTGCTTTGAGCTCTCCAATTTTATACCCAAATTTCACTTCTCCATAATTTCAGCAATGGCCGCACCACATCTATTCCTACACCTAATTTTCAATACAAAACCTCACGTGCCCATAGATTTTAGCTCTACTAAAAGCAAAAGATGCTCTAAAGGATTGGCTAGAAAAATAAGAATTTTTCAGGCTTGTGAACATGCCCCAATTCGATGTTGATAGAACACTCCTTGATCCTTCCCTTGCATCGTGTCATCTATCCCTTGTTTCCTACCATATATTTTGCATCGACATTGTGTTGGAACATCATTACAATTTTCAATGTGCACAGGTTCAATAAAAGGATATTTTACAGCCCATTCGAATTAGAATATCCTCTTATTGTCCAGTTTTCCATCTTTCTTCTAAAATATTTTCTTTTTTTCCTTGGGATTCAACTTCGCATCTCGGGATGTCGGTAGAAATATTTTAAATCTCATGTCTCCTCTTTCTAGAAATAGACCTTAGAGTAGAAGATTCCTTTCTTTGGTGTATCTTGAGAGTTCGATGAACTTTCTTGTACTTCTATTTCATCAAGGGACGAAATTATTTCCTCAACATATATTGGATCATCAATATCTATAAATTTATTATTATGTGAAGGAATTTTTAAAAATTCTACAAATAATTTTATAAAATTGTTACTTATATAGTATTAATCTTATCTATAGTTAAATGTTTACAGATTACAAATGTCAAAGAGTTCTAAGAACAATATCATAAACATAATTATTAAATTCTATAAGATAAAATAACCAAGAAATAACACTTTCCAAATACCAATATTTTCATGTGAAGCGGAAACCCACTTTGTTTTTGTGATTTTCCAAAATAGCCGAGCAAAGTATTGACACCCTTTTTGAACTTGCTGAATTCATAATCTTCTTACCCTAATTTATAGTATCCATGTCTACTTACTACTTAGGGCCTTACGGTTGGCTCTTATGTTCCAAGGCTCGAGAATGGGTGGTAAAGGGTTGGAAGGATAAGGGTTGGATGACTATAGGATGGACAATTTAGGGGTTAGGCAGTAGGGGTTGAGGCGACTAGGGGTTGGATGGATATGGGTTGGATGACTAGGGGTTGGATGACTAGGGTTGGATGGCTAGGGGTTAGATTGATAGGGGTTGGATGGCTAGGATTTGGATGACTAGGGGTTGGATGGCTCGGGTTGACATTTCACATTACAAATTATGTCGGATCAAGGATAGATAGTTCGAGTTGGACGCCTTATAGTCGATTTCGACTCAAATTCTAGAATTCAATGTTGGTGGCTGAGGATTTTATTATGTTTACTTCAAAGAATATGCACATGATATGATTCAAAATGGTGGCGAATTACATTCATAACCTCTTATATATGTGTAAAATCTAGGTGAAAGGAATAGTATAAGGGACATGTCGGCCAAATTTTTCGGTGAATAAGTCGGCTCTAAACAACATAATATTCACCATTTCAAATTTCCATAATCCTCAATTTTCACGAGTTTACGAAAATTCACCACTAAAATTTTCCCTGCACAGGCTCAAGCATCTATAAAATGTGAAGAAGGATTGTCGCTTCAACCCTGATCTAGTAGTGGTAAACCTAATTCTATGAAAATACCCCTCATCTAGTCCGCACCTCCTATACGTACCAAGGTGAAAGTTATTTCATCATTTTTGTTTTATTTCGCTTTTCTAAGATTTCTAAAATTGTTCAAATATTAGATAGTGTGGTTTTCTAGATTTAAAAGAACAATTTTACACTAGGTTAAAATTTCATGTCTCGTGTTTTCTAGTGTGCCCAAGGGTCCAAGATTTGAACCCACGGCTTTGATACCAAATGTAATACCCGCAAAATGATAATCTAAAAACATGCTAACACCTAACACTTATCCCGAAAATTGTGACTATTTTTTTTTGCAAGATAAATGTAAGTTGATGAAATAGGTTACAAGGATGTTAATCCCCTAGGGTATAACATATCACCACTAAACCGCACTTTTTGATTAAAAACCTAGATCTAGATAGAGGTTACATAATCTCAAATTTATCTCTAAGGTCCATTAATCCATTACTCATTAGTAAGGTACCATAGATTAATTTATATAGTTAAATGTTTTCTTATCTTTAGTTAATAGTCAATCCTAGAAAGGTTAATCTTATGTTAATTTATTAAATTTATTATCCTATTATCTTAGATTCCCTTTTTTGACTTTCTAAGGCTTCTAATAACTAATAAAGGTTTAGCACTCTAAGGCAATTAAATGGCCCCATTTACCCATCCACACATACCCTTAAGGTTTTAATATAAACATATAAAATACATTTCTACAAAAAAATTAGGTTTAATCCTCCACCCTTAGATCAAAACAATCTTGGCCATAAGATCCTAGGTTCCAAACTAGCCCTAGAAATTCTTATGAATTTTTAATAAATCCTTTCCTTCATTCTATTCTCCTCATTTGGTTTATTTGTTTTGTTAAAAATTGCTGGTTGGAGATAATGAAGCCATGAGAGCAAAGGAAGAAGAACTATGGAGGATTCTACAAGGAGATATAGTTTATATTAGTTTAGTTGAAGTTTTATCAATGTAATCTATTTTATTTAAGGATTGGGAGGGGTTTCCTCTACCAATCTGGTTTTATTTCAAACTATTTATCTCTGGGGTCCTCTATTTTGGGGCAACCCTACCGCCATTGTTATAAATGAAATGAATGTTTTTAATCCACCATTAAGAGGTTTTTATTACCCAATCCAAGGGATTTACTAAATTTTTCTTGCTGGTAGTTATTAGTTAAATTTTACAACTTATAAATTGGTATAAACCCGTTAAAAATTTCACACAGGTATGGATCTAAGGAGTTTTGTCGTAAGTGACAGAACCACCATCAAGAGCAGCACCAACGGTCTTGGGACCACCGCCCTACTAGGTCACAAACCATGGACTTCCGCCCTCTTTGAAACAGTGGTTTTGAGACTACACCTTTAGCCTAAGCGGTGGTTACAAGACCGCCTCTCTGCGCATAGGCTAGTAGTCCTATTTCTGAAAAACAGAACCTAAAAACCTTAGATCTCTCAAAACTAAAAGTTACTAAAAAGTACTAAAATGCATTCTGAGCTCAATTTTTGTACATCTAGAGTTTCTAGTTTTTAGATCTCATTCCTATGGTTCTTTTCTTATTTAAAATTTATTCATTGAGGCATTTTCAATTCCAAAAGTAGTAATACAACTACAAGGTCTATTCTATCTTGTTCAACTAAATTTTCTTCAATATCAAGAATAAAAGAACTTTATATCTACTTCTAGCATTGTTATATCCTTACTACAAATCACCATTTACAAATATCAAACACTTCCCATTTATTTTCTCTTCTATTCAATACAAGTTATAGATTCAAAATACTATAATAAATTTATTTTCCATTCAAGTTTACTATGCATACAAGTTCAACTTCTTACAACTTCTATATTTCCTTCTTTCTCATTTACAATTAAACAACTTCATAATGAAATTAAACTTTCTTTTTCCATTGAAAATGGCTCATATCATTTAACACAAAGACTAATTTTCTCACAATACAACCAAGATTTCAAATAAAGAGAATTGCTTTCTTTTCTATTTCTCAAAACTAACTCCACAATACAAATCTTTCTTCTTTCTTTTTGTTTGTTTCTTTCCACATACAATATTACTTTAATAAAAAAAAAAATTAATACTAATTTCTTTCACAAGATCAATACAATTTCCTCCACTTGAAGTGGGAAATCATACAAGAATATAAGCTAATAATAGAATAAAATATTACAAGTTTCTCCACTCTAAGTTAGAACAACACAAAGGAAGTTTCACAAGGTCTCCAACAAAACTCCAAGCTTCACAACAACAATAAGATAGCTCCTTCAAAAATATTTTGATTCAAAAAAAAGGGGGAGAGGAAACACTCTCCACCCAACCAAGATATCTAATGAATAGGAGAAACCATCCTCTCCATTGGCCCCTAAGCCCCAACCACATTACAATGAGAGATGATTCCAACACATGGAAACAACAAGTTTTCACAACACAAAAAAATATTTCACATCCATTTCAACCACATTCAAACAAACTACAACACAAGAAAGAAGGACAACAAAAGAATAAAAAAGGCTTAAAGTGAAATCCAAAGGATCAAGACCTATGGGAGGCCACTTATGCCTCCCAATGGGAATGGGTACCCACCTTAAATCCTCCAATGCATATCTAAAATCCCCTACATACTCTTATGCCTCCCTCGAGTACCTCTTATACTCCCAAATACTCTTATGCCTCCCTCATAAAAGAAACAAGAAATAAATGCAAGCATTCCTTGTAGAAGGTTGGGTACCTAATCCAAACTCCTTCCAAACAAAAAGGTAAACTCTTATGCCTCCCTACATGAAATCTCCCCATAGTTTCCTCCTACTCCAAACTAAGGAAATCTACCCACACCCAACAAGCATTCCAAAGAAAACAATGCTCAAAAAAAGCACATTAACAAAAATAAAGCATAACATAATAAAAGTAAAGCTCCTACCTTTCCATAGTAGAGATTTTCCCAAGAGTAAATCTCTAATCTCCTCCAAAACCAAGAAAGCATCCACAAGCTCCAACAATCCAAAACAGCTCTAAAAATCCTCTAACTCTCCAAAAATTCAAGAGCACAAAATAATCAAGTAACCCCCAAACAAGCAAAAGAACATCAATAAATAGAAAAGGGAGAGAGGAGGATGAGGTGGCTCCATGTAGGATGCCACATCACTCATCCTCAATTCCACATAAGAAGTCAAACCTCAACCCCAATGCACCATAAATTGGTGGGTGAGAGGAATGACAAGTTACTTACACACACCATCTAAGCCAACACCCCCTAAGGACAAAATTAATTACAAGAAATAAAGTGCACAATACACATTTCATCTTTTTATCTTTCCAAAACACCTAATGAGGTCTAATTTTGACTCATTAACCCATAGGTAGGGTTGGTATAGAAATTTAAGAGGTGTGAGACAATTTTAACTTCTCCCACAAGCCTTCCAAATTGGCCCTTAAGGCCAAATTTGAGTTTCCCATGAAGGGTAGAGTGTACAACACTAAAGATCTCAAGCATTCAACAAACAACACAAAATCCAAGAATAAATCAAGTTTAATAAATGAACCTCTTTTGGTCACATATTTACTTAGTTTAGGAAAAGATTTATTAACTTTAATATCACACTTAGACCCATTAAGATAAAGGGAAAAACATACATCACTCAAAAGAAACACATACTAACATTAATAAAAGAAACTAAAATAAAAGACAACACATGATTCCTTGGTCACAATTTTACCCTAACCAAATAATTATAATACACACACAATTACATGTTGCCATGGTGACCCTTGTTGAATTCATCTAGAATTCTAATGTGGTTAGTCTCTAATCCTCCCGATGTTTGTAGTGAATATATATATATATATATGTACACCTGAAAAACACAAAATACCACCTTTAGCCTCATGGCCGTATCAAAGCGTCCAAAATAATTAAGAAATTTAAATTTACAATCATCTATATATGAAGAAATCATCACCTAAAATTTCTAACATTCATCTCTATTCTACATTTTTATCCATGTGAAAAATGATCACAACATTACTTCAATTATCAAGTCCTACATAGTGTGTGCAAAGGATATCGCATGTCGAAATATATATATCTCTCTCGTGTGTGTGTGTGTGTGTGTGTGTGTGTGTGTGTGTGTGTGTGTGTGTGTGTGTGTGTGTGTCTATATATTACCATGTTCATAACATATCAACAACAATATAACATGTCTATAATGATCAAAAAGCATCGTATATGAATCAAAATCAATAACCATCCGAATCTCTAACTTCTAATATCATGCTAAAACAAAAGGATACAATATATCAATAAGTTTATTCAACAGTATCATAATAAATAACAAAAAGGTGTCGAAGGAAAGTGGGCACTACATCTAGACTGCACAGTTATTGGCACCAATCAGTATTAATCGGCATCGGTGTACTCAGTAATGACATTGGTCACTGTTTCATAGTGCAGTCTTTAAAATGTTAACTCCAAGCTTAGTTTTCCACTTTAATGACAACATGACTTGCTTATCAACCTTAAATTAAATTAATAACGATGGTAAACATATTTTAGGTGAATTTGAATCATAAATCTAGAAGATATGCTAAAAATTATAAAAATACAATCAATTAATAGTAATCGACATCGTGATCGAACCATCATTTGCATTCCCGTGACTAATATTAGTCAATGTATACTTTGCGTATGAATTTTAATTTTCAAGCTTGAAATAAATTTGTGTTTCTTTTGTTTGAATCAGATACCTTTGAGACTATTATGTTATCATGAAATTGAATAATAAGTTACTCTGGTACAAATCCAATATCCTTTGCATTTAAAATAATAATCTAAAATATATTGATGCCTCGAAACTCGGCACCAAATGAGTGGAACCAACATCGATAGCATAAAGGTTACTGCGATCACCAAGAGACTGTCGTTAGTCACCTTTTTGTGATTTTTTAAAAGAAAAATGTGTTTCTGGCCAAGCCATTGGCTCTTATGGATCTAAACTTCACCTAAATGTAGATCCAACCTATGTGGGCCGTGTATGCTTGTTTGGACCCATACTCCAACCTGCATAAAGGGATTTAAATACATTAAACTCTTGATCTACAAAATGGGTTTCTTCCCCATCAATGAAAAAAATAAAAAATAGAGAACTAATCAACAATAGATCTCAAACCAGATCTAGGATATATGTTTGCATTGAAATTAAATAACTAGGAATGCATGATTAAATATAAGATTCAACTATTCTAAAGGAGGATCCATTTGGATGGAATCCCCTTCTTCTTTCACATTGGATCCAAGAAGAATCCTCCATGGGTTTCCCTTGATCCATGACATCCACTCCTTCAACTTGTAAACCAAAGAGAAACAAATGAATGAGTTTAGGGTAAGGAATGTTTAAGAAGACTCCCTTAAGGATGATTAGGGTTTATTTTGGGTAGATCTAATCTTGTGGTCCCTATTGATTTGATCCAAGGGTTAAGAATAAACCCTAAATTTTTAGGTGAGATTATTTAGATTATGGTTGTAAATTTTAAATAAATCAAATGTATGTGTAAAGGGTGAATGGGGCCACTTAGGGCTCTATTGTATTAAGTTAAAAATGTAACCCTTCTAGTAGGTTTTAGTGAGTAATTCAATGGACATTAAAGAAATTAAGTTAGGCGAACTCGGGTAACTAAGGATAGGGGTTGATAAAATGTGAGCTGAATGTAAATTTGCAAGAGAAACTAGGTAACCTAGTAAGATAATTTAATGGACACTTATCTAGTGATGATAATTAAATTGACATTAGAACTGTATTAAGAATATTGAATTAATAATATAAACTAGATCTATCATATGAAATCCAAGATCGCTAGTTGGAATTAATTAAACATATATTAGGGTTTGTCACCCTTGCAACTTAATGCAAAAAAATGCCAAAACTTCCTAGATAATTATTTTAGGATTAATATTGTTTTAAAATGTCAAAATTGTAAATGGTTGAATTGAAATGTTCATAAATTGTAAATAATTGATAGAATTTCTTAACATTGATGATGGTATAACTACATTATATGATGATGTTAATTTATGGATATGTATGTGTTTTATTACTTGATGTTATCCATATGGCTTTGAGGCCGAAGAGGTATTGTTTTGATTTTCTAGGGAATTATATCACAACAAACAAGAAGGGGATAACAGACCAACCATGAAATAATATTGAATATTAGAAACAAGGTCACCTTGGAAACTTGTGTTCATGTATATTCTTATGTTATTGTTGAGTGTATTAGGAGGTTAACATTGGGGGTGACTTAAAATGTGACCATGTGATTATGGATTTATTTTTCTTCTTTCATTTTATTTATTTTTTATGTGGTTTCTTTATTGTAATGTATTTCAACTTTATTGTTTCCTAGTTATTGTGCCCTTATTAAGTTAATTAATCATGTTACTATGCTAAGTTGGGATGTGACCAAGGGGATTTTAATTTTGGTTTATTTTACTTGATAAATTAGGGATTTGAAGGAGATTTTATTGATTATTATGTTGTGTGCTCAAACTTACTTTTCAAACTCGAATTTTGACTTTGAAGCAACTTTTGGATGCTTGTGGGACAACTTAAGCTTGTACCATACCTCTTAAAATCACCCACCAACTATACCTATGATGTGAGGGGCATATTTAAATTCTTATTATTTAATGTGAGGGAGAAAAAGGGAAATTAATTTCACTTTATTAAAACTTATTTAATTTTTTTCCTTAGAAGTATGGAGTAATAGTCTGTGTGGAAGGAAAATTATCGTATTCTCACCCACAAATTTATGAGTCTTGGGCTGGGTGTTTGACTTGGTGAATTGGATTGGAGGAAAAGTGATGTGGCATCCTACATTTAGTCACATCACCACTCCTAATTTTCTATTTATGCATGTTATTTTGGAGTTTTGGGGATTACTTGTTTTTATTTCACCCTTTAAATTTTGGAGCATATTGCTTGAGTTCTTTTTGGGAGCTTTGGAACTTTTTTGTGATTTTTCTTGCACTTAGAATAGCTTGGAAATTGTTACTTGTAAATTAAATATTCTTGTAATGGCTAGGTAGGACCTATGCCCTTGTATTTCATTTTATTTTTGTGTGTTTGATTGTAAAATGAATGAATTTTGTGTTGTTTTGGATTTGGGGTAGAATGACCTTAAGGATGTGTGGGAGAATGAAAATGGGAATATTTTGAGGGAAGGATAAGAGTTTTGTATATGCATTTGGAGGGATTTTTTGTTGGGTGTCTCACCTTGTGATAATAAGAAATATTTCTTACTCATATTGATATGTTTTAGTTGAGGAGTGGTGGAGATTGAGAGAGAGGTAAGAGATTGAGGGAGGGATACGATTTTTTTGGAGTGTGTGGATGAAATTTTTGGATGATTTTAAGGTGGAAACATAACCCATTAGGAGGCATAAGGGATCCCCATATTTTTCTTCTCCCTAGGCTTAGATTTTAAGCCATTGTGCTTGGAAATATTGTATGTTGTGGCCATTATTGTATTGTGCATGTTTTGTTGGCATAATTATTTGTATTGTGGAAACCTTTGTAAGAAATTTTCCATGGTTGCTTAATGTCCCTTATTTTTCCATTGTTGGGGCTCAGGGGTGAATGAGAAGGGTTCCTTCCCCTCTCATTGGAATAGGTTGGGAGGAGAGTGTTGCCTACTCCCCCCTTCCTTATTTTTAATTTGGAGAGAAAGAAAAAAATTCTACGGATTTTCTAGTTGGTTAATAGATGAATAAATTTATATTTGAGACCAAGAAGGAATCCCATTGTTGTAAATATTGTCAAATTATTTCCACCCTTGAGTGGAAGGCTTATGTAAGTGGAAGGCTTATGTAACTTGCATTTTAAAATGGAGTTCCTTGTAAGTGTATTATGGAAATTTGATTTGTATTATTTATTCAAGAAATGTATATGTTGGAAAAGAGGCATGTGAAGGTTGTAACTTATTTTTTATTGTATCTCCTTCAAACTTGTAATTTATATCAAGTGTGCATTGATTTATTAATGAAAATTATCTTTATTGAAATGGAACTACAAAGGAGTATATGTTGGCTTTATTTTTAAAATGATCTTATCATACTTCATTGTATTCTAAAAGAGAAGTTTGGAATTGGTTGAGTTCTCATTCTTTTTTCCCTCTTTTAGTATTACTTAAAATAGTGAGATTAAATCATTGTTGTATGTTTATACAATATTGCAAAACAACTATGGACGCACTAGCTTTTCCTAAACTTAAAGAAATATGTTCATTCCTTCGCTTCCTTTTAGTTGGAATGAAAATGATATTGTAGAACTATGAAACATATATAGAAATATATAACTTTATATGAATTAAATATGACTTTACATTTTGTTATACATATAAACTTGATTAGTGGATTTCTTAAGATTAAACAACCTATATCTATATATATATATATATATATATAAACAAATTTAATATGGTTATATATAACCAAACGGCTATGTGCCCTATGTATAGCAAAGTATATAAATAAAATAAAAGGAGCTGGTAATATTGTTGGGGCCACGATCCATGGATAATATTTTAATAAACAAAAGTGGGTTGAGGAGGCACCCCATCCCAAACCCTTTTTAAATAAATCTCACCCGAATATAAACCCTAACTCACTTTTCACAAAGAGCTCCACTATTTCTTAAACCACAACATTTTTACTTAGTGTCTGGTTTAATAAAGCCAAACTAGTATGAATAAGTTATATATATATATATATATATATAATATATATTATCTATAAAGAACTACATTATCTTGGCGAGTGTGTAGTCTAGGCCACGAGTATACATACATTTCATCCAACATTTAAAATGAAATAACACACACACACACATTTGTATATTAAAAAATGTGTATAAATAAGTATTTGGATATACCCATACACCTGTAAATATCCGATTTAAAATAACATAAAAATGATGGTAAAGAGAAACCAAAATCAGTATAACTGGTAGAAACTAAAAAAACAAATAATATAAAATATATGTATATATATGGGAAGCCCTCAAAGACAGATGTAATAAAATCAACCAAATATGTGTGTATACATCCAAATAGACAAAAACCCCATAGTGTAGTGCCCACTCCTCATCGACGCTTATATTATTATGATTTTCATTACTTTATATTAGAGCCATAGACCTTGATATAATATTTTATCTTCAAATATTGATAGATGGACATTACTATATTTGATTAGCTTATTTGATAAACAATATCAATGTTTTATACTTTTGACATGATGTGACTTATATGATGGATTATATGCATGGATTGACATATTAGTATTTGATGATGTACGAGTTCTACTCTTTGTCTTTGACACATTGGATTTGATATATAGATTTTTCTAGATGATTTAGTTGGTTTTGTGATCTTATTTCTAATTGATGAAATGATAGAATCAAAATATTTGAAATTGTGAACAATTGGTGAAATTACTTGATTTTAGTGATGGTTTAGTTATGATATTTGATGATGTGAATTGATATGTATATGTGTGTTTTATTGTCTTGATGTCGTTAATATGGCCACAAGGCTAGAAAGGTATTGTTTTTATTTTTATAGGAAATTTTAACAAAACAAACAAAACGGGATAGGAGATCAACAGTGAAAAAATTTGGGGTATTGGCAATAGGTCACCTTAAAAACTTGTGTAATTGTATGTTGTTTTTAGTTGTTAGATTGTTATGAGGTCCCAGGGGGCTGACCTCAAATGTGACCTTGTGTAAATGTGTTGTTTCTCTTTTTGTTTTATTTATTTTTGAGTATTTGAATTATTTTAGTATTGTGAGTCACCTTTATTATTGTTAGTTAAAGTGTTCCATTTAAGTTGATTAAACTTGATTAATTAGTGTAATTTGAGATGTGACCAAGGGGGTAATTAATGTGGGTAGATGGTCCTTGATTTATGATGGATTTGAAAGGATTTAATTTCTTTTGAGTGTTTTGTACTCAACCTTGCATGTGAATTTTAGATTTTGGATTAAGGACTATTTTTCGAGCCTTTTGGGAAACATTATTATTGTCCCACACCTCTAAATTTGACCTACAAACTACTCAGTATGGGGTAAGGGGTCAAAAATAGACCCCATTATGTGATTTGTAAGGAAAAATGGTAATATTTATTTCACTTTCTTACATAAATTTTTATTTTTCCTTTAGAAGTGTGGGTTTGATTTTGTGTGTTTAAGAGGGTTGTAATTTCCTCAACCACAAATTTATTGAGCTTTGGGTTTGGGATTTGACCATGTGATGTGGAGTAGAGGGGGAATAATTTTGCATCCTACATGGAGCCACATCACGTCTATCTCCTTTCTTTTTATTTATTAAAGTTTGTTTGATGATTTCAGGGTTACTTGTTTAATTTGGACTATTTAATTTTTAGAGGAAGTTTCTTTTGGAGTGTTTGTTTGAAGCTTTGGAGTTGGATTTTTATTTCTTAGGACTTAGAAAATATTAGAGTTGTGCTTGTGGATTGGATACTCTTACAATGGCAAGGTAGGAGTTCACTTATGTATTCTTGTTGCTATTTTTTTGTGTAAATGTTTGTGAATAGATGATTTTCATATGTTTGTTATTTTGGGAAATAGAATGACCTTTAGGTTATGTAGGAGATAATGGAAATGGGGATATTTTAGCCGAATGCATAAGAGTATCTTGTGTATCTTAAGAGGAAGTTGGGTTGGGGTGTCCCACCTTTGTAGATAAGTGAAAGTTGTGCTTATCTTGCATGTTTTATTGAGGGGGGCATAAGAGTTGATGGAGACTAAGACTTATTGTTTGAGGAAGGCATACCAGTGTTGTGGGTATTTGATTGAGTTTCTTGGAGGCTTTAAGGTGGGCACTTAAACCCTTGAGAGGCATAAGTGTATCCCCATGTTTCTTTTCTCCTTCTTGGCTTGAGTATTGATCCTTTGTGCTTGGGAAACTTGTGTGTTGTGATTTTTTTATTGTTCTCATTGTGTTGAATTTTTTTATATTGTTTCATTTTTGGGGCTTGGGGGCCAATGAGGAAGAAGACTTCTCCTCCTCATTGGATTATTGGTTGGGTGGAGAGTGTTTCCTACTCCCCTATTTTGTTTTTGTGGTTGTATTATTGAGAATATGGTAGAGCTCAAGTGAATATTTTGTCATAGTTGTACTTGAAGAAAATGAAGAGAGATCCCACTTTGTAAAATATTTTCCATGTTGTCTCCACTTAAGTGGAGGGCTTGTAAATTGAATTTTAAAGATTTTCAACTCCTTATAAATGTGTTGTGAAATTTTGATTTGTATTAAGCTTTCAAAATGTATGTATACTTGGAAAGTAGGAAAAATAAATTGTATTTGTTACTATGAATATCCCTTCAACTTGTAAAATTTACCAAGAGTGTATTGAATGAAAACTTGTATTTTAAATAGGTTAGCTCTTGTAGAATAAAATTACCAAGTCTTGTCTTATTAGATGAAATAAGAACCTTGAAATGGATTTGAAAATGAAATTGAAGCTCTCTCATTCTAAGCTTATACTCAACTTAAATATTTGCCTTAAAAGTGTGATATGATGGATGTCATTTGCTCTATTGTGAAAGAAAGTAAGTATTTTCTTGTTTTTATTGAAAAAAGTAAGCATATTGAAAATATTGAAATTATAGTTAGATCTCATACTATGTTGTACGATCCCTACATTAGTTGTGTTACAATTGGATAAGAAAACTCATTAGTTTCCATATTTCACCTATAAATAAATAGATTAAAAAATTTACAATTATTTTTCCTATATATAAGCCACTAAATAAATGATCTTAAATGAATGTTTAAATCTTTTTATTAAAAATTATTTAATTCTAATTAAAGTTGAGATTATTGGTGAAAATTAAATTTGTGTGTGTGTGTGTGTGTGTGTGTGTGTGTGTGTGTGTGTGTGTGTGTGTATAGATACCATTTTAAACCATATCTAAAAATAGAAAAAAGCCAATACCCGAATAGGGAAATTGTAAATAAAATACACAATAACAAATAATAATATGATCAAACCCTAGGAGAGGGTTACAAATGAAATAAGAAAAACAAATGTCTATATCCATCTTTGAGCGTGAGCATCCTTCCATGGCATCCATTCACCTTCTTCCAAACCTAGAAAATGAAAATGAGAAAATAGGGTAAAAGAATGAATAAGAGCACTTCATAAGGATGTTTAGGGTTAGGTTGAATACCTAAGATCCAAGAGCTCTAAATGAATCTATCTAATGGTTTTGAATCAACCCTACAAAAGTTAGGTGAGGATATTTTGGTGGAAAAGTGTTTTTAAATTAAAGGTATGTAAAAATTTTTAATGAGGCCACTAATGAGGTATTAGGATGGTAAGATTAATTAGTGACCTTTATTGCCTTAGTCAAGTGACTTTTATAAAGGCCTTGACTTTTGAAATTAATTAAATTAAATTTACACAAAGACAACTAGACAATGTTTATAATAGGGATTAAAATATATTTGAACTAAATTATAGGGTTAGGGTAAGTTTGACCTTAGCCATAGAATATTAAGTCAATAAATGACATTAGAAATATAATACTAAATTAAATAAATTTTGTAACAAGGGTATATGAATTAATTAATGAGAATTAAAGAGAATCCTAGAAGGGATTTAGGCTAAAATAATAATAATTAATTGTTAATTAAAATGAAGGATTTATTAATCATGAAATAATTAAATCTAGTTGAAGGTTATTTTGTTACTGACCCGTTTAAACACAAAAAAATTATTCAATAAATTTTCCTAACTAATTATTGGGTTTTATCTTGGAATTCTTGCAAGCTCCATGGCCTCCTCCCTTAACCTGCAATGTGAATGAAAATAAATTAGGGAAAAAAAGAGAATAAGAATTAAATCATAAGGATTTTAGGCAATCTTGATCCAAGGGCTCTAATAGATTTAATCCTAGGGTTGGGAATGAATCCTACAATTTTTTTAAGTGATGAGAATTTTATGGGAAATGGTTTAAAATTAAAGTAAAATTAATTTAAAGAGTTAAAGGGACAAGTGTAAATGTGAAAATTAAATAAATAAAATAAGGGTGTAGCATGGGTATTAATGACCTAGGTAGATGTGGCTATATTTAACTTAGGAATTGTTTTATAAAATTTTTTTAGGGACCTAAGCGGATAAATGAGATTAATTTTATATCAATTGTGGGTGTTATAGGTTCTACAACTAATAATCCATATCATAACTACACTAGTAACTATTACTATATACTTAAGTACTTTTTACATAAGGAAAAAATAAGCCATTAATAGAATATTGTTAGAAGGGATGAAATTTGTTTGGAAATTCTAGCAAGTAAACATTAAAATAAATATATATATATATTTATAATTTAGGGTCTTTAAGGTATTTTAAATTATTGTAAAAGTTTAAGGAAACAAATGTTATGACATTAAATTTTTTTAAATATGTGAAGGTCAGCTTGTGAATGTCACTACTGATAAATGTTATGACAACATTTTTGTTTGAAAATGTTGAAAGTTGCAATAGCATCTTAATTTTTAGGCCAATAGAATTCATTATTAATATTTTCTTTAATTGTTTTGTTAAAAATATACAACTTTAATGATATTTATTAATGTGAGACTTGTATATTTGTTTAATAACAATAATAAGACTCTCTTGAATGGTTAATAAACACATATAATAACAACTAGTTAAACAAATCTGAAACCTTTAGTAGAAACGCCTTCGGCGATACTAATAAACTCACATTTAATGGATTGTTATGCTAAAATTATATCTCCGTTGCCATTTAGAAAATATCCATTTCCATTAATTCTAAATAGTGTTAAGATTGGAAACCCTTAATAAACACTGACGTAATACTTACAATGGCGATCATAATAATTTATACATATATGTTCAAAGTCGATGGATCATAATAACATCTGTTTTATAAACATAAATACGGATTCGGAGGCAAGACAAAACAACTCATATACATACATACATTTAAATATGACATCATTTCCCTAAAGCGGAAAATACTATGGCAATCCAAAAAACTGAGCTAAGTGTGATTGTGTAACGCACCAAAAAATACCAACACAAGAACAACACAGTGAAATACAGGATAACTTTTTTTTTTGACTTTCTTTGACTCAACACGACACAACATGTCGTCACGAGGTTACAACCAACACTTGGAACCATTTTTTTACTGGGGAAGACAACAAGGTCGCACGGAAACATTCACACTTATCAAGGACAAATTTTTTTTTTTTTTTTTTTGACGAGACAACATGGAAGTCCAACCACATGACACGCTCACGGATAGGGCAAGCCACGGTAAGAAATGGTTAGGGTTTATTTATTTTGGTAAGAAACCCTTTAGTTCATGACTTAAGTTTTGAAGGAATCAATATATGGTTCGCACAAATTCATCTCACCAACTGAGTTAATTTCTTATATACATTGAAGAGTAGTTCACTTAAAGTCTTCTCCTTACTAAATCTTAATATCTTCCAACTAACCATTGTTTTCCTTTAAGCTTGTTTAAGAGTTCACCCCAAAGGGATAGTGTTCGCTAGTTTAGCTAGGGGTATCAATTTATAAATGTTTACTTCACAAAGGATGTTTTCATTTTGATCACTCATGGAAGTATTTGATTTCAAATAGATCGCCTTTACATTTATTTGTTGAATATAAAATTATTATTTTTGTTTAGCTTCTTTAAGGGTTAACCGACTCATTTTACTTTACTTATAAAATATTGTCGCTAAGTCTTAGAAAGATTTAACTTAACAATTTATTCCCAAGATCAAAGTTTTACAATACTCATATCAATGTAAAGATTGAGAGCCATTTCTCACAAGGATAATTTCAAGCTTAACTACACAAGAACAAGACACTTTATTTCACCATTACCAAACAATACAAGGCAAGAGGTCATATCAACTCTCTTTACAAACAATGTTACACAATTTACAACACATTGGACATTTTTACAAGGAACTTCATAATGGTTCGAGATGAAACTTTTACACTCTTTTCTTCTAGTCTACTTGCATAATCCATCTGCACAAATATTAACTAAAGTCGGTTCGAACCGAGCATGTTAAGGCTACACAATGCAATAGTAAGCTAACAATTAACAATATCAAGAAAGGAATATTCTAAATTCAGAAATGGATTAAAACACAACTCACAACTCCAATATTAATCTCATGAGAGAGAAAACTAAATCATCCAACAAGGAGAAAGTCCAAATACTAGTAAGAACAAAATTACATAAATCAAGGCAAGACCTTATGGATTGGGAACAAGAAAGTCAAGAGTGTTGATATCTCCTTCATGTAATCCTATGGGTTACGTGATTGGAATCCAAAATTTACTCCATCCAACTAAAGGGGTCCAAGAGAAGACAAAGCGTACTAATTATGATCGTAGGCGCGAAGGCAAAAATGACGTTATCCAATTATTCCAAGGGGGCTTCAAAGTAATATGGGTTCGATGCCCTTAAAAGAACACAACTATAGTTTTGGTTTTAACCAAGGAATTTACCATTACCTCCTTATCGGATTTCTTAAAACGTAGTACTAGTCAACCAAAACAAATCCACTTTTCCAAAAGCGTACGAAAGAGACACAGAAAGGGCCATTATTCTACCAACAAACCCTATCCTAATCGTCAACTTCTCTACATAATATAAGGGAAGTCTAAACCCAAAAGTCGTTAATAATTTTTATATAATTCAGACAATGTCAATAAACATTAAAAATAAAAATTGATTTCCCTAACAAAGCCACAAAATGGGACCTTTTAGAACCAAGTTGAAGTATAAGGTATTCGAGTTCGAAAACAAAGGGATTCGATACGCAGAGGGCAAAACACCAACGATGCCCCAGGCTCAAAAGACCTTACCACGAGTACAAGCACAGACCAAGAACCAACGCACCTAGCTATCAGGAAGGTTACGCAGTGCGGTAAGGGCTAGAAGTTCTATGAACTCCTTGCCAAAGGTATAGAAGATGGAAAATTTTACCCGATCCATGTGGGCTTATCAAGGAAAAGTCTTAGCAAATATCAAACAGATAAATATAACAGCCACCTATGATATTATCACTGAAATCAGCTGTCATCTAACAGGAAATGAGTTCACGAGTCCAGTACCATGGACTCACCTACAACTTTTGTTTCAGTCTAGCTAGTAATAGCTTGCTTGCGACCCTTAAAAAAAATTGTAGAGATTTCATTCAATTAAACGTACAATGTTTCCCCTTGCTTTAATCATACAAGAGTTTACATCAAGAATTAGGTATAGTAATACTCTCAACACGTGGAGGCCAAAATAGATGCCAGGTTATCCTTCATCTAGACTAGGTACAACAATCAACCATGTACAGTTCTAAAACAAACCCCAAATGCCATTTTCTAATCAAACATAAAGTAAGGAATGCCCATAGGCTTAAACAAGTTTCAGACACAACATCACTATTAATGTACCTTTTAGCAAAACAAGAGAGCCCTAAACGAAATGCGTATTTATTCAACCAAAAGAGGTATGTAGGCTTAACCTTCTATTTAGTAACCTTCAATTATAATTACCATCACAAATTCTTTTTAAAAGAAAGTCATATAAGCAAACAAAACTCAATAATGTTTCCTTCCCTACGAACTAGACTGCATCACTCAATATTACATAACCCATTTAGAAAAATATGAAATAGAGTAAGCTATAAGAGAGGAAGGAACATTCCAAGAAAAATCAGCGAAATTGGAATAATATTTAAAGGAACAACCACACAATCGGGCAAGTGATATAAACAACCACGAAAACATCTAGTCTAGGCACCATTCAAGAGGAAAGAAAATTCATTTCAAGATACTTTGAAAGAAGGTAGAAAACTATTACAAGGAGTAGATTTAACATGCCCGGTTTAAAACGCCATCTCCATATGCATATGATTGTTTCAATGCCATTGCTTTCCTTTAACCCAAAGTGCTTTGCGAGCTCGAGCTAGCACCACAATCACGCAGATGAAACACAGCTAACAAACCAACCCCATCATTTGAAGCTTGGACACGAGACAAATTGATTACACCACGCTCTGGCTCGGGTAGGCATCCACCGTGATGATACACAACCTTTTCCTTCATTAGATTTGGGGACAGCATCAAAATCTCGGTGCAAACATTTCAGCTATAGCCTGAAAGGCGTGATTATTCCAACAGAAAACTTTATGCTTGCCAGCTTGGTGACACGCTGAAGAAGCTCATATAATAGCAGAGTAAATTGTGTTTCATGAATATTCTGATATGAAACAGGCCCGCCTCTATGAGGTTCTCTTCCATGAGTTACATCAAACAGCAAGAAGATCTCTAAAGAGAATCTTTGTAAATAAATTTCATCAGGTCTCCTGGTAACAGCCACACTGTCACTTAATCGATTTTGATAAAAAAATATCTGGTAGGAGAATCTCGAATTTGAGGGTGCATTCGACACTTAACAGAAAATAACATAGCAACAGATGTGCATTGAGGATGTCGAGGCCTGAAATGGCGAAGTAGGCGAGAGTGAGACGATTAGTGTCCTGCTCCATAACCGATCTGCTCCATTGTTCGGATCCCACACTATTCTTCACCCTCTCGTCATCAGGAACAGGGACCATACCATCCATTTGAGGCCAACAGTTTCCTCCAGGACCCAAAACCCCACAATTGCGAACAGTGCAAATTTCACCTGAGTTTGCATCCTCTCTGGCACGTGCTTAAGGAGATCACTGTCTCATTTTCCGATAGGGGTATTCTCATAGGGAGAACACCTCCAGTGCAAAATATCATTGTAAATTTTGCATATAACATTAAGAAGATTCGGACACAAAGGGCGGTGGAAACAAACTAGTCCACGGGCCTACCCATGACTCAGAAACGGCTCGGCTGACATTTAGACAGACAACTCGGAGGAGGAGTTGGAATGCCCAACGAACAAGCAAGGGGTGTGGCCTTAGCCGCAAAACAAAATCACTGCCATATAGTCGATACTGAAAAATAAAAACCTTGAAGGAGAAACTCGAGTTTAAGGATACATTCTGTACTGAACAGATAACAATGAAGTTGGACAACCCGTTGGTTGGAGCGCTCAAACAAAACTTCTACTACAGCTACAAGATTTGATCGAGCTCCTTCCATGTTAAACTCACCACCTGGACAGAAGCGACTTTCCAAAATGAAAATGCAAGACAGTTCAACAACAAACTTTATCTCGTTCTTTCTACTACAGCTGCAAGATTTTGCTACAGCTGATCACGACTGTGTGGTCGCGTGCAACGTCCAGAACATCAGGATCGACACCCATGGCTCCTTGGGTTCGCCCTGCAGCTCACAGGATTCACTCTCTCTGGAAGCCACGGATTTTCTGGGATAAGTCTTTACTTCTCTACCCTGTAGCGGCTGCAAAAAGTCAGATACTTCCCCACGGCACTCTCATAGCAAGATTTCAGTTCTACGCTCCACGAGGTACAGGCATAGGCTAGAGGCATGCTGGTCTAGCATTGCGTGGTTTGGGAAAATTGTTTAATGCATTCGGTGAGACTGACAGCTACTGAAGCGCCCCCTGCCAATCTGAACCGACTCTCACCCACCTGCCTTCAATTTTCTCTGAAAAACTGTCCCCTCTCTTTCATTTGGTCAAGCAATTAAAATATGGCAGGAGGCCATACACTCCTCCACGCACCCCCCACTTGCCAGGAAACAAATTAAAAAAAAAAGAAACCTTCAACCCCACGCCAACCAAAGGAGTAAAAGCCATAAAGGCAGTCGGTGGATGACAAAGAAAAGATTAACATGGCCTGAAAAGGATTAATTTATTCCACATAAAATTTTATTATTTATTTACACAATTAAAGTATAATTGTTACTGATTCCTTTATTATCTATTCTTATTACGCTTTAAGACGTCGTGACACCTAAACGGGGTTCGAATAATCGTTTAGGAACTAACACGACAGTGACAAAACAAAATAATTTGATCGAGGGGTCGGGCACAAGAGAGATCAATACTATGGTTGAAAAGCTTGCAAGTAACTAATAACTATCTGCTAGAAGAAAATGACACTAACATAAATAATCGCCAATCGACAAAATAATTTAAAATATTATTTTTATCATTATTTTTTTTTTGCATGACTTTTATTAAAAACATAAAATTATTAATCATATTACTAGCGATCAAAAGGAACGCTCGACAAGGCGAAGACACAAACGTTTCAAAGGAACATAACAGCATTCATCTCCTAGAAGCATGGTCGTCGCAGAAGCAAGGAGCGACGATGAACGGGCATTACATTCTCCTCCCCTTAAGAAAGCATCGTCCTCGATGCGACATTACACAGAAGAAGAAAAAAAAAATGGTATGCATCAAGGGATAGATAAAGAAGAAGACACACCCTATGGTTTAAAATTTAGCTGATTAAAGCATGGCCATAGGGTAGCCTTAGGAACATCTGGTAGAAATTTTTAACTTTAAATGTTCTGTGAAGATTGGCAGTTCTTTCTTGTTCATCATTTCATTAGTCTCTTTCCATTAGCATTATTCTTAGTTTAATTCCTTTTAAAATTTCATCATTGAAGAGTTTTGGTTTATTCTTTATTGTGGGTGCCCAACATGGACTGCTAACGCAAACCCTATCAGGCTCACAAGACACTACAGATTCACAAGTACACAAGTAAATACTTCAAGATTGTATTACACCACAAAAGGTTACACAATTACGGAATAGAATAGGCACACTCCACATAACATAGGTACTCATCACACATCAATGACTGACATACCAAATACTCAAACAAAGAGTACTACAATCCACCAGACATTTCCTCAATTTGCATCAATGAAAGACTCACATAACAACAAACCATGCTACAGGTACATAGTGTCCACAAGGGAATCAATGACATGTCCACAACATCACAACACATAACCATCTGACATGAGTAACACATACATCAAAAGACCACTACCAAACATCACAATAACTCAACATATATCCTGAAACATCAACCATACAGACAAATATCATAAGCCTCCCTCAAACTCTTATGCCTCCCTCAAGTCTCTTATGCCTCCCTCAAACTCTTATGCCTCCCTCAAGTCTCTTATGCCTCCCTCAAACTCTTATGCCTCCCTCAAACTCTTATGCCTCCCTCAAGTCTCTTATGCCTCCCTCAAACTCTTATGCCTCCCTCAAACTCTTTTGCCTCCCTCAAGGAGGCCGGTTGTCTCTCTGTGCCCAAGGCACATCGAGTTTGGACACTCCTAACCCAAGTGACATAATAACGCGTAGTTCTCAATAACCCGCTAGTCATATGTACCCCTTGGGGCGTACCCCCATACAACGAAGCGGGTCCATAGGTCCAACCAATCCATGGTGCATCCCATGACCCTATTCCACACATCACGACATTAGAACCAGCACAACAATCCAGTCAAAGTGCCAAGTGGCAAAGTACAAGCCTTGGGCAAGGCGGTAAAAATTCCAAATTTAAAAGAAGACCCCAAATCAAGCTAAAATAAATGACCAAATGGCCAAAGTTAGTATCAAATCCCCATGTTAGTGCCACAAACCACGGAAATGCCCAAAATTGTAAAGCATTGCAATCAAGAAAAGATGCTGGTCCTTGCAAAATAAAATAAAAAGCTCAATTTACGAATAAAATCAACTTATAATAATGTCACATTACGATAACTGTGTGGCCTTATCTGGCCACCAAAGGGGTACTCAACGAGTTGCTGGCACTCGGAACATCGAGCCTCAGCTCGTAAAATATATATATCAATCCCGCCACCCTTCGACAAGGCTAAACATAGTCATAGATACACTAAGGTTGCATACATACAACCACATAGGGAGAGAGGAAAGAGTCACATGTAATCTACTAAACCAAGTTTTGACTCGAGTTATTGACCCATGGTACACCATTCCTCACTCTTAACATACACTTCTACCGATCTCCCTCAGGGTCGGTTAGTGTAAGGCTCACAACATAAAATGTAACTACATTACTAACACCATGGTGGCACACACATAGCTACCATAACGTCTCACGTATGGTAGGTATACGGGGTAGATCACAATCATACATTCACAGGGCGCAATACATCACTTTACCACATTCTGCACCCAAAGTGCAATCACAATACGATAGGGTTCATACACTCACCGTATGACCCTAATTCACGACATGAAGCATTACATATTACACAACTCATATATACGATGAACATAATAACATCACAACATAACAATAATTGCTTCATAACAAGGTAGTACACACATTTCTTCAGAACATGGTAAAAACATCATGATACAACTCGTTTCTTTTAACATCAACTAGTCATACAACACATTGATACACCCACATATCACAATATGCCACAATGCTCCAACACTACATCATCCACATTAAAATTATTTTCACACGCCACAAACAGTAATTCACACGTGAACTCTTCATAGAATCCACAAGAAGGAGAGAGAATACTCTCATCCCCAACACATCAACATGATGACAAATACGCACTGAGTGACATACACATCACGTGCGTTCACAATATCACAATTACGACAATAATCACATCACGCTTAAAGCACATTACTCTTCCAATATAAATCATCATCATACAACATCATCATCATCATGCAGTATCATCATGTAACACCACCACCACCATGCAACATCACCATACAACACCAATCCGGCCCATAGGTTCGAGAGCATGAACCTACGCTCTGATACCAAAATGTAACGCACCAAAAATACCAACACAAGAACAACACAGTGAAATACATGATAACTTTTTTTTTTGACTTGCTTTGACTCAACACGACACAACATGTCGTCACAAGGTTACAACCAACACTTGGAACCATTTTTTACGGGGAAGACCACAAGGTCAGCACGGAAACATTCACACTTATCAAGGACAATTTTTTTTTTTTTTTTTTTGACGAGACAACATGGAAGTCCAACCACATGACACACTCACGGCTAGGGCAAGCCACAGTAAGAAATGGTTAGGGTTTATTTATTTTGGTAAGACACCCTTTAGTTCATGACTTAAGTTTTCAGAAGGAATCAATATATGGTTCGCACAAATTCATCTCACCAACTGAGTTAATTTCTTATACATTGAAGAGTAGTTCACTTAAAGTCTTCTCCTACTTACTAAATCTTAATATCTTCCAGAACTAACCATTGTTTTCCTTTAAGCTTGTTTAAGAGTTCACCCCAAAGGGATAGTGTTCGCTAGTTTAGCTAGGGGTATCAATTTATAAATGTTTACTTCACAAAGGATGTTTTCATTTTGATCACTCATGGAAGTATTTGATTTCAAATAGATCGCCTTTACATTTATTTGTTGAATATAAAATTATTATTTTTGTTTAGCTTCTTTAAGGGTTAACCGACTCATTTTACTTTACTTATAAAATATTGTCGCTAAGTCTTAGAAAGATTTAACTTAACAATTTATTCCCAAGATCAAAGTTTTACAATACTCATATCAATGTAAAGATTGAGAGCCATTTCTCACAAGGATAATTTCAAGCTTAACTACACAAGAACAAGACACTTTATTTCACCATTACCAAACAATACAAGGCAAGAGGTCATATCAACTCTCTTTACAAACAATGTTACACAATTTACAACACATTGGACATTTTTACAAGGAACTTCATAATGGTACAGATGAAACTTTTACACTCTTTTCTTCTAGTCTACTTGCATAATCCATCTCGCACAAATATTAACTAAAGTCGGTTCACAAGAACCGAGCATGTTAAGGCTACACAATGCAATAGTAAGCTAACAATTAACAATATCAAGAAAGGAATATTCTAAATTCAGAAATGGATTAAAACACAACTCACAACTCCAATATTAATCTCATGAGAGAGAAAACTAAATCATCCAACAAGGAGAAAGTCCAAATACTAGTAAGAACAAAATTACATAAATCAAGGCAAGACCTTATGGATTGGGAACAAGAAAGTCAAGAGTGTTGATATCTCCTTCATGTAATCCTATGGGTTACGTGATTGGAATCCAAAATTTACTCCATCCAACTAAAGGGGTCCAAGAGAAGACAAAGCGTACTAATTATGATCGTAGGCGCGAAGCAAAAATGACGTTATCCAATTCTTCCAGGGGGGCTTCAAAGTAATATGGGTTCGATGCCCTTAAAAGAACACAACTATAGTTTTGGTTTTAACCAAGGAGTTTACCACTACCTCCTTATCGGATTTCTTAAAACGTAGTACTAGTCAACCAAAACAAATCCACTTTTCCAAAAGCGTACGAAAGAGACACAGAAAGGGCCATTATTCTACCAACAAACCCTATCCTAATCGTCAACTTCTCTACATAATATAAGGGAAGTCTAAACCCAAAATTCGTTAATAATTTTTATATAATTCAGACAATGTCAATAAACATTAAAAATAAAAATTGATTTCCCTAACAAAGCCACAAAATGGGACCTTTTAGAACCAAGTTTGAAGTATAAGGTATTCGAGTTCGAAAACAAAGGGATTCGATACGCAGAGGGAAAAACACCAACGATGCCCCAGGCTCAAAAGACCTTACCACGAGTACAAGCACAGACCAAGAACCAACGCACCTAGCTATCAGGAAGGTTACGCAGTGCGGTAAGGGCTAGAAGTTCTATGAACTCCTTGCCAAAGGTATAGAAGATGGAAAATTTTACCCGATCCATGTGGGCTTATCGAGGAAAAGTCTTAGCAAATATCAAACAGATAAATATAACAGCCACCTATGATATTATCACTGAAATCAGCTGTCATCTAACAGGAAACGAGTTCACGAGTCCAGTACCATGGACTCACCTACAACTTTTGTTTCAGTCTAGCTAGTAATAGCTTGCTTGCGACCCTTAAAAAAATTGTAGAGATTTCATTCAATTAAACTTACAATGTTTCCCCTTGCTTTAATCATACAAGAGTTTACATCAAGAATTAGGTATAGTAATACTCTCAACACGTGGAGGCCAAAATAGATGCCAGGTTATCCTTCATCTAGACTAGGTACAAACAATCGACCCATGTACAGCTTCTAAAACAAACCCCAAATGCCATTTTCTAATCAAACATAAAGTAAGGAATGCCCATAGGCTTAAACAAGTTTCAGACACAACATCACTATTAATGTACCTTTTAGCAAAACAAGAGAGCCCTAAACAGGAAATGCGTATTTATTCAACCAAAAGAGGTATGTAGGCTTAACCTTCTATTTAGTAACCTTCAATTATAATTACCATCACAGAATTCTTTTTAAAAGAAAGTCATATAAGCAAACAAAACTCAATAATGTTTCCTTCCCTACGAACTAGATGCATCACTCAATATCACATAACCCATTTAGACAAATATGAAATAGAGTAAGCTATAAGAGAGGAAGGAACATTCCAAGCAAAATCAGCGAAATTGGAATAAGATTTAAAGGAACAACCACACAATCAGGCAGTGATATAAACAACCACGAAAACATCTAGTCTAGGCACCATTCAAGAGGAAAGAAAATTCATTTCAAGATACTGAAAGAAGGTAGAAAACTATTACAAGGAGTAGATTTAACATGCCTGGTTTAAAACGCCATCTCCATATGCATATGATTGTTTCAATGCCGTTGCTTGCCTTTAACCCAAAGTGCTTTGCGAGCTCGAGCTAGCGCCACAATCACGCAGTGAAAAACAGCTACAAACCAACCCCATGATTTGAAGCTCGGACACGAGACATATTGATTACACCACGCTCCTGGCTCGGGTAGGCATCTACCGTGATGATACACAACCTTTTCCTTCATCAGATTTGGGGACAACATCAAAATCTCGGTGCAAACATTTCAGCTATAGCCTGAAAGGCGTGATTATTCCAACAGAAAACTTTATGCTTGCCAGCTTGGTGACACGCTGAAGAAGCTCATATAATAGCAGAGTAAATTGTGTTTCATGAATATTCTGATATGAAACAGGCCCGCCTCTATGAGGTTCTCTTCCATGAGTTACATCAAACAGCAAGAAGATCTCTAAAGAGAATCTTTGTAAATAAATTTCATCAGGTCTCCTGGTAACAGCCACACTGTCACTTAATCGATTTTGATAAAAAAATATCTGGTAGGAGAATCTCGAATTTGAGGGTGCATTCGACACTTAACAGAAAATAACATAGCAACAGATGTGCATTGAGGATGTCGAGGCCTGAAATGGCGAAGTAGGCGAGAGTGAGACGATTAGTGTCCTGCTCCATAACCGATCTGCTCCATTGTTCGGCTCCCACACTATTCTTCACCCTCTCGTCATCAGGAACAGGGACCATACCAGCCATTTGAGGCCAACAGTTTCCTCCAGGACCCAAAACCCCACAATTGCGAACAGTGCAAATTTCACCTGAGTTGCATCCTCTCTGGCACGTGCTTAAGGAGATCACTGTCTCGTTTTCCGATAGGGGTATTCTCATAGGGAGAACGCCTCCAGTGCAAAATATCATTGTAAATTTTGCATATAACATTAAGAAGATTCGGACACAAAGGGCGGTGGAAACAAACTAGTCCACGGGCCTACCCATGACTCAGAAACGGCTCGGCTGACATTTAGACAGACAACTCGGAGGAGGAGTTGGAATGCCCAATGAACAAGCAAAAGGGTGTGGCCTTAGCCGCAAAACAAACTCACTGCCACATAGTCGATACTGAAAAACAAAAACCTTGAAGGAGAAACTCGAGTTTAAGGATACATTCTGTACTGAACAGACAACAATGAAGTTGGACAACCCGTTGGTTGGAGCGCTCAAACAAAACTTCTACTACAGCTGCAAGATTTGATCGAGCTCCTTCCATGTTAAACTCACCACCTGGACAGAAGCGACTTTCCAAAATGAAAATGCAAGACAGTTCAACAACAAACTTTATCTCGTTCTTTCTACTACAAATTTTGGTAATATATTTCGCTACGGTGATCACGACTGTGTGGTCGCGTGCAACGTCCAGAACATCAGGATCGACACCCATGCCTCCTTGGGTTCGCCACTGCACTCACAGATTCACTCTCTCTGGAAGCCACGGATTTTTGGGATAAGTCTTTACTTCTCTACCCCAGGCGGCCGCAAAAAGTCGAATACTTCCCCACGGCACTCTCATAGCAAGATTTCGGTTACGCTCCACGAGGTACGAGCAAAGGCTAGAGGCGTGCTTTGGTCTAGCATTGCGTGGTTTGGGAAAATTGTTTAATGCATTCGGTGAGACCGCAGCCTCTTTGAAGCGCCCCTGCCAATCTGAACCGACTCTCACCCACCCGCCTTCAATTCTCTTAGAAAAACTGCCCCCTTCTTTCATTTGGTCAAGCAATTAAAATATGGCAGGAGGCCATACACTCCTCCACGCACCCCCCACTTGCCAGGAAACAAAATAAAAAAAAGAAACCTTCAACCCCACGCCAACCAAAGGAGTAAAAGCCATAAAGGCAGTCGGTGGATGACAAAGAAAAGATTAACATGGCCTGAAAAGGCTTAATTTATTCCACATAAAATTTTATTATTTATTTACACAATTAAAGTATAATTGTTACTGATTCCTTTATTATCTATTCTTATTACGCTTTAAGACGTCGTGACACCTAAACGGGGTTCGAATAATCGTTTAGGAACTAACACGACAGTGACAAAACAAAATAATTTGATCGAGGGGTCGGGCACAAGAGAGATCAATACTATGGTTGAAAAGCTTGCAAGTAACTAATAACTATACTGCTAAAAGAAAATGACACTAACATAAATAATCGCCAATCGACAAAATAATTTAAAATATTATTTTTATCATTATTTTTTTTTTTGCATGACTTTTATTAAAAACATAAAATTATTAATCATATTACTAGCGATCAAAAGGAACGCTCGACAAGGCGAAGACACAAACGTTTCAAAGGAACATAACAGCATTCATCTCCTAGAAGCATGGTCGTCGCAGAAGCAAGGGAGCGACGATGAACGGGCATTACAGATTGGATCCCATAACCTTACAGTCCCGCAAGATATAACATTATTTGGCAATACAATATTTACAGTCTCACCAAAATATATATACATAATAATACAGTTCTATATACACACAAAAACTCATTGGGCATGCGCTGTTTCTCTGTTGCAGCGCATTCTAGCACCCCATGTCTCCCTTGCACGTTTCGAATTTTTCTTAAGGTTCTGGAGTTGTTCCCCCATTGCTGCTTCCTCGCCTTACATTTCTCGTTATTTTACTATCGATACTAAAATTAAGATTATAATCATAGTCAGCCCTGAGCATAGGATCACAGAGTTTCGTAGGCTTCCTGTACTAGAAGAAACTTTTTGCAGGATTCCTCTTTCTCATCCGACGGACACACATCTGGATGGTAAGATTTTACTTTCTTCCCATAAGCTTTCTTCAGCTGGGCCAATTCAGCACTCTCTGGGACTGACAATACATCATACAAACTCATGCCGCATCTCTGACTTGCACTAGACCTATTTCTAACAGCTCTGAAACTAAATGGTGCCCATTGCAGCCTATTACTGAATGGGTAATCAAGCAGTTTTTCGCTAGAAAAGAAGAGATAACTTCGGGACTGGTAAGTAGAATGGCATGTTATTAAGCTGCAATTAGTCACTAAGGCGGCCATGGAAGCAAAATATTACATAAAGTACAGAATTAAGTGTGCAGGAAGAGCCCTGGGAGAAGTCATATATAAGGCAGAAAGGAGGGAGAGAGAGAGAATCAGACGAGGGTTTATCTTAACTCCTGAATTAAAATTTCGAATCCGGATAGGGAGGTTCTCAAAAAAATAATGAGTCGTGCCTTGTTTAATGCAACTTAGGGTTTTTTACAGTATATTTCTTGTCTATGACATTGCTGGTACGATTTTAAAAAAGTTGATAATTTTCATTTAATTTGATTTGCCCTTATGCGTCGCTTTAAACCAATCGCATTGTGATGTACGCTGTAGACTCGGGAACGGAGATTGATATTATATCATCAGCATGAGAGTGATTGATATATTTTTGGGTAAGTTACTCCTCCATGGCTTATTCGGGATATTGCCGTCAAACCACGTTTTGTACACGGTCATCCTTAGTATATATTAATGATGTCTTCTTAAATGCTAATAATAAATGTTATTTTTATTTTATTTTTGGATAAAATATAGTTATATTAGGGAAACGACCTATAGTTTTGTATGCGCCAAAACAAATACACTTGATTTCACCAAATGTTGCTAGAAAGGTATCAAATAGTTGTTGGCCTTTTGATTAATGGCATTTTAAGAGCCAATCGCAATGACACAAATGGCGCTCGAGTCATTGGTCCCTCTTTCAAATGTTTTATACTATTTTTCATTATACTAATTCAATTCAAAATCTATGATTCCCTCCAAATAAACATGGGAAACAAAAAAGGTGATGTTGCATGATCATATACTACACAATGATATTTTTTGTTGACGAGACACCTACATATATCTAGGCACCCCTACAGTTATGGTGTATGGTTGTAGGGGATCAACTCCACACTTACAATCATATAGGGTTTAGAAATGAAACATGCAGTATGTGTCAATGACATATTCTAAGAGAATAATTAGATTTAAAAGCCAATGGAATGAGCCCCACAATGAGAGAGAAATGATGATCATTCAAATTGTTGCGACTCCCATTATATAAGTTATCACCCTAGGGTATGGCTTCACTAGGTGATATTATTGGTTACATCTTGCATCACCTCAATTGTGTCTTAACCATCACCTTGACAACCAAATCGGATGAAGGCTTACAAGAGGATATTTTTAGATTCATCTAATGGAAATTGCATTATTGCTTTTTCAGGGTACTCAAACTTCCCCATTGCGCTAAAGGAGGTGAATGTTTAAGAGGAAAATACAATCATGTTAGATATGTCACTTATCCACATAAGTGGCACACCTATTTTGGGGACACACATGGAACTATTGTACACACATAGAATTCTTGCAAAATATATAGCTATACTTGTGCAAGCTTTAATTTAGCTTATGACTTGAGTCAAAGTGTGGCTTTACTTTAAAGTCTTTATTTTGGGCTTTATCTTGCTTTCCAAGAAAGGTTAATTATCGGACGTGCTTTGGTTATAAAACTACATGCTCTCATTACTGAGGAAGAAGGAGCCAACACTTTGTATAGTCGAAGGTAAAAGATTTGAATGTTTCTTATTGTATTTGTAATATTTATTAAAGTTTTATAGAAGAGGAAAAGTTCTTTTTCTAGTTTACTCGAAGGGGTTTCCTACGATAAATGCTATGTCAAAATTAATTTTCATGCTCTAGTTTATTTCATATGTACTTATTTGTACATTTTTTGGTTTATTTTATTTCTTGCAGGGATTGCCCAAAATGCAAACACATAGTATCTTAGATAATGTTGCAAACATGGTGGGGTTTTGTTTGATTTAGTTTGTATGGTATTTCTATCTTTGGTAATATCTCTAATATTTATGCTAATAACACAAGAATTAACATTGACATGTTTGATGGAAAAAAAAAATTGTGCAAACTCAAGATGAATGATCATAGAGAATGATCAATGGATTGATGTGACACAATAGAACTGCATGTTTGATACACAAAAGTGGGAAACCATTGATATGAAGTTAAAAGTATATATGTTTATTTGTTTCACACTTGGTGTTATTAAATGGTTGTAACAAGAATACTATAATTGAGTTGTTGGATAATATAGGAACATTGTATGTGAGAAGATCTTTGGTGAAAAACCATTTTGTAAGGAAGCAGTTAAATTATTTATAAATGAATGATGGTGAATTGGTGTAGAGAACCTATATAATATTAATTATCTTACAACCTAGTTTTTTCTATAGATGTGAAGATGGATGATGAGGACATGGGTATTATCCTTTTCTATTCCTTGTCAAACTCTTTGGAAAATTTGGTGATGGCTATTACTAGAACCATTATAGAATGCAAGTTTAAGGATATGGTGGAGACTTTGTTGTATGAATATGAATCCCATAAATGAATATCAAGTTCAAAGAAAGATTTCTCATTTTTTTCATAGAGAGGGGAAAAAGAAAAACATAGGGGATACAATATCCAAGTCTAAAAAAATGAAGACTCTATAGTGGTGTCTAAAACAATGCTTTGGAGTTGTGGTAAAATATGGCACTTTAAGAAGAATTACACGAGGAAGAAAGAAAAAAATCCTTAAAATAATGCATGTTTAGAAGATTGAGGTGTATGTATGAATGATGGTGATGCTTACCTTGTAACATTGAGTATAAATACATTAAATAATTCATGTATTGTTCATTTAGGTCCTAATTTGTCTCACATGACCCGTCATTAGGATTGATTCAAAGGCTATGATGTTCAAGATGGTGGCCAATTATTTTTGTGATATAACTCAACTGAGACATGATTGTGGGCATATGAAGAACAAATTAGAATCGAAAAGATTAGATACCCATAACACCTTAAATTTTAACACATAATAAGCTTTTCTAGAAACATAATATTAGTGAACAAGATGAATGATGTCGGCGTACATATATAGTTCAACAAAAGGGTGAAAAATATTACATGGATCTCTTCTTCTTGCAAGATAAGTCGATGCAAGAAATCTATCCAAGCATTATGTAAGAATGATAGTCGGGCGTAAGCAAGTAAAATATTGTATTAGAGGATAATACTCTACATCATGTTCCTAGTTCCATATAAAAAACAAAATGGATTTAAAATTATTTCCACCATCTGAATTGTTTATGGTAACCTTCATGAAGAATAAGAACACCCCTTAGAAAGATGTTGAACAACATGGCAAGAAACATGATCGAATGACGTTTTGTCATCGAATATTTTAAATAATCAAACCTCATCCCAAGAATGAGATGTATCCCCAATGACATCTCAAAAAGGTACCCAAAATTGTACACACACGAACAACACAATGAAAGACAGGATTTTTTTTTTTTTGACTTGCTTCCACACATGACACGACACAACATGTCGTCACAAAGTTACAACCAACTCTAGGAACCACTTGTTACGGGGATAACCACAAGATCAGCACGAAACATTCACACCTAAAAGGATAATACATTTTTTTTTTTGACAAGACAACATAGGGTCCAAACACGAGAACACACTTACGCTTAGGGCCAACCACAATGAGATATTCTTGGGGGTTATTTATTTTAAAAGGACATCTTACAATTCTTAGCTTATGTTTTCAAGGAGGCTCAAGATATGATCCGTATAATTCATCTTACCAAGCCAAGATTATTCCTTTGACATTGAGTAATTATCTTTAAATATTCTCTATTATGACATTAATTTACTTAATTCGTTTATCAAGAAAAAGGAGTATTTAAATTCCACAACGCCATCTGCTCACCACTAACGCTACTAAGATTCGTTCTTGCTCACAAGACAACATGGTTTTAAGTTCAACACACTTAAGAGAAGAGATACAAGGTGCCTTGAAAAAGGGTTAGAGGGAGAAGGTCGAGATGAAACATTTTTAGGACCTCATTAGTTATTGCCAGTATTAAATTGAAGCTAGGGCTCTTAACCAGATTTAACAACAACTTTACTTAGGCTTCGCTAAAAGTATTAACAAGGAGTAAAAATTTACTTTCCAAAGGCTAGAGATAGATTGTGTGGTTTCAAAATTGTTTTCTCCTATTTATTAAATCTTATTATCTTCCAAAACTAACCATAGATTTCCTTTAAGTTCGTTTAAGAATTCCACCATGAAAGGGATAGTGTTCATTAGTGTAGCTAGGGGTATCAAGTTATATAATGTTACTTACAATGATAGTCCTGCCCTTGATTACTTAAAGAATTTCTTGCTCTCAAGTTGGTGACCCTTATGTTACTTTTTTTGAATACAACTTTTAATTTAACTTCCGAAGTATTAAAAATCCCATGTTAGTTTACTTATGACACTTTATTACTAAGTCATGGCAAGGTTTAACTCAAAATTTATTCTCAAGGCAAGTTGTAGCAACACTCATTTACAAGAACAAAACAAGATTACATCATTTCTTAAATATTGATACTCCAACAAAGTCACTTAACAACAATAACCAAATTTTCTTATAATTTCAATGATGGTCAACCAATACAAGGTTTCCAAAGTTCAGATGACAAAGTCCACAATACATTATACTGAGACATTAATCCTATTTTAAACTTTCCACTGGACGTTAACAAAAGTTGAACAACATAAAAGGTTTCAAGCAAGGGATCTTCTCAACTGAGGTTGATGACAAAAGTCTACAAATCTATCCCTCATCTACACGCAAAATCCATCTACAGACAAATTTTCTACAAGAGTCAGTTCACGAGAACTGAGCAAGATAAGGCTACACAAAACCACCATAACTATTATCTAACAATATCACAAAAAGGAAGCACTTTATTACAAGAATTGGTTCAAACCTCTAAACACTATTAACACATCAAGTTATAATAAAGTCTTCATCATGCCAATCAAAGAAGGAGAAGACCTTGTACTTCAGTTAGGAGCAAAACAACGAAAGTAATAATCGTATGAGAATGGCCCTTGGCCCTATAAGGAGATATAAACAATCTAGCAAAGAACAGAATTCCCATCAAGTAAGTAAATAACAATAATTACAAGATTGAGATTTGATATAAATAGACCAACCATCTAGAATTTTATCAAAGGTACCAACGCATAGGCTAAAATAATACATTTCTAAAAGAACAAAAGTTGATCGGCCCAAGAAAGGGGAAACACGGGTTTCAAAATTTAACACAAAAAGTCATGTATAAATGAGTTTCAAACCGAAATCAAATAGAGTATACACACAACATAAGTTTCGAAGCGAAGGCATAGTATACTAGTTTTGACCATTAACTACAAGATTTTCCAATCATCCAAGAAGGGTCAAAGTCTTACAGGCTAGTAGCTAGCATGCGAGAGGATAAGGGGGCTCCGTCACACAAGAGTATACAATAATGTCATCAACAATTTTTAATACACTAAAGGTTTGCAAACTTCCACAACAATTCTAATGTTTGATTAATTTAAAATAAATTATCCATTTCCCGAAACAACCATATTTTACGGCAACCCTTGGTAACACAGTCAACCGTCACACAAATAGATACAAGCATAATTTCTAAGTGACTTTATCAAAACAAAACCTTCCGCTATGAATTCATAAGATTATCACACGAAAGCTGGGTTTTTCCCGAAGGTCAATCACATTTAAGGAAATCTCCATCACAACCTATTACGGTAATTACGTGCATAAAAACTGACCAATATTAATTAATAGCGTTAACATTACAAGGGAGAAAATAATGCAAGTTAGGAAAGATAGAAGAGCGCCATCAGAAATAATTCTGAGAGGGGGATTAGACCAAACTATTCTAGTGTCAATGAGGTATTGGATTCGCACAATGAAACCTCTAGCTTAGTTGATCCGAAAAGCTAGTTATGATTCAAGTTGATAGGCATGGTCAAGGTACTTCTTGAGGATGGCCTTAAAAGCCTAGAAACAAGATGAAGGATAGTATAAAGTCTAAACACGCGAGACGGAAAACACGTTGCACACGAACCCTTTATTCTACCGGTTTAATACCGAAACTCTAAGTCAAGCTAGCCCACGCATTGCTCAACAATCCTACAACCTTTCTTTCTCGATGCCAAAAGGTTATCAAAGGGACTTGCGAAGGAGCTAACAAAACGTTAAAAGACAACTTGGGTGCTAGGGAGGAGCTTCACAGTTATCGTAACTTACTTCCATGATATCGAAAATACTAGTTAATCAACATAACAACTTGCAACTCAATCGCAGAGAAGAATTAATACATAAACAAACAGACAAAGGTCTATCATTCGAGTAAGAGAACATAACATTCAAAGGAGAGGGCACACGCATCCTTTCGACCCACATTTTTTCAACGATAAAAGCTAAAACAAGAAGACACAAGAAGAAAGGAAATCTCCCATCATCGCATCCAACCGACAAATCAATGCAAGGAAAAGTGGTTCGATTTCACAATATTTTTAAATAAAATAACTATAGAAAAGTGTAGAAATATCTTGCATGTTTCTCCAGCTTCAACAGTCATATGCACTCCACACGGGCCAGCATAAACAATAGCATGAGACAAGGTTGTGAGAGTGACTGCTGCTGGCGATGCCAAAGGGCCAAATGTGATAACAGGATAGATAGATGGGGTAAAAATTTAACAGTTGAGTCCTTTCACAAAACCACCTCACACCACCTCGTAGTACACTTCTGCACTGGAAACAACTCGAGGAGATTGTCTTCCATCTTCCCTCGCTTCAGCAGTCCTATGAGATCATCAAGGCTGTTATCAACCAAGTACTCCTTGAAAAAGTCTGTGACGAATAAAAGCACGATGCCCTTGGCCATAAGACAACCCAATTAATCCAGAGAAAAAGACCATACAGAATGACAAAGTCGGAGAAAAGAAATATCAAGAGATGCTCTCCTCGTAGTCTCCTAGCATTGGATTTACTGCAGGCTCTTTCTCACATTTCCTGTTCTGCCCAAGTAGCTTTCCATTTCCTTCAAGCAGTACTCTCCTGCTTTTCCCAATCTCCACCTACTCTTCTTCTTGCTTTTCATCCCAGAGATGCATACCATACATCAGATTTGATGAAGTAAACAACATAGTCCAGTCCTCTTAACATTCAGAAAAGAATACTTTTTCGAAAGTGAAAAAATAAAGTCTGATTCCTTCTTATCGCTGCAAGTTCCATATGATGCACCTTGTTATAGTGCAAATGTGCAGCCCATTGCTTACAGCTTGCTTCACTTAGCAGCACCAATAATCTCCATAAGAACATTGTCATTGTTTAAGATGAGAGAGCTAGATTGCATTACCCACAACAATTTCTCTAGCAATATAATCTTGGAGATAAACTTGGTTGCAGTGTGGCAGTCAACATCTGCTAGAAGGCTCTTTTGAACTTAATATAATAGAGTGTTTCTCCACCATGTTTATGCCACAGAGACTCGATATCATCATTTCATCTTTGTCCAATGAATTTTCTGGATTTACTTCACTAAGATTACCAGAAATCTCTACAAGAACATTTCCCTTTTTTTTTTCTTTTAAAGAAATGGAACCACCTTGCCTCTCTCACAAAATTTGCATTGCAACAATCACGACAAACCTGATGCAGTGTGGCAGAGGAATACTTTTACTTTCCTTGTTCACTCAGCACATGTTCTGAATCTGACAAAATCCTGCTACCTTCATCTCCCAAGACGTTTTCTCCAACATTGCATAGATCTCCCATGCCTGTGGGTGTGATCTGTCACCTACACAAAAGCATGCACCATTTTATTGCCTTTAAACCAACTACATCCGAGTTTCTTTTTAATTCCTCTATCCTTCATCGATCTCCTTCCTGCACCCTCTCTTTCCTTTCACCCCTCGCCATGAGAGCCTACCTACTTAGTGACTCGATGAAGAAGTTCATATAATAGCAAGAAAATCATGCTTCATGAATATACTAAAATGAAACAGATCCACGCCTATGAGATTCTCTTCCATGAGTTACATCGTAAGACAAGTAAGAAGCAATAGAGAATCTTAGAAATAAATTTCATCAGGTCTTCTGGTAACACTCCTGCTGTCACTTAATCGATTTTGATACAAAATATCTTGAAGGAGAATCCCGAATTTGAGGATGCATCAAACTAAATAGATAAAACATAGTGGACAACCTGCTCGTTGGAAGCACTCAAAACGGCTTCTGCTATACGCAACGCAAGATATTGGAACAACCGATCACGATGGGTCGCGTGCAACCAGAACACTCCTCGCAGCCCAAGAAAAGGAGGTAACACGCCTGCTACACTATCTTGTAGCTTCATCCACACCCACGTCAAAACAGGCTCACGCAACAACCAAGGGCAGAGAAAAACGTGCCAAGAGGGAGAAAAAAATGCCCATACGCAGAGGGGAAGAAAGCAAAAGAAGAAGAAAGTTCGTAGAAGCAGTAATAGGAATAGAATTGCTAAAAAGGGACAAGAGACACTCAAATGCGTTTCTCCCTCCATCAATGCCTGCAGCTCCAGAAAAATGCGCCTCCCAACCATACGCATTGAAGAAGGAGATCAAATGAGATCTAGGTGAAGAAAATCGGGACTCCACCGACTCCCGTCTCCCTCACGCAAGGACAGAAAAAACGCTGATAGACAGTCATAAAAGAATTTGCAGGTTGGGTGGTTGGCAGGAGGCCACGGTGGCAGAGGAGGCAGGTGGAAAAAAAGGATCCGATGCCCAGCTGGGCATTACATTCTCCTCCCCTTAAGAAAGCATCGTCCTCGATGCGACATTACACAGAGGAAAGGAAAAAAAAGTACGCAACAAGGGATAGATGAAGAAGAAAACACACCCTATGGTTTAAAATTTTAGTTGATTAAAGCACGGTCACAAAGTAGCCTTAGGAACATTTGGTAGAAATTTTAACTTTCAAGATTCTGTGAAGATTGGCAGTTCCCTCTTGTTTGTTATTTCATTAGTCTCTTTCCATCAACATTATTCTTAGTTTAATTTCTTTAAAATTTCATCATTGAAGAGTTTTGATTTATTCCTTATTGTGGGTGCCCAACATCAACTGCTAACACAACACCCTATCAGGTTCACAAGACAATACAGATTCACAAGCACACAAGTATATACTTCATGATTGTATTACACCACAAAAGGTTACCCAAATATGGAATAGAATAGGCACAGTCCACATAACATAGTACTCGTCACACATCAATGACTGACATACAAAATACTCAAACAAAAGAGTACTACAATCCACCAGACATTTCCTCAATTTGCATCGATGAAAAATTTCACATAACACCAAACCATGCTACAGGTACATAGTGTCCACAAGGGAATCAATGACATAACCACAACATCACAACACAATTCCATCTGACATGAGTAACACATACATCAAAGACCACTACCAAAACATCACAATAACTCAACATATATCCCAGAACATCAACCATACACACAAATATCATAAGCCTCCCTCAAACTCTTATGCCTCCCTCAAACTCTTATGCCTCCCTCAATCTCTTATGCCTCCCTCAATCTCTTATGCCTCCCTCAAACTCTTATGCTCCCTCAAGTCTCTTATGCCTCCTCAAACTCTTATGCCTCCCTCGGGTATCTTATGCCTCCCTCAAACTCTTATGCCTCCCTCAAACTCTTATGCCTCCCTCAAACTCTTATGCCTCCCTCAAGTCTCTTATGCCTCCCTCAAACTCTTATGCCTCCCTCAATCTCTTATGCCTCCCTCAAACTCTTATGCCTCCCTCAAGGAGGCCGGTTGACCCTATGGTCCAAGACACATAGAGTTCGAACACTCCTAACCCAAGTGACATAATAACGCGTGGTTCAACAACCCGCTAGTTATCTGTACTCCTTGGGGCGTACCCCTATACAACGAAGCGGGTCCATAGGTCCAACCATTCCATGGTGCATCCCATGACCCTATTCCACACATCACGACAATAGAACCAGCACAACAATCCAATCAAAGTGCCAAGTGGCAAAGTACAAGCCTTGGGCAAGGCGGTAAAATTTCCAAATTTAAAAGAAGACCCAAAATCAAGAAAAATAAATGGCCAAATAGCCATAGTTAGTATCAAAATCCCCATGTTAGTGCCACAAACCAAGGAAATGCCCAAAATTGTAAAGCATGGCAATCAAGAAAAGTTGCTGGTCCTTACAAAATAAAGTAAAAGCTCAATTTACGAATAAAATCAACTTATAATAATGTCACATTACGATAACTGTGTGGCCTTATCTAGCCACCAAAGGGGTACTCAACGAGTTGCTAGCACTTTCGAACATCGAGCCTCACTCATAAATACATATCAATAATACAACTATCATCACCTCCATCTGAATCATCCCGCCACCACTTCGACAAGGCTAAACATAGTCATAGATACACTAAGGTTACATACATACAACCACATAGGGAGAGAGGAAAGAATCACATGTAATCTACTAAACCGAGTTTTGACTCAAGTTATTGACCCATGGTACACCATTCCTCACTCTCAACATACACTTCTACCGATTTCCCTCGATCGGTTAGCGTAAGGTTCACAACATAACATGCAAACAACATCACTAACATAACGGGTGGCACACACATAACTACCATAACGTCTCACGTATGGTATGTATACAGGGTAGATCACAATCATACATAAAGTGTAACACATCACTTTACCACATTCTGCACCCAAAGTGCAAAGCACCATATGATAGGGTTCATACACTCACCGTATGACCCAAAATCACAACATGAAGCATTACATATTTTCACAGTCATACATACGATGAACATAGTACATCTCAACATAACATCCATTGCTACATAACAAGGTGGTACACACATTTCTTCAAAACATGGTAAAAACATCATGATACAACTCATTTCTTTTAACATCAAACTAGTCATACAACACATTGATACACCCACATATCACAATATGCCACAATGCTCCAACACTACATCATCCACATTAGAATTCTTTTCACACATCACAAGCAATAATTCACACATGAACTCTTCATAGAATCCACAAGAAGGAGAGAGAATACTCCCATCCCAAACATATCAACATGATGACAAACACGCACTAAGTGACATACACATCATGTGCGTTCACAATATCACAATTACGACAATAATCACATCACGTTTAAAGCACATTACTCTTCCAATATCTACCACCATCATGCAACATCATCATCATCATCATGCAATATCATCATGTAACACCACCACCACCATGTAACATCATCATATAACACCAATCCGGCCCATAGGTTCGAGAGCATGAACCTATGCTCTGATACCAAGTGTAACGACCCAAAAATCCACACACACGAACAACACAAGAAAGATAGGATAATTTTTTTGACTTGCTTCCACACATATAACATGACACAACATGTCGTCACAAAGTTACAACCAACTCTAGGAACCACTTGTTACGGGATGACCACAAGGTCAGCACGGAAACGTTCACACCCAAAAGGATAATACACTTTTTTTTTTTTGACATGACAACATAGAAGTCCAGTCACAGAACACACTTACAGTTAGGGCCATCCACAATGAGATATTCTTGAGGGTTATTTATTTTTAAAGGATAACTTGCAATTCTTAGCTTATGTTTTCAAGGAGGCTCAAGATATGATTCATACAATTCATCTTACCAAGCTAAGTTTATTCTTTTGACATTGAGTAATTATCTTTAAATCTTCTCTATTATGACCTTTATTTGCTTAATTCGTTTATCAAGAAAAAGGAGTATTTAAATTCCACAAGGCCATCTGCTCACCACTAACGCTACTAAGATTCGTTCTTTCCCACAAGACAACATGGTTTTAAGTTCAACACACTTAAGAGAAGAGATACAAGGTGCCTTGAAAAGGGTTAGAGGGAGAAGGTCGAGATGAAACATTTTAGGACCTCATTAGTTATTTCCAGTATTAAATTGAAGCTAGGGCTCTTAACCAGAATTATCAACAACTTTACTTAGGCTTCGCTAAAGGTATTAACAAGGAGTAAAAAATTTACTTTCCAAAAGGCTGAGAGATAGATTGTGTGGTTTCAAAATTGTTTTCTCCTGTTTATTAAATCTTATTATCTTCCGTAACTAACCATAGATTTCATTTTAAGTTTGTTTAAGAATTCCACCATGAAAGGGATAGTGTTCATTAGTGTAGCTAGGGGTATCAAGTTATAAATGTTACTTCGAATGATAGTCTTGCCCTTGATTACTTAAAGAATTTCTTGCTCTCAAGTTGGTGACCCTACATTACTTTATTTGAATGCAACTTTTAATTTAACTTCCGAAGTATTTAAAAATCCCATGTTAGTTTACTTATGATTCTTTATTACTAAGTCATATCAAGGTTTAACTCAAAATTTATTCTCAAGGCAAGTTGAAGCAACACTCATTTACGAAGAACAAAACAAGATTACATCATTTCTTAAAATATTGATACTCCAACAAAGTCACTTAACAACAATAACCAAATTTTCTTATAATTTCAATGATGGTCAACCAATACAAGGTTTCAAAGTTCGATGACAAAGTCCACAATACATTATACTTGAGACATTAATCCTATTTTAAACTTTCCACTGGACGTTAACAAAAGTTGAACAACATAAAAGGTTTCGAGCAAGGGATATTCTCAACTGAGGTTGATGACAAAAGTCTACAAATCTATCCCTCATCTACACGCAAAATCCATCTGCAGCAAATTTTCTACAAGAGTCATTCACGAGAAATGAGCAAGATAAGGCTACACAAAACCACCATAACTATTATCTAACAATATCACAAAAAGGAAGCACTTTATTACAAGAATTGGTTCAAACCTCTAAACACTATTAACACATCAAGTTATAATAAAGTCTTCATCATGCCAATCAAAGAAGGAGAAGACCTTGTACTTCGAGTTAGGAGCAAAACAACGAAAGTAATAATCGTATGAGAATGGCCCTTGGCCTATAAGGAGATATAAACAATCTAGCAAAACATAATTCCCATCAAGTAAGTAAATAACAATAATTACAAGATTGAGATTTGATATAAATAGACCAACCATCTAGAATTTTATCAAAGGTACCAACGCATAGGCTAAAATAATACATTTCTAAAAGAACAAAAGTTGATCGGCCCAAGAAAGGGGAAACACGGGTTTCAAAATTTAACACAAAAAGTCATGTATAAATGAGTTTCAAACCGGAAATCAAATAGAGTTTACACACAACATAAGTTTCGAAGCGAAGGCATAGTATACTAGTTTTGACCATTAACTACCAGATTTTCCAATCATCCAAGAAGGGTCAAAGTCTTACAGGCTAGTAGCTAGCATGCGAGAGGATAAGGGGGCTCCGTCACACAAGAGTATACAATAATGTCATCAACAATTTTTAATACACTAAAGGTTTGCAAACTTCCACAACAATTCTAATGTTTGATTAATTTAAAATAAATTATCCATTTCCCGAAACAACCATATTTTACGGCAACCCTTGTAACACAAACAACCGTCATACAAATAGATACAAGCATAATTTCTAAGTGACTTTATCAAAACAAAACCTTCCGCTATGAATTCATAAGATTATCACACGAAAGCTGGGTTTTTCCCGAAGGTCAATCACATTTAAGGAAATCTCCATCACAACCTATTACGGTAATTACGTGCATAAAAACTAACCAATATTAATTAATAGCGTTAACATTACAAGGGAGAAAATAATGCAAGTTAGGAAAGATAGAAGAGCGCCATCAGAAATAATTCTGAGAGGGGGATTAGACCAAACTATTCTAGTGTCAACGAGGTATTGGATTCGCACAATGAAACCTCCAGCTTAGTTGATCCGAAAAGCTAGTTATGATTCAAGTTGATAGGCATGGTCAAGGTACTTCTTGAGGATGGCCTTAAAAGCCTAGAAACAAGATGAAGGATAGTATAAGAGTCTAAACACGCGAGACGGCAAAACACGTTGCACACGAACCCTTTTATTCTACCAGTTTTAATACCGAAACTCTAAGCTGGCTAGCCCACGCATTGCTCGCACAATCCTACAACCTTTCTTTCTCGATGCCAATAGGTTATCAAAGGGACTTGCGAAGGAGCTAACAAAATGTTAAAAGACAACTTGGGTGCTAGGGAGGAGCTTCACAGTTATCGTAACTTACTTCCATGATATCGAAAATACTAGTTAATCAACATAACAACTTGCAACTCAATCGCAGAGAAGAATTAATACATAAACAAATAGACAAAGGTCTATCATTCGAGTAAGAGAACATAACATTCAAAGGAGAGGGCACATGCATCCTTTCGACCCACATTCTGATCAACGATAAAAGCTAAAACAAGAAGACACAAGCAGAAAGGGAAATCTCCCATCATGGCATCCAACTGACAAATCAATGCAAGGAAAAGTGGTTCGATTTCACAATATTTTTAAATAAAATAACAATAGAAAAGTGTAGAAATATCTTTCCATGTTTCTCCACTTCAACAGTCGTATGCAGACTCCACATGGGCCAAGCATAAACAATAACATGAGACAAGGATGTGAGTACTACTACTGGTCCGATGTCAAAGGGCCAAATTTGATAACAGGATAGACAGATGGGGCAGAAAATTTAACAGCTTGAGTCCTTTCAAAAACCACCTCACACCTTCTCGTAGTACGCTTGCACACATGAAACAACTCGAGGAGATTGTCTTCCATCTTCTCTCACTTCATCAATCCTATGAGATCATCAAGGCTTGTTATCAACCAAGTACTCCTTGAAAAATTCTATGACGAATAAAAGCACGATGCCCTTGGCCATAAGACAACCCAATTAACCATTAATTACCAGAGAAAAAGACCATACAGAATGACAAAGTTAGAGAAAAGAAATATCAATAGATGCTCTCCTCGTAGTCTCCTAGCATTGGATTTACTGCAGGCTCTTTCTCACATTTCCTGCTCTGCCCAAGTAGCTTTCCATTTCCTTCAAGTAGTACTCTCCTACTTTTCCCAATCTCCACCTACTCATCTTCTTACTTTTCATCCCAGAGATGCATACCATACATCAGATTTGATGAAGTAAACAACATAGTCCAGTCCTCTTAACATTCAGAAAAGAATACTTTTTCGAAAGTGAAAAAATAAAGTCTGATTCCTTCTTATCGCTGCATGTTCCATATGATGCACCTTGTTATAGTGCAAATGTGCAGCCCATTGCTTACAACTGATTTGCTTCACTTAGCAGATTTGATAATCTCCATAAGAACATTGTCATTGTTTAAGATAAGAGAGCTAGATTGCATTACCCACAACAATTTCTCTATCAATATAATCTTGGAGATAAACTTGGTTGCAGTGTGGCAGTCAACATCTGCTAGAAGGCTCTTTTGAACTTAATATAATAGAGCATTTCTCCACCATGCTTATTCCACAGAGACTCGATATCATCATTTTATCTTTGTCTAATGAATTTTCTGGATTTACTTCACTAGGCATTACCAGAAATATCTACAAGAACATTTCCTTTTTTTTTTTTAAAAAAATGGAACCGCTTTTCCTCTCTCACAACAATTTGCATTGCAACATTCCCGGACAAACTTGATGCGATAAGTGTGGCGGAGGAATACTTTTACTTTCCTTGTTCACTCAAAGACATGTTATCAATCGACAAAATCCTGCGCTACCTTCATCTCCCAAGACATTTTCTCCAACATTGCATAGATCTCCCGTGCCTGTGGGTGTGATCTGTCACCTACACAAAAGCATGCACCATTTTATTGCCTTTAAACCAACTACATCCGAGTTTCTTTTTAATTCCTCTATCCTTCATCGATCTCCTTCCTGCACCCTCTCTTTCCTTTCACCCCTCGCCATGAGAGCCTGCCTACTTAGTGACTCGATGAAGAAGTTCATATAATAGCAAGCAAATCGTGCTTCATGAATATACTAAAATGAAACAGATCCACGCCTATGAGATTCTCTTCCATGAGTTACATCGTAAGACAAGTAAGAAGTAATAGAGAATCTTAGAAATAAATTTCATCAGGTCTTCTGGTAACACTCTCACTGTCACTTAATCGATTTTGATACAAAATATCTTGAAGGAGAATCCCGAATTTGAGGATGCAGAAAACTGAATAGATAACAACATAGTGGACAACCTGCTCATTGGAAGCACTCAAAATGGCTTCTGCTACAGCTGCAAGATTTTGCAACAACTGATCACGACTGTGGTCGCGTGCAACCAGAACACTCCTCGCAGCGCCCAAGAAAAAGGAGGTAACACACCTGCTACACTATCTTGTAGCTTCATCCACACCCACATCAAACCAGGCTCACGCAGCAACCAAGGGCAGAGAAAATGTGCCAGGAGGGAGAAAAAATGCCCATACGCAGAGGGGAAGAAAGCAAAAGAAGAAGAAAGTTCGTGAAGCAGGTAATAGGAACAGAACTGCGAAAAAGGGACAAAGAGACACTCAAATGCGTTTTTCTCCCTCCATCAATGCCTGTAGCTCCAAAAAATGCACCTCCCAACCATACGCATGAAGAAGGGATCAAATGAGATCTAGGTGAAGAAAATCGGGACTCCACCGACTCCCATCTCCTCACGCAAGGACAGAAAAACGCCGATGATTACGGTCATAAAAGAATTTGCAGGTTGGGTGGTTGGCGGGAGGCCACGGTGGTAGAGGAGGCGGAGTGGAAAAAAAGGATCCGATGCCCAGCTGGGCATTACATTTTTGGTGAGAAATGTTTTAGGATGTCACCCAAGAGATTTATTATATAATATGGTTGTCATATTTCTCTAATATAGCATACCATAATTTTTAAAGGTTTTTGGTGTACTAACCTATCATGTCATGTCATCTACAATAAATAAGGAAACATATGTGTAGTGCCCACTTCCCTTTGAAACATTTTGATATTGATTATGACATTGTTGACTCAGTATTATGGACATTATTGTGAATTTTGATTTAGTATGATGATTAGATGTTAGAGCATGGACTATTATCGACTCTGATTCACATATGATGCATGATAATTGTTAGCAAAATTTTATATAGATTTGGACATGGTTATATATATTTATGGATGTGGTTAGGACATGTGATATTTGGATAGATTGAGTAGACCGAGAAAATTGAATTAAAATTGATGATGATATAGTTGTTGATGAAACTATGAGTGATATTGTTGATTGTCTTGATGATTGTTGTGATTCACATATATATCGATGACCTTGAAATTATATTTATATTCATTTGGATGTTTTGATATGGCCATGAGGTTTGAAGGAGGTATTTTTGTTTTGCAGGTAAAAATATCACAAAAACATCGGGGATTGAAGACCAACCACATTGGAATTCTAGATGAATTCAACAAGGTCACCATGGAAACTTGTATTTGTTTGTGGGTGTTTGTGAAACGACCCAAAAATACCAACACATACAACACAGTGAAATACAGGATAACTTTTTTTTTGACTTGCTTGACACATAACACGATGCAACATGTCGTCACCAAGGATACAACTAACACTGTGAACAACTTGATACAAGGATGGCCATAAAGGCAGCACGGAGACATTCACACCTATCAAGGACAATACATACATTTTTTTTTCTTCTTCTTGACAAGACAACATGGAAGTCCAACCACATGACACACTTACATTTAGGGCATCCCATGAGGAAATTCTTATTAAATTTTCTTGTTTACTAAAATGTCTCTTAATTCTTAACTTACGTTCTTATAAAATTTCATGTAATGATTCACACAATTCTTTTCACAAGGGAGAACTTCTGTCTTTTCAACTATTGACTAAATAGCTTAAGGCCAAGCTTTCTAAACTAGGATCATCAATTTTATGTCCAAGGCTTTTTTATTCATTTGATTTTAGAACATTTTCCATTTCTTACAAGGTTAATTAAACTTACTCAAGTCACTAACACATGTTCCACACCTCTATTGCACAGGTGAAGGCATAAGCTCCGATTGAGTGGAAAGTACCGCTTAGGGTTCATAACAATAGCCTTCTTGTTTAAGGATCAAATGTTGACCTTGCTTAAGAAATATCACCATGAATCAAGGCAAGGGTTAACAGAACAGGACAACAGAATTTAGCTTCAAGGTCACATGGTTTACTATCCGTCTTTTATTGAGGTTAAGAGTTTATCAAGATTGGTTAAATGTTCCATCTAGACTTTACTTAATTAAGTCTGACAAAGGAAAACATTCCAAACGATAGAGAGAGATTTAAGGTTTAATTAATCAATTTCCCTCCTACTTATTAAATCCTATCATCTTCTAAAATCTAACCATTGCTTTCACCATGAGATCATTTAAGGTTTCACCATAAAAGGATAATGTTTATTAGTTTAGCTCGGGAAAAACAAGTAATCATATTTTGTTACAAAAGATAGATTCCTCTTGATTGTTCCAGGGCTTCAAAAGCTATCAAGTAGATCACATCTACATTAATATATTCATATATATAAATTTTAGTTTAACTTTTATAAGGACTATCCAGTTCACTTTATAGTGCTTACTAACTCATTACTACTATGTCTTAGAAGGATTTACAACTCAACATTTTAACTCAAGAGCAAAGTTTGACAGTTACAACAACAATACTCTACAATACATTTACTAAGGCACTGACCCTTCTTCTAAAATTTTTCCACTAGATGTTATCAATAGTTTAACCATAAAAGACAACGTACAAGCACCAAAGTGGATATCATCTATGCAACTACAACAACCACTTCTTTCATACTTGAGCTCGGAAAAACAACCTGCAAAAACATGTTAGCTTTTGTCAGTTCAAAAGAACTGGCATGAGCATGCATTCCCTTTTCCTAGATATTTCATCAAAATTAATTGAATGACTAGTGCATGATTTCCATTCCAAGGCATAAGCAAAAGTAATTTGTATGAATGTAACAAAATAGATATCTAGTTAACAAAAGGCACACTGCAGAACATATGAAAGCCAAAATTGTGCATTTTCTATCCAAGGTTACCCTTACACCATACATTCTAAATTATAACAAATTTCCCACATAATACACCTTTTTATTTTCCTTAAGTAAGATAGCGATAGCAGCTTCACATTCACAAAACAGAATAAAGGAATCGTACAACAACCATCCGATATGGAAATAGTAAATTCTCCTGATAATGTAAAAAAAAAAGGGTAACAAGATTTATTATTCCGAACCTCCCTACTCAGAGCAAGAGTGCCACACAAGTCCACTAAAATCCATACAGCCTATGGGGGCTATGGCCACTCAAGGACCCAATTCAAAGATCATGTAAAAAGGAAAGCATTGCACATGCGTACACCTTAAAGTATGTAGCTGACGTTTTTGATTGTTATACCCAATATTTATTTATATATTCAAGGTTAAACAACGTCCACGTATGATAAGTTGCAACTTTGAAAGCACTCTTAAGCCTCAAGTGCCAACTCCGCACATCCCTCAACGAAAAACCCTTCATTCCCAACATGATAAAATATTTCAATGTTATACACTATTAACTTACTTACTGATATAACGAAGAAAGGTCTCAAAAACATTGTTGCTTGGGGGGGTAAATGTAATTTACCCTCACAGGTCCCCAAAAGCATCTCAAGCCTCAGACCTAGTTCCATGTTCACCACATCCGACATATACTTCATTGTTTGTTGCTCGGAAGGGGTAAAACACTGTTCATGCACTCACTACCATGGGGGCGTCCGACAAGGAAGGGCTTTTCTTAAAATAATAAAAAGAATTAAGAAAACTTACACAGTTACGTCGGGCGCATAGGATATCCCATGTACAAAATGAGAGCCCCTTGAATACTTTAAGTATTTTCTCCAAAGGTTCGAGTAAGGTTTTCCTTATAACAAACCCTCAAATTTTCCACCACAAAGAAGTCGGTGGACCTTTCGTAAGACCAGTTTAGGAGATAATACAAATGTAGGACTGACGAGGATATCCCTTGGTCAGGGTACTAAAATTTTTAAGGTCATCATAAGCTAGGTAAGCAAGTTAGATTTGGCCAAAACATGTTTGCCTAAGACGGCGTCGAAAACCCACTATCAAGTCATAGCCAGTCACATCCGACAAGCATAATACACAGTTCGTTAAAGCTTCTAAAAGGAAATAGAAATTTACAATGTTCCAACTTGTAGTCGACCTCCCAGGGATGAAATTGGGATGAAATTGTACCAAATTAGATTGCTAAAAAGAAAAGGATGAGCAAGGGTCTCTCTAGTATCATTTCCAATACGAATTAAGATTAGACCGTGATAACATCAAAGGACAATAAATACACTTCTTCTCCAGAGGTAAATAGTTTTATTCATTTATCACCTGCTCTCCTCTATAACCATAGGGATACATAAAGGAGGTAAAAAGCAAATCACATTTTTTTTTTGTTTTCTAAAGAGGACAAACTTAAACAAACAACTCCTCATTGCCATGCTGAGGAAGGTCCAAAACTAGGTCGCAGAAGGAAAGAAAACTGCTCCTACAGGCATAACACAGACGTATCTAATAAGACCCCTCACACATCTAGCAAAAGCAAGAAAATACACTCTTGGCGGGGAAAGGCGTGCAAAAGCCACACAACATTTCAAATGATAAAATCTCACGCAGAGCTTATCTCAAACCAACACAGCACACAATTACCAGGAGAACAAGCAATAATCATGCATTTAATATAAAAGAAATAGCTGGAAAAAGGGAAAAAACAGCTCATGCCTGTTCCTCCTGATTCAACATCACTCCTGGCTCTGAAAGGCATCTACCGCAATGGTAATTAAACCTTTTCCTTCATCAGATTTGAGGACAGCATCAAACTCTCGGTGCAACATTTCAGCTGTAGCTTGTAAGGTATGATAATTCCAACAGAGACCTTTATGCCTGCCAAATCAGTGACTCGTTGAAGCAGCTCATAAAATTGCAAGGTAAAATGTGCTTCATGAATATTCTGATATGAAACAGATCGGCCTCTATGAGGTTCTCTTCCATGGGTTACATTGTACAACAAGTAGGATTTTTGTAAATAAATTTCATCAGGTCTGCTGGTAACACCCTCACTGTCACATAACCGATTTTGAAGAAACAACCTCTGTACATGCTCTGGATCTGAAATATATCCTGCTACCTTCATCTCCCAAGACATTTTCTCCAACATTGCGTAGATCTCCTATGCCTATGGGTGTGATCTGTCACCTAGGACCGGCTCTAAAAAAAATCATCCCTCCTTTTTCTTTTACAATACGTCTTGAAACCTCATTTAAAACCTCTGCAACTTGACCATCTTCTAGTGTTGAGGATTTTCTGAGGTGAATAAGGTTTGCCACCAAATCAGGATTGAATGGCTTCTCATTCAACGCATAACGAATATATTTCCTTAAGATCTCTTTCATGTTAAAACCAGTCTTTCGCATAAGCCGCTTCAGTGCCTCGTAGCTTAGCTCATCTTGCTTAAACTGTAATAATTCATCCAATGTCCTGCACAACATTGCATTTGTGCGTATCAGTCTGCGTTTTTTTTTTTTTTGCACGGGGACAGTTGAGCTTCCTAATTGTCTTAACCACTGCTATGACAATGAGAGACCCATGTAAGCCAATGGCATAGCTGCTAGCCAAGGCAATGATGTCTGCCCCACTCTGGGTCCAGGGATGGCCTGTACGACTGTTCCTGTAAACTGTGCAAGATCCTCTGCCTTCTCCTGTATCCATGTCAACTCCACCTCTTCTTCTATATACTCCTCCTCTTCCTTAGCAGTCACATTCTTCTCTGCCTCTTTTCCCTTCTCAGCAAACCTCACTGGACTATCCTCTGCGCTCACCCACCTCTCTCTCCAAGATATACCCTCCAGCCACCCGGTAGTTGTATGCAAATGCTCAACATACGCCTCTTCCAATTCGACGCAGGTATTGCAGGCTATTGCCCAACATTCCTCGAAATAGATGGCACGGCGATCCATAAAAGTAGGGCACCCGTGGTTGTCGATCTTGCTGTACAAATGCAGGACCTTCCGCGCTTCAAAGAGTAGACGGTGCACGGCAGTTGAAGGGAATCCAAAGTGCTGCACTATATCATGTATCACAAAATCTGGGGATAGCCATTTCAGCAGGGCTTCGAAAGGCTTCTCCAGACTGTCAATGGCTTGGAAGAGAAGCGGTATTAACCCTAAAACTACCTTCAAGATTTGATCGAGCTTCTTCCATATTAAATTCACCACCTGGATGAACGACTTTCCAAAATGAAAATGCAAGACAGCTCAACTAAAACTTTACCTCGTCCTTCTAATATGGCTGCAAGATTTTGCAACCACGGATCACGACTATGGTCGCGTGTAACCAAAACACCAGGATCAACACCAACGGTTCCTTGGGCTCGCCCTGCAGTAGCTGTTGCACTTAACTCTCTCTGGAGGCCACTGGTTTTCTGAGATAAGTTTACCTCTCGACCCTATAGCTGCTGCATACAACCAAATCTTCCTCACGGCCCTCCCAGGAGAAATTCAGTTCTACGCTCCATGGATGCTGCCTGTACAACACGATTTTGAGACCCACACCCACCCTTGCAGCGTCAGGGAGACAGACCTTCATTTCACCATTACTGAATCACTATCCAGAACACGCTGTAGCAATTCATCTGTTTCAGCATTTGATGGAGTGCAAAACAAGCATCCGTGGTTGGACAGACATGACAGGAGACCACGTGAACAGCAGGTGAAGTCAACATTTTAATGAATGAGCAAGTGCGGCACCAAAGTATCTTGCGTGAGCAGGTAAAAAAGGAAAACAAAAAGATTTGCAAGACAGGGAAAATAGTGGGTGCGGCCACCAGCAAGGATTCTGTCACATCATACATTAATAGCTCCACCCTCCACGCCAAGAAGGAGATGAAGTTTTGAGGCAAGGTAGGTTTGGGGGAGCATTACAATTTGATTGTTATTATGGATTTCCATGGTGGGGATCCCATTCAAATGTGAACAAGGATTTATGTTTTCTTTTATTTGGTACTTTGTTAATGTTGTATGTGTTTTACAAGTGATGGGCTTTCCCTTTTCATGATTGAATTAAATTGTGGTAAATAATGTGAGTAATCTTATCATGAAAATTAATTAATCAAATTGGGTCATAAGAAAGTAATTATTAGAGTTGTTGGTCTAAAATTAAACTCATTGTATGAAATATTTGAGAAATGTGTAAGAGATGTTTAAGTTGATTTTGGAGTATGAAACACACCACCTTCTTTGAAATTCAAATTTGTTCTTGGAGGATGATTTTGGAGGCTTGTGGGACAAGTTAAATTTGTCCCACACCTATTACATTTACTTACCAACCATACCTATTGTTTGGGATTTAAATTTAGACTTTCATTATGCACTTTTGTAAGTCAAGTTGAATGTTTTAATTGCACTTTTCTTACATGTTTTAATTTCAGTCCTTATGGGGTGTGGGCTTGATTTGAATGTGTAAGTAAAACTATCATATTATTCAGCCACCTATTTATTATGCATTGGAGAATGAAGTTGATTTTGGTGTTGGAATTGAGGAGGTGTGAATTGGCATCCTACATGGTTTGTTAGGAATAATATTAGATATTGTGAACATTATTATGAGTGTGGAAATAAATAATATAGTGTAATGTAATGAAACTATTTATGAGTTGTTAACTCATGTAAATAGTTGTAACTAGATAATGTTTGTTGTGAGAGAATAATGGGATTGAGAGTTTGAGTGATATATTGTGGGGATTAGGAGAGCTATGTGGGATGAGTGTTGACTCCTAGAATCAAGGAGATCAATGTAACACCCCGTAGGACCACTCGCATGAGGCCAAAATACAAACCAAGTTTAGAGAGAAAATTATGAAATAATTTTTTTTTTATTAAGTTCAGGTTATAAGAGGACAGTTGCGAGGCGTCGGAGATGATTATCGATTAATTAAAATTGCCTCAAATTTCAAATTCAATATTACACCTTCATTACTTTCCTCAACAAGGTTCTAAAGTTCTTGTTTAAGAAATTTCATTAGCTTGTCGAACATGACTCCGTTAATCCCCGGTTACAAAAGGAATTATTTAAGGACCCTTAAATTAATTAAAACCCCCTTTTCTTTTATTTAAAACAAATTATAATAATACAAGACTCACACTTTGTAATTCAAGGTCATAAATATATAATGATTAATTGCTTGCTAGAAGGGGTCAAGTGTACACTATCTTGCTAGTTTTCCACCCCCTTTCTTTTTATTTCTAATTGTCATTCCACAAATAAATTAACCCCATCACTTAAGTGATGTAGGGTGCATCCTCCACCCTTGGATCTAAATTTTTCCAACCCTTAGATTTAGGCTTGGCAAGGAAACCCTAGAAATCTCTATGGATTGCCATATATTTTATCTCTTTTTATTTATTTTCTTTTCTACACCCAAAACCCTCATTTCTTTTGCTCTTTGCTTGCAAGTTAAGGGAGAAAAGGAGGAGAAGGCCAATCTATGGAGGCCATTACAGCCATGGGAGCTTAAATCAACAAAATTCGGCTCAGATCTTTAATGGAGGAGTTTTTTTTTTAAGATCTGCTCAGTCTGGATTGTTTTGGATCTCCCCAAATCCTCAGGTGCGCGGATACGGTATATATACATATATATTCATATATATAAATAGATAGATATATATATATATATATATATATATATATATATATGAAAGTAAAAGTGTCTGTGGCCATAGAATGACCGTGAGAGGAGCGGATTATACCGGCCGCGCACATCCGCGCAGGTAAATGGCCGCTTTTTTTTTTTGAAACGGAATTTTTTTCTTTGTTACATATGTATATAGTGGGACGATTAAATGGGGAGGCGCGAGCCCACCCCCACCCCATAAGGTATATGGGTTGGGGGTGGGGTCGCGCCCTTCCCAAACCATTGAACCTCCAAAATGCAGCGGAGTCGCGGCTGCATGCACGTGCCGACTGTAATTTGTTTTATTAATATCATTTCTTTTATAAAAAAAACGTGAATACATATATCTGTGTGTGTGTGTGTGTGTGTGTGTGTGTGTGTGTGTGTGTGTGTGTGTGTGTGTGTGTGTGTGTATATATATATATACACAAACACACACACGTGTGTGAGTAATGGCAACAACAAAAATTTTAAAAATAAATAAAAGAAATTCACGCTTTTTTAAAAAAATCTATTTTAATAATAACTTCTCCCATCATTATTAAATATTTTCATTATTGAGAGTATTAAATATTATTATTTTTTATTTTTTTTTATTTTCAAAATAGTAATAAACATATAAGGAAATATTGGCAAGTTATAAACTTGTTTTTATCTTCTTTTCTCTTACGTTTGATAATTGTTGCATATAAGGTAGAAATAAGTAATATTTCATTTCTTTAACCAATGTTGAAATGATTTGCAATGAGATCCAAATAAGAAACTCTTACTACAATTTAATATTTAGTCTACTTGTTGTCCAAAGTAGAAGTAATTGTGTTTTAAATTTCTATCTATCAACAAGAAGGAAACTAGCTTTTACTACACATATAATTTGATTAATACAATGAAATAAAACCAACATTTCACAAGAAGGTATTTACAACCAATCTCCCTATTAGTATATTCACAAAATTATCACAAGCCTTTTGGTACACATCATTTCTTTATTTTCTTACAATCTTTTCAATAATGCAAACATCTTGCAAGTAAAATTTTACATTCAACCATGTGACTTTTGGTGCAATATAGATTACAATGTCCTTTATTTTTGAATGAAAACAAGATGATACAACTCTCTTTCTCCTACAAATTTACAACAAAATAATGTATATAAGGTAAATGGAAAGAGTCTTCACAAGCTCCAAGGTGCTCTTCATCCATGCTCCAAGTTCCAAGTAGCTCAAATCACAACCAAGATAGGGGGAGAGGCAACACTCTCCTCCCAACCAAAAACTCAATGGAGAAGAGAAGCAATCTCCTCCATTGACCCCCGAGCCCCAAACACAACACAATGAAGGGTGGTCTCCAACTCAAGGCAACAACACTTGCTTCCACAATACAAATTTTCTTCACAACATTCAAGGTTGAAAAGAAGAAACAAAAAGGAAACACAAATAACACAATACTTTTCACAACAAGGCTTTCATCCAAGCCAACAAGAGAAGGAACTATGGGAAAGTTTTCCTTATGCCTCCCCATTGAGATGAGATGCCCATCCAAACCCTCCACAATAAAACTCAAACCCCTATGACTCTTATGCCTCCCTCAAGTACCCCTTTTTCCTCCCATACTCTTATACCTCCCTCCTCTTATGGCTCCCTCAAGAACAAGGTAAGAATGTGAACATTCTTACCCAAGATGGGCATCTCTCTCAAACTCCCTCCACAATTTCCTATTCTACTCTTATGCCTCCCTCATGAGTTTTCCCATAGACCTCTCCTACACTACATATTAAGCATTCTATCCATTTTTCCACAACACACAAAAGTAACATACATTTTCAACAATTTTAAGCATAGAAGCAATAACAATAAGAAAGCAAAATGGAGAAGGTTTCCTACCTCTCCATTGGAGAAGTCTAAACCAAGAAGCTTTGTCTAAGCTCCCTCCAAAACAATCCAAGCATGCAAGTCCAAGCTCCTCTTTCTTTCTCCCAATTCTTTTCTCAAAATAAAATAAAAAGAACTCCTCCACAAAAATCTCCAACCCCCTCAACAAGAGAGGAAATTTCCATAAATAGACAAAAGGAAAGGGTGAGGGTGATGTGGCTCCATGTAGGATGCCACATCACACATCCTCAAACCACCTCCCATAGTCAACTCAACTCCCAAAACACAATAAATGGGTGGTTGGGTTGAATGACATCTCTTTTCCACATCCATCCCTTCCCATGTGTCTTAAGGCACAATTAAATGCAAATGGAAGAAAAGTGCACTCCAAAGTCATATTTCCCTTCCCAAAACAATAAATAATCCCCTTTTTGGCTTCCCAACCCATAGATATGGTTGGTAAGGGGTTTTGGGAAGTGTGGGACAAGTTCAACTTGTCCCACAAGTCCCCCAAAATTGCCCTAAATCTCAAATTCGAGATTCAAAGGATTTGGAGTGGTCAACACTCAAAACAAGCATTCAATACAAGAGGAAAACACAAGGCTCAAGGAGCCAACCATCAAAATTAATTACACCTACTAGACTTCCCTCCAAAACTTAAAATTTAAAACAAGATGTTAAATTAATCTAAACATACTTAGCAAAAGTAATAAAAAAAAACATCACAAATGAAATCATCTACTAAAGTAAGTTAAAACAAGTAAATAAAATTCTTAACCCCTTGGTCACATTAGAAAATTTCCCCCTCATGGAATTTTTTTTTTTAACAACATAAAGAAAACAAAAGCAACACAATACAATTCACTAGTTGCCTTGATGACCAAATGTTGTAACCACCCGACATTCTGTTGTGTTTGGTTCCCAATCCCCCTTTAGGTTGTGATCATGTTGTGTTTCCTGCAAAATACAAAATACCTCCTTCGGCCTTGCGGCCATGTTAAAATGTCCAAAATAACCATACGCATGAAATTTATTAACATCTATACATAATTCAATTATCCATTATTTCAAGGTTTAGATCACAACTTAATCATGCATTCCATCATTATCCAAAGTTATAGTAATGTAAATTCAACAACTACATTCTACTTATCATGGCGAAGAAATCCAATGTTAGAACACATGCAATATATCCATATAAAAATAATATCGGTATCCAATAGTCTATCCATGAGTCAGTGTAGATCATACTGAAAACAAAATCCAATCATAACCCAAATGCATCTACTCACAAAACATCATGCTAATCAACGTAAGTATAAGTCATGTCCATATCCAAAAGTCTACATAACTCAAAATGATAATCAACTAAGTGTCATAGGGAAGTGGGCATTACATCCCCCTCCCCTTAGACTAGACTTCCTCCTAGAAATCACTGAAATAAGTGTAGGCCCAAACCGAGCTTGCAATGATGTAGCATCCTCCCAAGTAGCGGCAGGTCTCATCGCACTGTCCCCACCGAACACGTACCTGATCAATCTCTCTGCCTCGAAGGCCCGGGGTCCTGTGCTCTAGAATACGTACGGGCTCCACCATCACCTGCCCCTGATCCTGTACCTGCAATGAGGTCCAATCTAATACATGAGAAGGATCTGCTACATATTTCCTAAGAACAGACACATGAAACACGTCATGGACGCGAGACAAGCTAGGTGGAAATGCTAGGCAATAGGCCAAGGGGCGAGGTGCTCCAAGATCTCGAAGGGACCCACAAATCTAGGAGCAAGCTTAGAACCTTTTCTGTAACGGATAGGGCTCTTATGCGGTCTGACACGAAGAAACACCTTCGTGCCTACCTCAAAACTGCGATCTGTCCTATGTTGGTCTGCATACTTCTTCTGTCTATCCTGTGCCTCCTGCAATCTCTGTCTAATCAAGGTAACCTGCTGCTCCATGTCCTGTAATAATGCTGGCCCAAGGAAACCCTGTCCTCAATCCTGTCCCAGCTAAGAGGTGTCCTGCACTCTCTACCATATAATGCCTGAAAAGGAGCCATGCCTATAGAACTCTGGAAACTATTATTATAAGCGAACTCTACCAAATACAGATACTCCTCCCATCTCGACTGATGATCCATCACGTACATCCTGAGCATGTCCTCCAAAATCTGATTCACCCTCTCTGTCTGTCCATCTGTCTCAGGGTGATAAGCTGTGCTGAAATTAATCCTCGTCCCTAGGGCATGCTGCATGGTGGTCCAGAAATGGGAAGTGTACAAAGGGTCGCGGTCGCATATGATCTTCCGCGGAATCCCATGTAGTCTGACAATCTCATCAAGATATACTCGTGCCACACTACACTATTGTATAGGTAGTCTTCATTGGGAAAAATGAGCTACCTTACTTCGTCAATTTATCCACCGTGACCATTGATGGCGTCATGGTGGTATCTCGACGCGGTAACCCAACAATGAAATCCATAGAAATGGTGTCCCACTTCCACTCTGGTATGGCGTGAGGATAAAGGAGGCCAGCTGGATGTTGGTGCTCGGCCTTCACCCTCTGGCACTCTAAACAACGTGACACAAATGAAGCTACATCTCTCCGAAGTCCTCTCCAAAAATACAACTGTCTCAGGGTGGCGTGCATCTTCTTCACCCCGGGATGGGCTGAGTAAGGTGCACGATGAGCCTCTGTCAAAATGTCATGTCTCAAGCCTCCATCTCTAGGAACATATACCTCGACCTCGTGTGCGAGAAGACCATCTGACTCTAGTGAAAAACCATCAAACCTCCCCTCAAGAGGTCTCTGAGACTCAATCTCTGCTCTGGCTGCAAGGTAGAAACTATCCTGAGGAAGCTGCTGCAAGATCCTACTCCGCAAATTTGTGCCCACTGAGGTGGCCATAGCCACATGTCTCCGTCTACTCAAGGCATCTGCCACCATGTTCTCCTTTCCCTTCACATGCTCTATCTCCATGTCATACTCACAAAGTAACTCCATCCAACGTCGCTGACGAGCATTTAGATTGGGCTACGTGAAGAGGTGGCGAAGACTCAAGTGATCAGTCCTGAGTGTAAATCTCCGGCCAAGAAGAAAATGTCTCCACCGCACTAAAGCATGTACTACTGCTGCAAGCTCAAGGTCATGGGTCGGATAATTGAGCTCATAATCTTTGAGTTTGCGAGACTCAAAGGCAACTACTCTACCCTCCTGCATTAGCACTCCTCCAAGTCCTGCCAAGGAAGCATCTGTGCATACGTAAAACTCTCCATGAGATTATGGCACTTTGTAGAATAGGTGCTCTCGTAAGGTATTCCTTTAGTGTCTTGAAGGCCTACTCACATCTATCTGACCAAAAAAACTTCTTCCTTTCCGTTTGAAGGGAAGTGATGGGAATGCGTAATCCGAGAAAAGTCTGAACAAACCTCCTGTAGTACCTGCTAGACCCATGAAACTACGCACCTCGGTCACACTAGTGGGTGCTGGCCAATCCATGATGGCTCGAATCTTGGAAGGATCGACTGTGATACCTTCCCTAGAAATAACGTGGCCCAAATACTGCACCTCAGGCTGAAAGAACGCACACTTCTCCAAGTTCCCGTAAAGGCGCTGCTCGCGAAGACACTGAAGAACCTGGCGAAGGTGCTCCTCATGCTCCTCACGTGTGCGTGAGTAAATCAGAATGTCATCAAGGAAGATAAGCACGAAGCGATCAAGGAAGGTCCTGAATACCCCATTCATCAAACTCATAAACACTGCGGGGGCATTCGTCAAACCGAAAGGTACCACTGTGAACTCGTAGTGGCCATATCTCGTGCGGAAAGCTGTCTTGTGAATATCTGTCTCCGCAATCCTGAGCTGATGGTATCCTGACTTAAGATCTATCTTGGAGAAAACAGTAGCCCCCTTCATCTGATCAAACAAATCGTCAATGCGTGGAAGGGGGTAACGATTCTTGATCGTTACCTTATTCACCGGTGACGGTAGTCAATACACAAGTGAAAAGATCCATCCTTCTTTTCATGAAGATGGTAGTGCACCCCAAGGGCATACAATAGGGCGGATTAGGCCTTTTCCGAGAAGGCCCTCAAGCTGCAACTTGAGCTCACATAACTTAGGTGTAGTCATCCGATAGGGTGCTCGTGAGATAGGCTCTGCACCTGGAACTAGATCTATATGGAAGTCAATCTCACGTGGGGGAGGTAATCCCGGTAGCTCCCCTAGAAACACATTGGTGAACTCTGATAAGATGGGATGATCATCGAGGGAAGGTCCTCTTGACTCATCCTCTGATCTGTCACTGACCGTAATAGCAAACAACTGACAACCCCATCGCGCACACCGCTTAAGCTACATAGCGGAGATGGTGCGAATGGATATGGCCCTCCTAACTCCTGCTATCACTGATTCTACTCCAAGATCATCTATGCAAGAAATCGTCTTATGGTAACAATCCACTCTAGCTCTGTGAGCGGACAACCAATCCATGCCTAAAATGATGCCATAAGATCCTAATAGAAGGATCCGAAGATCAGAAGTAGTGGTGAAGGGTCCCAAATCCACTACACACTCCTTAACTAAGGAGTCTACAGAAATCTTGGCTCCAGAAGCCATCTCAACGTCCCAACTACGGCCTTGCTAACTGCCACCATCCTACAACGCTCTACTAAGGATGGTGCAATAAAAGAATCAGAAGAACCAGAATCAAATAATATAGAGGTGGAAATACCACCAACACTACCTGTCGTCTCAATCCAAGTACTCTGATGCTCAGCCTGGCGGTTCTCGACCACTGCGTAGATCCGATGACTCTGTGCCATATCTCCAACAATAGGCTCGAGCTCGTGTCTTACCCTTAGTAGGGTTCTGTGGGCAATCTCTCCAAAGATGTCCAACAACACCGCAACCATAACAGCTGCCTGGTCCTCTCCAGTGGGAAGCAGCTCCAGCTGGTACTCTAGATAATTGAGATACAGATCCTAACGATCCGGCTATGAACTGTTGAGGTCTCTGCTGACGAGCTCCTGCTGACTGAGCTCTCGGTGCACCCTGTGTCCTGATGGGACCCCAAGGAGGAGGCCCCATACTATGTCCTCTCTGTGCATCGAATCTCTGAGGAGGTCGGTAAGGTGGGCGGCTCTGCTGCTGCTGCTGCTGCTGTGGTGGCCTGAATGAAGCTTGCCCTGAATTCTATCCACCACGCGGAGGAGGAACTGACCCCTTCGACCTATCATCCTGCATCTGCTGGATATGGCTTCAAACTCGTCTCTAGCTCTTGTGCCTTCCCCCGTGTCTCCTCTGCAATATAGACCTTCTCCACGGCCTCTGCTAATGTCTGTGGGCAGTGAATGCACACTGCGCCACCTAAATCCAAGTTCAGGCCCCGGATGAACCTGTGAATCCGTACCTACTCATCCTGCATATAGTCGACGTCTTGCTTGGAGTAGGTCCGAAATCGACTCTCATACTCCACCTCATCATTGATGCTGGCGGAGGTCATGAAACTCGTCTATCCGTTCTTTGAATAAATCTCCCGGTAAATACCTACTCTGAAACGCTCCTCAAATAACTCCCAGGTAACCATCTCTGAGTCAACATGGAGCTTCTGCTCCTCGGTCCTCCACCAGACTCCTGCTCCATCCTTCAGAAGATGGATCGCAACACGAGCTTTCGTTTCTTTGCTGCTACAAGACAGAGCTTGAAGCATCCGCTCAAGCTCACCAACCAGGCCTCTACCTAAAAACCGCCTGTATCACCCGAATAGTGAGATGGTCATAGCTTCAGGATCTCCCTGATATGGTCTGCAGCTGACGTATGACGAATCCTAGATCTCTCTGTATGCTCCTCCCTCTGTCTAGGGCTCTGAGACCTGTCCCTATGTCCTGAGATCCTGTCCCCATGTCCTCTCTGTGGTGACTCTGCCCTAACCGACTCCGTAGGGAAGTTCTCTACCCTATGCTCCTCGCTATGTCGAGGGGATGCCTGAGGATCTACTGATGGCTCCAAACTACGTCTAGCAAGTCGTCCTCCCAAGGGCTCTCCTCGTATAGCGGCATTGACATCCTGGAGTGTCTGCAAGATCTGAGGTAGAAGGGCTGCTACGGCCTGCTCTGGTAGTGGTATGTCTAGGTCTATATGAAGAGACCCCTCACCCAATCCGCGCCTCCTGCACAGATCAAGGCGAGAGTTAGTTCATTGTTCTAGGTCTTGTGTCAGTTTTCTAAATTTGTTGTTTACTGTAATCACCAACATTGTGGTTTTATATTTTAAAAGAATCAGCTCTGTACTAAGTTAAATGTTCCTGCTTCGTGTTCTCTGCGTGTGCCCAAGGGTCCAAGCTTTTGAACCCATGGCTCTGATACCAAGTGTAACAGCCCATAGGACCACTCGCATGAGGCCAAAATACAAACCAAGTTTAGAGAGAGAAAATTATGAAATAATTTTTTTTTTGATTAAGTTCAGGTTATAAGAGGACAGTTGCGAGGCATCGGAGATGATTATCGATCAATTAAAATCACCTCAAACTTCAAATTCAATATTACACCTTCATTACTTTCCTCAACAAGGTTCTAAAGTTCTTGTTTAAGAAATTTCATTAGCTTGTCAAACATGACTCCGTTAATCCCCGGTTACAAAAAGGAATTATTTAAGGACCCTTAAATTAATTAAAACCCCCTTTTCTTTTATTTAAAAAAAATTATAATAATGCAAGACTCACACTTTGTAATTCAAGGTCATAAAAATATAATGATTAATTGCTTGCTAGAAGGGGTCAAGTGTACACTATCTTGCTAGTTTTCCACCCCCCTTTCTTTTTATTTCTAATTTTCATTCCACAAATAAATTAACCCCATCACTTAAGTGATGTAGGGTGCATCCTCCACCCTTGGATCTAAATTTTTCCAACCCTTAGATTTAGGCTTGGCAAGGAAACCCTAGAAATCTCTATGGATTGCCATATAATTTATCTCTTTTGTTTAATTTCTTTTCTACACCCAAAACCCTCATTTCTTTTGCTCTTTGCTTGCAGGTTAAGGGAGAAAAGGAGGAGAAGGCCAATCTATGGAGGCCATTACAGCCATGGGAGCTTAACTCAACAAATTTCGGCTCAGATCTTTAATGGAGGAGTTTTTTTTTATATAGATCTGCTCAGGTCTGGATTGTTTTGGATTTCCCCAAATCCTGGCACACGGATACGGTATATATACATATATATTCATATATATATATATATATATATATATATATGAAGTAAAAGTTTATGTGGCCGTAGAAGGACCGTGGGAGGAGCGGATTATACCGGCCGCGCACGATCAAGCGCGAGTAAATGGCCGCTTTTTTTTTTAAAAGGGATTTTTTTCTTTGTTACATATGTATATAGTGGGATAGTTAAATGGGGAGGGGCGCCGACCCAACCCCCACCCCATAAGGTATATGGGTTGGGGGTGTGGTGGCGCCCTCTCGCCCAACCATTGAACCTCCAAAAATGTAGGTCGCGGGCTGCGCACAAAGCCGACATTGTCATTTGTTTTATTAATATCATTTATTTTATAAAAAAAAACGTGAATACATATATATATATATATGTGTGTGTGTGTGTATATATATATATAAATATATATGTATATATACACACACACACGTGTGTGAGTGGCAACAACAAAAATTTTAAAAATAAATAAAAGAAATTCACTTTTTTTTTAATCTATTTTAATAATAACTTCTCCCATCATTATTAAATATTTTCATTATTGAGAGTATTAAATATTACTATTTTTATCAAAATAATAATAAACATAGAAGGAAATATTGGCAAGTTATAAACTTGTTTTTATCCTCTTTTCTCTTACGTTTGATAATTGTTGCATATAAGGTAGAAATAAGTAATATTTCATTTCTTTAACCAATGTTGAAATGATTTGCAATGAGATCCAATTAAGAGACTCTTACTACAATTTAATATTTAGTCTACTTGTTGTCCAAAATAGAAGTAATTGTGTTTTCAAATTTCTATCTATCAACAAGAAGGAAACTAGCTTTTACTACACATATAATTTGATTAATACAATGAAATAAAACCAACATTTCACAAGAAGGTATTTACAATCTCCCTATTAGTATATTCACAAAATTATCACAAGCCTTTTTGTACACATCATTTCTTTATTTTCTTACAATCTTTTCAATAATGTAAACATCTTGCAAGTAAAATTTTGCATTCAACCATGTGACTTTTGGTGCAATATAGATTACAATGTCCTTTATTTTGAATGAAAACAAGATGATACAACTCTCTTTCTCCTACAAATTTACAACAAAATAATGTATATAAGGTAAATGGAAAGAGTCTTCACAAGCTCCAAGGTGCTCTTCATCCATGCTCCAAGTTCCAAGTAGCTCAAATCACAACCAAGATAGGGGGAGAGGCAACACTCTCCTCCCAACCAAAAACTCAATGGAGAAGAGAAGCAATCTCCTCCATTGACCCCCGAGCCCCAAACACAACACAATGAAGGGTGGTCTCTAACTCAAGGCAACAACACTTTCTTCCACAATACAAATTTTCTTCACAACATTCAAGGTTGAAAAGAAGAAACAAAAAAAAGAAACACAAATAACACAATACTTTTCACAACAAGGATTTCATCCAAGCCAACAAGAGAAGGAACTATGGGAAAGTTTTCCTTATGCCTCCCCATTGAGATGAGATGCCCATCCAAACCCTCCACAATAAAACTCAAACCCCTATGACTCTTATGCCTCCCTCAAGTACCCCTTTTTCCTCCCATACTCTTATACCTCCCTCCTCTTATGACTCCCTCAAGAACAAGGTAAGAATGTGAACATTCTTACCCAAGATGGGCATCTCTCTCAAACTCCCTCCACAATTTCCTATTCTACTCTTATGCCTCCCTCATGAGTTTTCCCATAGACCTCTCCTACACTACATATTAAGCATTCTATCCATTTTTCCACAACACACAAAAGTAATATACATTTTCAACAATTTTAAGCATAGAAGAAATAACAATAAGAAAGCAAAATGGAGAAGGTTTCCTACCTCTCCATTGGAGAAGTCTAAACCAAGAAGCTTTGTCTAAGCTCCCTCCAAAACAATCCAAGCATGCAAGTTCAAGCTCCTCTTTCTTTCTCCCAATTCTTTTCTCAAAAATAAAATAAAAAGAACTCCTCCACAAAAATCTCCAACAACTCTCAACAAGAGAGGAAATTTCCATAAATAGACAAAGGAAAGGGTGAGGGTGATGTGGCTCCATGTAGGATGCCACATCACACATCCTCAAAAACCTCCCGTAGTCAACTCAACTCCCAAAACACAATAAATGGGTGGATGGGTTGAATGACATCTCTTTTCCACATCCATCCCTTCCCATGTGTCTTAAGGCACAATTAAATGTAAAAGGAAGAAAAGTGCACTCCAAAGTCATATTTCCCTTCCCAAAACAATAAATAATCCCCTTTTTGGCTTCCCAACCCATAGATATGGTTGGTAAGGGGTTTTGGGAAGTGTGGGACAAGTTCAACTTGTCCCACAAGTCCCCCAAAATTGCCCTAAATCTCAAATTCGAGATTCAAAGGATTTGGAGTGGTCAACACTCAAAACAAGCATTCAATACAAGAGGAAAACACAAGGCTCAAGGAGCCAACCATCAAAATTAATTACACCTACTAGACTTCCCTCCAAAACTTAAAATTTAAAACAAGATGTTAAATTAATCTAAACATACTTAGCAAAAGTAATAAAAAAAAACATCACAAATGAAATCATCTACTAAAGTAAGTTAAAACAAGTAAATAAAATTCTTAACCCCTTGGTCACATTAGAAAATTTCCCCCTCATGGAATTTTTTTTTTAACAACATAAAGAAAACAAAAGCAACACAATACAATTCACTAGTTGCCTTGACGACCAAATGTTGTAACCACCCGACATTCTGTTGTGTTTGGTTCCCAATCCCCCTTTAGGTTGTGATCATGTTGTGTTTCCTGCAAAATACAAAATACCTCCTTCGGCCTTGCGGCCATGTTAAAATGTCCAAAATAAAATTTATTAACATCTATACGTAATTCAATTATCCATTATTTCAAGGTTTAGATCACAACTTAATCATGCATTCCATCATTATCCAAAGTTATAGTAATGTAAATTCAACAACTACATTCTACTTATCATGGCAAAGAAATCCAATGTTAGAACACATGCAATATATCCATATAAAAATAATATCGGTATCCAATAGTCTGTCCATGAGTCAGTGTAGATCATACTGAAAACAAAATCCAATCATAACCCAAATGCATCTACTCACAAAACATCATGCTAATCAACATAAGTATAAGTCATGTCTATATCCAAAAGTCTGCATAACTCAAAATGATAATCAACTAAGTGTCATAGGGAAGTGGGCATTACAATCAAACTCTATATATGTAATCTTCCTCTATGTATTTGAGGTCCCGAATTAATTGAATTCTATGTTTTTTATATAGTTTATTTTGTTTACAATATGGGCGAAATATAATATTTGGTATCAAAGCAATGTTATAATCTTGTGGATGTGCATTTGTGGTCTTGGATTCAATAATTCCTGTGTAAATATCGGGTCATAAGTTCAATTTTATGATCTGGGTCTCTGCGATTTTTAATGAGTTTGAAGATGCATATTGCAGTAGACTACTGTTAAAATTTCAGCCAAACCCACATCACGGTTTAAGAGAAAACGTGAAAAATATTCTGACGTCTGAAGCAATTTCTGGAATTTGAGACCACAATTCAGATGAATGTTGCATAATCCTTGCATAGTGATATTTTACATTATCTTTGTTTCTCACAGCAATGGATAATTACTCAGGAGTATTTAATTGCAGATTTGATATCAGTATGAAGATAGCGTAAAGTTTCTCGATGGAGGCTGGAGGCAACGGTGGCAGGAGGGTGATCAATTGATCAGCGACCTCTCGTCAGGCACCATCGATGAGGCCATGGTACTGATTTGGTGACCAATTTATTTCAGTTGTGTGTTTTATAATAAGAATAGAAAGAAATTCTTGTTCAATTGTGATTTCCTTTTATAAACCTCTTTGATGTAATGTTGTAATAGAAAGAAGAAAACACAAGTACAAAGTCAGCATTATGATACTTGAAGGGGATGAACAGAGGTTCATGAACAGGGGTTCTTACCTTGGACTGAGGTCCATATGTGTACCAAGATCATGAGAAAACAGGGGTGTGCAAGCTGCAGAGAAAGTGTAACTATTCTTTTCTACATTGTTCACATTAGGGGAGTGTATGTGTGGAAATAATAATGTTAACAATAGGGGAGTGAATGTTAGGAATAATATTAGATATTGTGAACATTATTATGAGTGTGGAAATAAATAATATAGTGTAATGTAATACAACTATTTATGAGTTGTTAACTCATGTAAATAGTTGTAACTAGATAATGTTTGTTGTGAGAGAATAATGGGATTGAGAGTTTGAGTGAGATATTGTGGGGATTAGGAGAGATATGTGGGATGAGTGTTGACTCCTAGAATCAAGGAGATCAAACTCTATATATGTAATCTTCCTCTATGTATTTGATGTCCCGAATTAATTGAATTATGTGTTTTTTATATAGTTTATTTGTTTACAATATGGGCGAAATATAACATGGATCCACCTCATCGTCTTGTCTTCCCTCTTCTATAAATTCAAATTTCCTTGGCTTATTTTGGTGTTGCTTCACTTTCGCATACTTCATTTTCAGGTGAATTCTTTTGCGGTTGGAACTCTTGTTTTGGAGAAGTTGAAGGTTGTTGAATGCCTGTGCTTTATTGATATTTTGGGTTGCTTGCATTGGAATAGCTTGTTGTTTGGAATTTGGAACAACTCCATCATTGAGAGGTAAGAGATTAGCTCTTAGAAATACTCTTATTTCCTTTTTATGAATGTGTGAATGGTTGTTTGTTTGTTTGCTTGATGGCTGGTTGGGTAGACTACCTAGGGATGGTGTAGGAGAAGACTATGGGGTATTTTGTGGGAGGCATAAGTGTTTTGGGGAGGTATAAGTGTGGAGGGAGTTAGGATTTAGGTTCCACCTTATAAAGAAATAGGTTTCATTTCTTACTCGTTATGGGGTGCCATAGGAGGTTGGGGAGGCATAAAGAAATGTGAGGAATACGAGGTACTTGGGGAGGCATAAGGACATGTCAAGGTTTGAATTGTTATATTTTGGTGGTTTGATCTTAGTGATGATACCCGATTTCCCTTGGGAGGCATAAACAACATCCCCCATAGTTTCTTGCTCCTTTTTCTTTCTTCATGAAGCCCAAGTTCTATTTGTTGTGTTTCATGTGGTTGCAAACTGCATTGTGTGTTGGACTATGTTTTAAATGTAAAATTGTAATTTTGTTTTGTGGAATCCTATTGCTGCCATGTGTTGAAAAATGTCTTGTATTTCATTGTGGTTGGGGCTCGGGGTCCAATGAAGAGGGTGGCTTCTCCTTTTCATTGGATTTCTTGGTTAGGTGGAGAGCGTTTCCTTTCCTTTGCTTTTGTTGTGAGCAAATTGGAGAATGATGGAATTCCTTATTGCTATTCTAGAAGGTGAGAAAGAGTAAAAAATTTTGTGAGTCCTTTGTTGGGATTTATTATTATTGTAACCTCTTCCCGATTTGAATTGGATGACATTTTATATTAATAGTGATGGAAAGGATACTCTTTTTAGCTATGGAAGTTGTATTTGATTATGTAATAATATACCTTGTATTTATTTATGTTAATAGAAAAGAAAGGAATGTATTCGGTATGTGGTATTTTGAAATTATATGGGAAAGGAGTTGTAAAAGATTCGTTGAATAAATGGAAGTTTCCTTACCTTGTTCAACATGGCATTGTTATATTTAAATTTTGTATTTGAAATCCCTACTTAAAAAATCGGAAGAAAGAAATACATATGAAGAAAATGTATTAATCTGTTTTGGTGAAATGCATGATTTGAAAAATAGAAGTTGTATTCTGGTTTCTACATTTTGATTTAAGGAAAGATAACTATCTAAAACTAGCATGGAATGAGCTCAATGTTTTTGTATAGTATGGAAAAAGAAATAGATTAATCTTTGTTTTGAAATGTATAAACTTCTTTTTTATTTGACTGTAAACATTACAAATTTTTATTAAAGGATGCAGAACAACAATATAAAACTATGTTTTTTTTCTTGAAATACTACTACAATATAAGGAATACCAAATGGTCCCAAAAAAACCGAAGCACTTAAGAAATTTTAATTAAAAATAAAATCCTTTCGAAATAGGGCATGGTCAAATTTATAGTTGTTTTTAATCGAGTTGGAAATTTTATATTAGCAATAAATCAATCATCTAACTTGTGCAAATCATCCTAGATTCTCCCAAGCATAGAACTCCATGTCTGATTAACATGTTAAAGGACAAATAATGGCGGATTTGAGCAAAAAAAAAAAAAAGTTAAAAAGTGCGGTTCATCTTTTAAAATCTTGTAGAACGTTTTCTTATAAATGACCATTCAAAGTTCCTCAAAGTTAAAATTTTAAGGTACCTATGTAAAGAGGACTTTAATATATTTTAGAAAATTCCTCATTTTCCATAAACTGAGTTCCCAATCCAAAGTTATGGCCTTCTGAAGTTTTTATTTGTTTAGGGCTCAAAAATAATCTAACTGTCAAATTTAAATTATTAAATTATTCGTTGGAGGACACGTGGGTTAAAAGTTGCCTTTTTCTCTTTTTTCTCAAAGGCATAAAAATCATGAAGTTACCCGCTGCTCTGTCATCCCAAACCTTCTATCATTTTCAAAATTTTACTTACTCCAAAAAAGCCCTTTTGGAAATTTTTCCTCCGCGGACGCTCATCCCCGCAGCCAATCATTGATTGACACTTGGATTAGAGAGGCATTAGTTGAGGTGCAGATCATTTTTTAGCCTTAGCACTTCAAAAGTATATTTTTCGCACCATAGGCCCACCGACCCACAAATAATGGCTGGCTGACACATGTCTCCACTACGTGTCGGTAGAGGTGCAGAGTGTCTTGAAGCTTTGTCTGAAAAGTCAACTTTTTCCAAATCTCCTTGTCGAACTACAGTTAATGACAGTATGACATGTGGAATTATGAGTCACTAGAAGATGCCTGGATGGTTTTTATCCCATGCACTTTTCTTATCCTTAAGGAAAAAAAATGCCTGTTTGTTGCAACTAACCCGCTTCCTCCGCGTTGGCTTAGAACATACCATGTGTCCCTTGCGGCCGGGGTATAATTTGATTTTCAGACACGGAGTCATGATGCGGACTCGTGGGCACACATGGGTAAAGTTTTATTTTCTCCCCAAGTGTTAAGAACACAAATTTCCTCCCCAGCCACGCCGAACCGCGCCCTTGGGGAAAAATTTCTCCCCTAGGCCCACAGGCCTACCTTTGGGGGAACTTTTCCTCACAAGGCCCGTCGGCCCATAACTTGAGTTTTATAGGGAGTTAGAAGGACATCCTTATATCTCTAGAAAGGGGAAGAAATTTCCTATCTAATAGAATTATGTGTAGGAATTTTGAAGTGTGGGAAATATGAGAAAAATCAGTTTGAATATTTTAGGTCCGTATGTGAGTGGGTAAGAGCAAAATTACCTTCCTTATTTACAATGTGTATTTCTAAAAGCATGAGTTGACCATTTAGGGCCCACGTTTTGGGGAAAGGGAATGTTTTTCCTAACCCCTTGTAATGAGAGCATTTCTTTATTTTATTTTTCCCCTATAGCCCTCTAAGTGTAAAATTAAGAAATATTCACCCCAAGTGTTAATTTAATCCAATTATTAAATTAACACCTAAAGAAAATTTAAACTATACTTGGTTAATTATACTCACTAATTGTAATGTGGTATTTTATATGTTGTTCCAATGGAAAACCTTATCTTGTTAACATGATTTACCTCGGTGTACTTACTTGTGTCTACTGTTGCTTTGAGGCTTGTTCATAGTCTCACCTTGAAAAAAAGAAAATAAAATTATTCCATAATTTTTCTAACTAACCTAGGTTGTTCTTAGGTCTCAAGTGGGAGTTCTAGATGGGAGTTACACTTGGTATCAGAGAGGTGGATTCAAAGCTTGGACCATTGGGAACACTAGAAAACATGAGACACAAACTTTAAACCTAGTACAATATTAAACTTTGCACACTTTTAAATCTAGACAACAACTTTGTTTGAAAGTGCTTATATAATGAACATGGAAAATTGAATAAAACCTAGAATAATGAACTAACTCTCTCCTTGTGTCTGTGCAAGAGGTGCAGACAAGACGATGGGTATTTTGAGATAGACCTAGACTTACCACTACCAGATCATGTTATAACAACTATCCTAACACAAATTTTACAGACACCTCAGGATGTTAATGCCACTCTATGCGGAGGGACCGTAGGAGGGAATTCAGTTAGACATGATAGGGTGACATCCATTGAGGCTCATGCATCTCCTCGACATAGTGGGGAGCATAGAGGAGATAACTCTCACATGGAGTCAGTCAGAGCAGAGTCACCACAAAGCGAGACAGGGAGATCAAGTTTCAGGACATAGAGACGGTCTCGAGCACTAGGCTTAGAGTTGAGAATGCAGAGAGGACTAGGGGATGTCAGGCTACAGCTACAAATCACATCAGGGAGATCCTAAAGCTTCTACAATCACACTATTTAGGTGACATAGGTGGTTTTAAGGTAGAGGCCTGGTTGGTGAGCTTGAGTGGATGCTTCAAGCTCTGCCCTTGTTCTAGCAAAACAAAATCTCATGTTGTGATCCATCTACTTGAGGGATGGAGTAGGAGTATGATGGAGGAAAGAGGAGTAGAAGCTCCATGTTGATTCTAAGATAGTTACTTGGGAGCTCTTTGAGGAGCAGTTTAAGAGCAGATATTTATCTTGAAGGTTCATACAAAACAGGATTGAGGAGTTTCATGACCTTCGGCAGGCATCTCTTATAGTGGCTGAGTATGAGAGTAGATTTCTGGATCTACTCCAGTATGTTGATTACATGTAGGATGAGTAGGTACGGATCCATAGGTTCATCCGGGGCCTAAATCTAGACATTGGAGGTGTAGTATGGATCCATTGTCCATAGACATTAGCTGAGGCCATTGAGAAGGCCTACATAGCAGAGGAGACTCGGGAAAGACCCAATAGGCTAGAGACCGAGTCCAGAGCTGCATACACTAGATGTAGGACAATAGATTGAGTGGGTCATCTCCCCTCCTCGTGGTGGATAGGGTTTAGAAAAATCATCTTTTAAGACCATAGTAGCAGAACATTCCCGCCCACCTTATAGATCTCCATAGTGATTTGATGCACATAGTGGTCAGAGTATGGGGCCTCCTCCTAGGGGTCCCATTTGGACTCAGGGCACACCTAAAACTCATTTAGTAGGAGCTCACCATTAGAGACCAAAACAGTCTAGAGTCAAGCCATCAAGATACATAGCACAGACTTCTAGAGTACTGACTGAACCTGTTGCACATGGGAGAGGATCAGGTAGATGTTTTGGTTGTGGCTTGCTGGAATTTTTGGTGAGAATTCACACGAACCCTAATAACAAGGGTATGACATAGATCTTAGAGCCTAGATTTGGTGACATGGGGCACAGTCATTAGATCTACGTAGCGGTCGAGAACCTCCAAGTTGAGAATCAGAGTATAGTTATTGAGACTACAGGTAGCATAGGTGATATTCCTACCCCCATTTTGTTTGATTCTGGTTCTTTTGATTCTTTTATTACACCATCTTTAGTAGAGTGATGCAAGCTGGTGGTAGTTAGGCAAGGTCATAGTTGGGATGTTGAGATGGCTTATGGAGCCAAAATATTTGTAGACTCCTTAGTTAAGGAGTGTGTAGTGGATTTGGGACCTTTTACCACTACCTCGGATCTTCATATCCTTCCTTTGGGCTTTTATGGAGTCATCATGGGCATGGACTGGTTATCTACACATAGAACCAGAGTGGATTGTTACCACAAGATTATATCTTGTATAGATGATCTAGGAGTTGAGGAAGTGATAACTAGGTTCAAGAGACCCATTTCTATTCACACCATCTCCGCTATCCATCTTAAGCGGTGTGTACGATAGGGTTGTTAGATGTTTGTTGTCATAGTTAGTGACCGATCAGAGGATGGGTCTAGTGGGCCATCGCTAGATGACCATTCCATTTTGAGATATTTTTCTGAATTATTTTAAGGGGAGGTACCGGGTTACCACCCCCACGTGAGATAGATTTTCATATAGATCTAGTTCCGAGAGCAGAACCTATCTCATGAGCACCTTATCAGATGACAACCCCTGAGCTCTGCAAGCTCAAGTTGTACCTTGAGAGCCTTCTAGAGAAATGCCTAATTCATCCTAGTGTATTCCGTTGGGGTGCACCAGTGATTTTTGTAAAGAAGGAGGAATCGTTATGGTTGTGTATTTATTACCGCTAGCTGAACAAAGTAATGTACAAGAATCATTATCCCCTTATGCGCATTGATGATATGTGTGATCAGATGAAGGGAGCCACAATTTTCTCTAACACAGACCTTAAGTCAGGCTAGCATCATCTAAGGATTTTAGAGGTTGATATTCATAAGACTACCTTCCGTACAAGATATGGCCACTATGAGTTCACAAAGTGGTGCCTTTTCATTTGACTAATGCCCCCAGTAGTGTTTATGAGTTTGATGAAGGTGGTATTCATGAATTTCTTGGATTGTTTCATGGTCATCTTCCTTGATGAAATTTTTATTTACTCACATACGCATGAGGAGCACGAGGGGCACCTTCTTTAGGTTCTTTAGTGTCTTCGTGAACATTAGCTTTATGGGATCCTGGAGAAGTGTGCTTTCTTTCAGACAGAGGTGCAAGATTTGGGCCACATCATTTCTAGGGAAGGTATCACAATCGATCCTTCCAAGATTATAGCTATTATAGGTGGCCATGACCCACTACTATGACATAGGTGTGCAACTTCATCCAGTTAGCAGGTTATTATAGGTTTTTTTTCAAAACTTCACTCGGGTTGTCGCATCCCATCACTTCCATCCAGCGGAAAGGGAAGAATTTTAATTTGTTAGATAGATGTGAGTAGGGCTTAAGGACATTGAAGGAGTACCTCATGACAACACTTATTATTTAAGTGCCGGATCCACAAGGTGAATTTTTGTATGCACGAGATGCTTCTTTGCACGAAGTACTTGGAGGGGTGCTTTGATGTAGGAGGGTAGAGTAGTGGCCTTTGAATCTAAAAAAATCAAAGATTTTGAGATTAATTATCGACTCATGATCTTGATATTGTGGCGATTGTACATGCTTTGATTTGATGGAGACACTTTCTTCTTGTTCGAGAGATTCACACTTAGGACGATCACTTGAGTATTCACCACCTCTTCACGCAGCACAATCTCAACGCTCATCAATGGCGTTGAATGGAGTTTCTTTGTGAGTATGGTATGAAGATAGAGAATGTGAAGGGGAAGGAGAATTTGGTTTCAGATGCTCTCAGTAGATGGGGACATGTGGCTATGGCCACTTCAGTGGGCACAAATTTTAGGAGCAAGATTCTTCAACAATTTCCTCTTAAAAGTTTCTACATTGCAACTAGAGTAGAGATCGAGTCTCAGAGACCCCTTGAGGGGGAGTTTGATGATTTTCATTAGAGACAGATGGCCTTCTTAGGCACAGAGGCTGGATTTATGTTCCTAGAGAAAGAGGCTTGATAGGATATTCTGACAGAGGCACATCATGTACCCTATTCATCCCATCCTGGGGTGAAGAAGATGCATGCTACCTTGGGACATTTTATCATCAGAAGAGGAATTCGTAGAGACGTGGCTCAGTTTGTGTCACACTATTTGGAGTGCTAGAACATGAATGCCAAGCATCAACATCCAATTTCCCTTCTATTTTCTCATGCTATACTAGAGTGCAAGTGGAACACCATTTCCATGGACTTCATTATTGGGTTACCGATGTCAAGATACCACCATGATTCCATCATGGTCATGGTGAATAAATTTACAAAAGTGTCTCATTTTTCTCTGGTGAAGACAACTTATATAGCTAGTGCAGTGGCATGGGTTTATCTGGATGAGATTGTCATGATGTATGGGATTCCGCAGAAGATTATTTATGACCGTGATCCCTTGTATAGTTACCATTTTTGGACTACCATGCAGTATGCCCTCGGGACAAGGATCAATTTCAGAACAACATATCACCCCGAGATAGATGAACAAATTGATTGGGTGAATCAAATTTTAGAGGACATGCATAGGATGTATCTTATGGATCACTAGTTGAGATGGAAGGAGTACTTGTACTTTGTGTAATTTTCCTACAATAATAATTTTTAGAGTTCTATAGGCATGGATCCTTTTTAGGAATTGTACGGTATGGAGTGCAGGACACATCTTAGCTGGGATAGGTTAGAGGATAGGGTTTCTCTTGGACCAGCTTTTTTACAGGACATGGAGCAGTAGGTGGTCATGATCAGACAGAGACTGCAGGAGGCACATGACATGTACAAAAAGTACATAGATCAGTATAGGACAAACCGTAGTTTTGATGTGAGCATAAAGGTGTTCCTACGTGTTAGGCCACATAAGAGTCCTATCTGTTGTAGAAAAGGTTCTAAGTTATCTCCTAGATTTGTTGGTCCTTTTGATATCTTCGAGTGTATCGACTCTTTGGCCTATTGTCTAGCATTTCCACCTATCTTGTCCCACGTACATGATGTGTTTCATGTTTCAGTGCTTAGGAGATACATTATTGATCCTTCTCATGTGCTGGATTGGACCTCATTGCGGAGTGCATGATTAGGGCGAGTGATGGTGGAGCCCATTTACATTATAAAGCCTAGGACATTGGGCCTTTGAGGTAGAGAGATTGACTAGGTCCGGGTGCAGTGGGATAGATATGATGAGACTGTGGCTATATGGGAGGATGTTACTTTACTATGAGTTCAATTTCCACATCTGTTCCAGTGACTTCCAGGAGGAAGTTGAGTCTAAGGGGAAGGGGATGTAGTGCTCACTTCCCTTCAACACATTTTGATATTGCTTATGAAAATGTTGACTATATTATGGATATTATTGTGACTTTTGGTTTAGTATGATGATTAGATGAGAGCATGGACTATTATCGACTCTAATTAAAATATGATGCATGATAATTGTTAGAGGCATTTTATATAGATGTTAACATGATGTTGGACATGATTATATATATTTATGGATGTGGTTAGAACATGTGATAATTAGATATATTGAGTAGAACGAGAAGCTTAAATTAAAATTAATGATGGTATAGTTGTTGATGAAATTGTAAGTGATATTGTTGATTGTCTTGATGATTTTTTTGATTCATATATATATATATATATATATATATATATATATATATATATATATATATATATATATATATATATATATATATATATATATATGATCTTGAAATTATATTTATATTCATTTGGATGTTCGATATGGAAACGAGGCCGAAGGAGGTATTTTTGTTTTGCGAGTTAAAATATCTTAACAAACATCGAGGGATTGAGACCAACCACATTGAAATTTTAGATGTATTCAACAAGGTCACCATGGAAACTTGTATTTGTTTGTGGGTGTTCGATTGTTGTGAAGGATTTCCATGGGGGGGATCCCCTTTGAATGTGAACAAGGGATTTATGTTTTCTTTTATTTGGTCCTTTGTTAATGTTGTAAGTGTTTTATAAGTGATGTGATTTCCCTTTTCATTATTCAATTAAATTGTGGTAAATAATGTGAGTAATCTTATCGTTAAAATTAATTAATCAAAGTAATTATTAGAGTTTTTGGCCTAAAATTAAAGTGTTCTAAGAAATGTGTGAGTAACGTGTAAGATATGTGTAAGTTGATTTTGGAGTTTGAAACACACCACCTTCCTTGAAATTCGAATTTGTCCTTGGAGGCTGATTTTGGAGGCTTATGGGACAAGTTAAACTTGTCCCACACCTCTTAAATTTATTTACCAACCATACCTATGGTTTGGGAGTTAAATTTAGACTCATTATGCATTTTTGTAATTCAAGTTGAATGTTTTAATTTCAGTCCTTATGGGGTGTGGGCTTGATTTGAGTGTGTAAGTAAAACTATCATATTATTCACCCACCTATTTATTATGCACTGGAGAATGAAGTTGACTTTGATGTTGGAATTGAGGAGCCATGAAGTGGCATCCTAGATATATCCACCTCATCCTCTTCTCTTCCCTGTTCTATAAATTTGAATTTCGTTGGCTTGTTTTGGGGTTGCTTCACTTTTACATACTTCATTTTGGGGTGAATTCTTTTATCGTTAGATCTCTTTTTTTAGAGAAGTTGAAGGTTATTTAATGCCTATGTTTTAATGATATTTTGGGCTGCTTGCTTTGGAATAGCTTGTTGTTTGGAACTTGGAACAATTCCATCATCGAGAGGTAATAGCCTAGCTCTTGGAAATACTCTTCTTTCCTTTTTATGAATGTGTGTTAGGTTGTTTGTTTGTTTTCTTAATGGCTGGTTAGGTAGACTTCCTACCGATGGTGTAGGAAAAGACTATGGGGTATTTTGTGGGAGGCATAAGTGTTTCAGGGAGGTATAAGTGTGGAGGGAGTTTGGATTTGGGTTCCACCTTGCAAAGAAATAGGTTGCATTTATTTACTCATTATGGGGTGTCATAAGAGGTTGGGGAGGCATAAGGAAATTTGAGGAATAAGGGGTACTTGAGGGAGGCATAAGGGCATGTCAGGGTTTGAATTGTTATATTTTGGTGGTTTGATCTCAGGTGGTGATACCCAATTTCCCCTTGGGAGGCATAAGTAGCATCCCCCATAGTTTCTTGCTCCTTTGGCTTGCTTGATGAAGCTCGAGTTCTGTTTGTTCTGTTTCATGTGGTTGCAAACTGCATTGTGTGTTGGACTATGTTTTTAATGTAAAATTCTACGTTTTTTGTTGTGGAAGTCTATTGTTTCCATGTGTTGAAACACATCTTCTACTGCATTGTGGTTGGGGCTTGGGGGCTGATTAAGAGGGTGGCTTCTCCTTTTCATTGGATTTCTTGGTTGGGTGGAGAGCATTGCCTTTTCCCTGCTTTTGTTGTGAGTAAATTGGAGAATGATGGAATTCCTTGTTATTGTTCTGGAAGTTGAGAAAGAGGACAAAGTTTTGATAGTCCTTTATTGATATTTATTCTTATTGTGACCTCTTCCCACTTTTAAGTGGATGACATTGTATATTAATTGTGATGGAAAGGCTACTCTATTTTAGCTATGGAAGTTGTATTTGATTATGGAAGAATATTTCTTGTATTCATTCTGTTAATAGAAAAGAAGTGCATGTATTTTGTATGTGGTATTTTGAAATTATATGGAAAAGGAGTTTTAAAAGATTCATTGAATCAATGGAAGTTTCCTTACCTTTTCAACATGGCATTTTATATTTAAATTTTGTATTTGAAATCCCTTCTTGGAAAATAGGAAGAACAAAATATGTATGAAGAGAATGTATTAATTTGTTTTGTTAAAATGCATGATTTGAAAAATAGAATCTTTATTATTGTTTCTACATTTTTATTGAATGAAATAAAATTATCAAAAACTATCATGGAATGAGCACAATGTTTTTCTTATAGTATGGCAAAAGAAATAGATTAATCTCTGTTTTGAAATGTATAAATTTCATTTTTATTTCACTTTGTAAACTTTGAAATTTTTATTAAAGGATGCAAAACAACGATGTAACACTATGAAAAAATTTGAAACACTAATAAAATCTAATGAAAATTAAATTTTCGAAACAAACCAAAGCACTTAAGAAAATTTTGTTAAAAAAATCCCTTCAAAATCAAGCATTGTCGATTCACGATTCTTTCTTTGTCAAAAGTTGGAAATTTTAAATTATCAATCAATCTATCATATAACCCATGTAAGTCATCCAATATTGTACCAAACATATACCTCCATGTCTCTTTGACATGTTGAAGGAGAAATAATGGCGGATTTGAGCAAAAAATATATTTTAAGTTAAAAAGTCTAGTTCATCTTTTAAAATGTTATAGAACGTTTTCTTATAAATGACCCTTGAAAGTTCCTCAAAGTTAAAATTTTAATGTTCCTATGCGAAGAGGACATTGAGAGCTTTCTGAAAAGTCCTCATTTTCCATAAAATGAGTTCCCAATCAAAATTTATGCCCTATTGAAGCTTTTACTTCATTTCGGGATCAAAAATAATCTAACTGTCAAATTTAAATTATTAAATTATTTCTTTGTGAGCCGCAGAGTTAAAACTTTCCTTTTTCAATTTTTTCCAAAAGGGCACAAACATCATTAAGTTCCTCACCGACCTGAACCTTATTTCATTGTCAAAATTTTACTTAGTCAAAAAAATCCCTTTTGGAAAATTTTCCTCTCGCAGACTTTGGCATCCCCGTAGCCAATCATTGGCTGACACGTGGCTTAGAAAGGCATTGGTGGAGGTGTGGATCATTTTTAGCCTTAGCATATCAAAAGTAATTTTTTGGCAATTTTTCCTAAATTCTCCCATAGGCCCGTCGACCCACAACCAATCGCTGGTTGACACGTGTGTCCATGATGCGTCAGCATAGGCATGGAGTGTCCTGAAGCTTTGTGCTCAAAAATCAACTTTTCCCAAATATCCCCACTAACCTGATGACCCACAACTAATATTCATCTAACACGTAGTATCATGAGTCACCGATGGACACATGGGTGGTTTTATCCCATTCACTTTTTTATCCGTAAAGCAAAAATTGCATGTTTGTCCCCATTAACCCACTTCCTCCGCGTTGGCTTAGAACATGCCATGTGTCCCCTGACAATCACGGTATAATTTCATTTTCGGGTGTACAAATCCCACCGAGACTCGCGGGTGCATGGAAGTAAAGTTCACTTTTTCACCCCAAGTGCCAAGAATCTAACTTTCCTCCCAACCCCACCGACCATGAACACCCTTGGGGGAAAATTTCTCCCCTAGGCCCATAGGCCCACCTTTGGGGAGAATTTTCCTCCCAAGGCCAGCCGGCACATAACTTGAGTTTTATAGGGAGTTAGAAGGACTTCATTATATGTATAGAAAGGGGATGAAATTTTCTATCTAATGGAATGGTGTGTAACATTTTTTTAGTGTGAGAAATATGAGAAAAATCAGCTGGAATCTTTTAGGTCAGTATGTGAGTGGGAAAGAGAAAAATTACCTTATTTTCAATGTGTATTTCTAAAAGCATGAGTTGACCATTTAGGGGCCACCTTATGGAGCAAGGGAATGATTTTCCTATCCCTTGTAATTAGATCCTTGTTTTACTTTTTTGGCCTATGTAGCCCTCTAAGTGTAATCAAGAAATATTTACCCCTAGTATTAATTTAATTTGATTATTAAATTAACACCCAAAGGAAATTTAAACTATACTTGGTTAATTATACTCACTAATTGTAATGCGGTCTTTTATATGTTGTTCCAATGGAAAACCTTATCTTCTTAACATGATTGAACTTGGTGTACTTCCTTGTGTCAACTGTTGCTTGAAGGCTTGTTTGTAGTCTCACCTTAAACAAAAATAAGAAAAAATTATTCCATAATTTTTCTAACTAACCTAGGTTGTTCTTGGGTCTCGAGTGGGAGTTTTAGATGGGTGTTATAATATGTGATGTAGTGTTATTCTAATATGCCATCCCAAATATATTTTGAAATGTCTAACAAATACAAAAATCCAAACATTTCACGTCATAAATATCTGAAGAGGATAAGGAGGTAAAACGAAATGGAGATGTGGATGTGTTTATATAACATGGAATATTATATTATATTGTTAAGGTGTCCAAAATAAATAAAAAGGAATGTAAGGCTCATTATAGGGGTTATTTTTGTTAGTTAAATTCAAAACTTAATCATACAATATCATCATAATGCATTAGTACTTGGAAATAATGTTTAGAATATGATACAAGATCAAATACATAAGAAGAAAGATACACATGGATATTAAAAGTATTGAAAAGATATCTAGGTCCACAAAGATGACAAAGTGGGGTAATGACCCTATAGAAACTTCTCTCTACAAAGTATGGCTAGAAATTACCCTAGTACAAAAGCATTATAAACTACCTAGAAATTACCATGGTTATATTTATGGATGTTGTTTGGACATGTGATATTTTGATATGTTGAGTAGACCTAGAAAATTGAATTAAAATTGATGATCATATAGTTGTTGATGAGATTGCAAATGATATTTTTGTTGCCTTGATGAGGTTGTGATTTATATGTATGGATGATTTTGGAATTTTAATGTATATTTATTTCGAATGATTTAATGCGGCCATGAAACCAAAGGAGGTATTTGTTTTTGCAAGTAAAACATATCACAATAGACATCAGGGGATTAGAGACCAACCCCATTGGAATTCTAGATGAATTCAAAAAAGGTCACCAAGGCAACATGTATTGTTTTGTGTATGTTTTATTGTTGTTAGGGATTCCTATGGGGGATCACCTTGAAATGTGACCACAAGATTTGTGTATTTCTTTTATTTGGTTCCTTTTTTAAAGTTAGTATGTGTTTTATAAGTAATGTGTTTCCTTCTTCAATTTAATTAAATTGTGTGTAAATATTGTCACTAATCATGTTGTTAGATTAATTAATTAAAATGGGTCATAAGAATGTAATTAATAGAGTTGTTGCCTCTTGGATCAAGTGTTGCAAGTGACGTGTAAGTGTTGTCTAAGTAAAAATTTGAGTGTGAAACACTCCACCTTCTTTGAAATTCGAATTTTTCCTTGGAGGATGATTTGGGAGGCTTGTGGGACAAGTTAAACTTGTCCCACACCTCTAAATTTTTTATACCAACCTTACCTGTAGTTGGGGAGCTATAATTGGATTTTCCTTATGCTTTTGGGAAGAGAAGTTGTATGTTGTGATTTCACTTTCTTACATGTTTTTAGTTTCAATCCTTATGGGGTGTGGGCTTGATTTGAGTGTGGAAGTAAAACTTTTATTTTTCCACCTAGTTATTTATTGTGTGTTGCAGATTGAAGTTGACTTATGATTTGGAGTTTAGGATGTGTGATGTGGCATCCTACTTGGATCGACCTCATCCTCTTCTCTTCCCTCTTATATACATTCTAATTCCTTGGCTAGTTTTTGGTGTTGCTTATCTTTTATCACTTCACTTTTGGTGACTTGCTTTTGGTTTTTGGAGCCCTTACAAATTGGGAGAAAGTTGGAGATTGTTGCATGCTTGTAGATTGTGTATCTTGGATTGTTTTGCATTAGAAACCTTGTTGTGTTTTGTAACGACCCAAAAATTCACACACGAACAACACAGTGAAAGACAGGATTTTTTTTTTTGACTTGCTTCGACACATAACACGACACAACATGTCGTCACAAAGTTACAACCAACTCTGGGAACCACTTGTTACGGGGATGACCACAAGGTCAGCACAGAAACATTCACACCCAAAAGGATAATACACTTTTCTTTTTTGACAGAACAACATAGAAGTCCAACCACATGACACTCTCACAGCTAGGGCAAGCCACAATAAGAAATGATTGAAGGTTATTTATTTTGATAAAACACCCTTTAACTCATGACTTATGTTTTCAGAAAGATTCAATATATGATTCACACAAATTCATCTTACCAACTGAGTTATTTTCTTATACACTGTATAGTAGTTCACTTAAAGTCTTCTCCTACTTGCTAAATCTTATTATCTTCCAGAAACTAACCATTGTTTTCCCTTAAGCTTGTTTAAGAGTTCACCCAAAAGGGGTAGTGTTCACTAGTTTAGCTAGGGATATCAATTTATAAAATTTTACTTTACAAGGATAGTTTCACCTTTGAGTACTTCAGGAATCTCTTGTTCTCAAGTAAGTCATCTCTACATTAATTTATCTGAATATATATATTTTAGTTAACTTCTATAAGGGTTAACCACTCCATTTAATTTTACTTATATCACATCATTACAAGGTGTCAGAGAGTTTTGACTTAACACTTTATTCTCAAAATCAAGGTTTTACAATACTTATGCCAATGTAATGATTGAATATCATTTCTCACCAAGGTAAGTTACTAGTCTAACAACAAAAGGGAAAGAACACTTCACCACGTATTTTTTTTTTTTCCGAACATACCAAGACAAGAGATCTTCTAAACTCCTTGCAAGAAAAGTTACAAAATTTACAACGCATTGAACTTTCTACAAAGAACTTCATAATTTGAACTGATGAAACTTTTACACTCTTTTCCTTTAATCTACTCGCATAATCCATCTGCACAAATATTTACTAGAGTCAGTTCGCTAGAACTGAGCATGATAAGATATAAACCTCACCTAATAATTTATGCCATCTAGCATTTAAATAAATGAAAGTTTGCAATACTCCTTATCAAATAAATTTCTAACATACATTTAAAACTTAACTGCACATCTCATGATAATACATTTCATACTCATTAATGTTCACTTCCTTAAGATCTGCTTACATAAGAACACAATTCCAAGTGACTAGATATACAACCTTAACCATGCAATCAATCATACTTAAATTACAGTAATAATAATAACGCTCACCTAATACCCTCAACCTACTTCACATATATAAGTATCCAACAATATTATCTTTCAATTAAATAAAAGCACCAACGACATTAAGTTTATATAATAAATACAAGTATCAATCTTATATTATTCATCGATATTACCCAAGTATCGAACCTTAATAGATAATCAATGATATGTAAGTATAATTTTGATATTTATCTCAAATTTTAAGAGTATATTTACGTTAACAAAGATTTCACCAATCAGCAAGTTCATATATTATTTAGATATCCTTTTGGTTGCTTATTACCATGTCTTATATATTTCTTCTAGTAAAAGAGTCCAACTCATAAGAATGAGTTATGATCGACAATATCTTGTCATCATTGTTGGTAATATGCCAAAGATACATTTGACTAGCTAAGATATGTAAGCGCAGTCCAAGCCACTATAAATACAAGTATCAACATTATCTCAACTCCCAATTGAGATGCAAGTATCAATTTTTAGCTAACATAATAATCATCGTAAATGCCAGAAAATATTCCACTCGTTAACCAAGTATTGAAATAACATATTTATCCTTACTGGTTACCTGATAACATAATATACCCTGTTATATAATTCAACCTCCACTTGCATACCCCAATTTATGGGTATTAATTATTGTTCTATAAAATGAAGTTAAATAATTTCAGGTCAACTTCTATCCTTACTATCATACATGGTATGCACAGTCCCATTATGGCAGTTGTCACCTTTACTTAAGGCTGTGTATGAATCCATTTTAGGGTAGTTCTCATAACTTCCCTATTCATCTGTTTTCCTACCAAAAAGCATTTCAACAAGCTTATAAGTCAAAGTATAGGATAAATTTGTAATTTCATAATTCAAGCATTGCCTGAATTCATATGCCATAGGGCCATCACATGTCAGTCAACTTGAAGGATGTACACATTCATGAGAGTTCGATGTATCCAATATTACTTTAACTGATTTGAAGATCCAAGTAGTGCCTCAACTTAAGCCATATAATTATCCACACAAGCTAACGTCTTGAGTGCTTACCGTATCCAAAAAGATCACAAAAACAACCCCATTAACACATGCTTCAGGAGCGTTCCAATCTAAAAAAATAAGCTCATAGTACTAATAATAATAACAGAGGGCCTGGTGAGGGGTTTACAATAATCCCCAAGGTAAACGGTAATCAAAAGAGTCAGATGGTATCTAGAAAGACCAGTAAAACCAGTACGACTCCCCAAATAGAAGCCTCCAATCCTAATGGGGGTTTATATCATTATCAAACCACATTAAAAGACAAACATAGTCTTCCAAGAAAATTCCCATTTTCAAGCCATGTTCTACATAATAAAACAATACAAGGAATATTCTAAATCTCATTCACACACCCCAATATTTTCTACAGAAACCACTGTTCACAGGAATAATCATGGCAAAAAGATAAACCAACTCAGTATAAGATCGATAAGCGTGAATCACTTTGGAGAGATTTCTTCTTATCAAAAAGGTAATTAAGATAAACTATAAAGGGGAGAGAGATCAGCTCATGCAATTATGATTAAAAGTCATTTGAAACCCATCTCTTTATGGGCGTCTCTTTCAAGAAAGAGTCAATATATGTAATTACATGTTATATAATATCTAGAGTCCAAACACTATTTACTTAGTAAAACAAAAACACATCAACATTCCAAAAGAAAACCACATCTACAGCATTCGAACAAAATTGCAAAGATTGATTTACTCAAATACTAAAGGGGATAAATCATTACGAGAGAGGGTTAGTCTTATCATGCCTGTTTTAAACGCATCCACCAGCAACATATCCAGCAGGGACTGCATAAGCCACACGTCCCACTGATCCACTTCTTTTAGCTTTGAAAAACACCACTCCAGGCTCCCCTTAAGACAGCACAGCCAGGAGGAAAGAAAAGGAGAAAATGCCATTGTCTAACCCCTGCTAACTGCACTGGGTGCTGAGCTCCAACGGTTTCAAAATCCCCAACAACATCCTCCCAAACTCACGTGGCCAGAGGCAAGGAAGGGACAGAGCAGGGTAAAAAAAAATAGGATATTTACATTGCATGCGGCCAACAAGAAAACAATGCTCCTTTCCCCCAAAACGTATCAGGAAACAACATAAAACCATGTCCATAATTTGTGTTATCAGACCCTCATCTACGGGGCAGAGTAGAAGAAAAAGGCACACGTGGAAGGAATGGTTGGATTCACATTTGGTACAGAAAGAGGGGGGTAGGAATACGCAACAAGGCAATCTGTGCTTCATGAATATTCTGATATGAAACAGATCCACCTCTATGAGATTCTCTTCCATGAGTTACATCGTAAAACAAGTAAGGTCTCAATAGAGAATCTTTGCAATAAATTTCATCAGGTCTCCTGGTAACACTCTCACTGTCACATAGTCGATTTTGATAAAAATATCTTGAAGGAGAATCCCGAATTTGAGGATGCATTCAATACTGAACAGATAACAACATAGTTGGACAACCTACTTGTTGGAAGCACTCAAAAGGGCTTCTACTAAACTGCAACATGCCTGCCGCCTAGCTAATCCCTGTTGCAGGTCGTTGCTGTGGATCCCCGACAAGAACACACCTCGCAGCACCCAAAGAAAGTGGAGGTAACACGCCTACCTCACTAGCTTGTAGCTTCATCAAAAACCACCATATCGAACCCATTACTGCGCCCAAGGAGGAACCAGGAAGAAAAACGCCTTGACAGAAAAGATTTTGCTGGCCTCTCTGCCCACGCAACCAGGTCCAAATGGTAGTTTGGGAACAGGTGCCCAGCAAAGGAAAACAGAATTTTCCAAGGCCTCTCAACCACTCCACACGCAGTCCATCAAAAGAAAATCTCACGCGGTCAGAGAAGAATATTGCAGGCAGTCAACAAGAAACATAGAAGATTTGCAAATCAGAATTAATAAATGAAGGAAGTGCGGCCACCAGCAAGAAAGAGTCCCACACGTCTAGTAAAAGGAGTTAATGAAGTGGCAGGTGGCCATCAAAGTTACCCCCATATTTTCCAATAAAAAAGTTTAATCACCTCCACAATGGATATTTCGTAGAAATGATTTAGCGTATTCCTTGCAAATCAATTTTTTTGTTGTATTTATAATTTTCGTGTTCCTTGTAAATTCCATATCATGTTTCATTTATTCCATGTTGAAATAAGACGATGAATCTACACCCTGTACTGTATGGGAACATACAAAATTTTTATGCACACTGTTCATGTATGTATTATGCAGACTAAATTTGATGGTTGACCTTTAAATGATTTTATGATGGTTATTCAACCAACATCTCCCTTCATATTACTATATTATTAATGTTCGAATTTGAGAGTTTTTCATGTTTAGGTGTATCTATTGTGCTACAATAAATTACCCCCTTTAAACCTAAAATCCATTAGCTTTCCAATGTTGAACTTTATAGATATCCTTATCTTAAATGAGGCGTAATATTAAGACACAAATACAATTATAACAATGAAAATACAATCATATGCTGGGAACCTAAGATTCAATAGATTCCAATTGTTGTTATTTAGATATAAAGGTTGGTGGGAACCTAGCCTATGTTCCCGACATTGTTCTTTAAATATAATGCTTTCTATTAATATTAACATTAACTATGTTATTTGCGAATATTCCATTGAAAAAAAAATGCTTTCTATAACTTGTAGTTGATATCATAGATGTCATTGACCTAAAGTATGTCATTGATGTTATTGTTTTGAAAAAGATGTAATCTTAGGGAAGAATTACAATGGTAACAATGGAAAGACATATGGGTATATTGAGAACCTAGTGGTCACTAGGTTTCCATCATTATTATTATTTTACGGCTTACAAAATAATTATCAATTATAGTCACCATGGTCAGTAGTCAAGGTGGACAATTTTATTTTATTTTTAAATAATTATTATTATGGGTATTCCTTTTAACAGGACACACCCTAACAACACCCAAACACCAATCCAGCTGCCTACTAGGCTATGAGAACACAATCTACCTTAACAGGGTGATCGGAAAGTGGCAAAACCAACAAAGATCAGCAGAAGCACAACATCGTTAAACGCTAAGCAACACGGTCGTCGCAGAAGCAAAGGAGCAACGATGAACGGGCATTACATTCTCCTCCCCTTAAGAAAGCATCATCCTTGATGCGACATTACACAGAGTAAAGGAAATGGTACGCAACAAGGAATATATAAAGAAGAAAACACACCCTATGGTTTAAAATTTTAGTCGATTAAAGCACGGCCACAGGGTAGCCTTAGGAACATTTGGTAGAAATTTTAACTTTCAAGGTTTTGTGAAGATTGGAAGTTCCCTCTTATTTATTATTTCATTAGTTCCTTTCCATTAGCATTATTCTTAGTTTAATTTCTTTTAAAATTTCATCATTGAAGAGTTTTGTTTTATTTCTTATTGTGGGTGCACAACATGAACTGCTAACACAACACCCTATCAGGTTCAAAAAGACACTACAGATTCACAAGCACACAAGTATATACTTCATGATTGTATTACACCACAAAAAGGTTACTCAAATACGGAATGGAATAGGCACAGTCCACATAACATAGTACTGGTCACACAACCATGACTGAAAATTATACTACTTGAACAAGGTGTACTATGATTTCCAGACATTCCCTCAATTCCACAGATGAAAATTTCACATAACTCCAAACAAAAGCTATAGGTACATAGTGTCCACAAGGGTATCAATGACATATCCACAACATCACAACACATATCCATTGACATGAGTAACCCGTACATCAAAAGACCACTACCAAAACATCACAATAACTCAACATATATCCCGAAACATCAACCATACACACAAATATCATATGCCTCCCTCAAACTCTTATGCCTCCCTCAAGTCTCTTATGCCTCCCTCAAACTCTTATGCCTCCCTCAAGTCTCTTATGCCTCCCTAAAACTCTTATGCCTCCCTCAAGGAGGTCAGTTGTCCCTATGGCCTAAGACACATAGAGTTTGAACACTCCTAACCCAAGTGACATAATAACGCATGGTTCAACAACCCACTAGTTATCTGTAACTCCTTGGGGCGAACCCCCATACAATGAAGTGGGTCCATAGGTCCAACCATTCCATGGTGCATCCCATGACCCTATTCCACACATCACGACGATAGAACTAGCACAACAATCCAATCTAAGTGCCAAGTGGAAAAGTACAAGCGTTAGGCAAGGCGAAAAAAAAATTTAAAATTTAAAAATAAGGTCCAAACCAAGAGAAAAAAATAAATAGCCAAATAGCCATAGTTAGTGTCAAAATCCACATGTTAGTGCCATAAACCAAGGAAATGCCCAAAATTGTAAAGCATGGCAATCAAGAAAAGTTACTGGTCCTTACAAAATAAAGTAAAAGCTCAATTTACGAATAAAATCAACTTATAATAATGTCACATTACGATAACTGTGTGGCCTTATCTGGCCACCAAAGGGGTACTCAACGAGTTGTTATCACTCGGAACATCAAGCCTCAGATCGTAAAATACATATCAATAATACAATTGTCATCACCTCTATCTGAATCATCCCGCCACCACTTCGACAAGGCTAAACATAGTCATAGTTGCACTTAGGTTGCATACATACAACCACATAGGAGAGAGTAAATAATCATAGGTTGTTATCTACTAAACCAAATTTTGGCTCGAGTTATTGACCCATGGTACACCATTCCTCACTCTCAACATAGACTTCTACCGATTTCCCTCAGGGTCGGTTAGCGTAAGGTTCACAACATAACATGTAACTACATTACTAACAAGATGGTGGTACATATACAAGGTAGATCACAATCATACATTCACCGAGTGTAACACATCACTTTACCACATTCTGCACCCATAGTGCAATCACCATACCATACGATAGGGTTCATACACTCACCGTATGACCCCAAATCACAACATGAAGCATTACATATTTGTACAAATCATTCATATGATGAACATAGTACATCACAACATAACATTCATTGCTACATAACAAGGTGGTACACACATTTCTTCAAAACATGGCAAAAACATCATGATACAACTCATTTCTTTTAACATCAATCTAGTCATACAACACATTGATACACCTACATATCACAATATGTCACAATGCTCCAACACTATGTCATCCACATTATAATTCTTTTCACCCACCACAAATAGTAATTCACATGTGAACTCTTCACAAAATCCACAAGAAGGAGAGAGAATACTCCCATCCCCAAAGACATCAATATGATAACAAATACGCACCGAGTGACATACACATCACGTGTGTTCACAATATCACAATTATGAAAAAATCACATCACGCTTATACCACATTACTCTTCCAATATAAATCATCATCATGCAATACCATCATCTCCATGAAACAATATCATGTAAAACCATCACCATCATGTACCATCACCATACAACACCAATCCGGCCCATAGGTTCGAGAGCATGAACCTACGCTCTGATACCAAGTGTAATGACCCAAAAATTCACACACGAACAACATAGTGAAAGACAGGATTTTTTTTTGACTTGCTTCGACACATAACACGACACAACATTTCATCACAAAGTTACAACCAACTCTGGGAACCACTTGTTACGGGGATGACCACAAGGTCAGCACGGAAACGTTCACACCCAAAAGGATAATACACTTTTCTTTTTTGACAGAACAACATAGAAGTCCAACCACATGACACTCTCACAGCTAGGGCAAGCCACGAAGAAAATGATTGAAGGTTATTTGTTTTAATAAAACACCCTTTAACTCATGACTTATGTTTTCAGAAAGATTCAATATATGATTCGCACAAATTCATCTTACCAACTGAGTTATTTTCTTATACACTGTAGAGTAGTTCACTTAAAGTCTTCTCCTACTTGCTAAATCTTATTATCTTCCGAAACTAACCATTATTTTCCCTTAAGCTTGTTTAAGAGTTCACCCAAAAGGGGTAGTGTTCACTAGTTTAGCTAGGGATATCAATTTATAAAATTTTACTTTACAAGCATAGTTTCACCTTTGAGTACTTCAGGAATCTCTTGTTTCTCAAGTAAGTCATCTCTACATTAATTTATCTGAATATATATATTTTAGTTAACTTCTATAAGGGTTAACCACTCCATTTAATTTTACTTATATCACATCATTACAAGGTGTCCGAGAGTTTTTGACTTAACACTTTATTCTCAAAATCAAGGTTTTACAATACTTATGCCAATGTAATGATTGAATATCATTTCTCACCAAGGTAAGTTACTAGTCTAACAACAAAAGGGAAAGAACACTTCACCACGTAGTTTTTTTTTTTTTTTTTCCGAACATACCAAGACAAGAGATCTTCTAAACTCCTTGCAAGCAAAGTTACAAAATTTACAACGCATTGAACTTTCTACAAAGAACTTCATAATTTGAACTGATGAAACTTTTACACTCTTTCCTTTAATCTACTCGCATAATCCATCTACACAAATATTTACTAGAGTCGGTTCACTAGAACCGAGCATGATAAGATATAAACCTTACCTAATAATTTATGTCATCTAGCATTTAAATAACTGAAAGTTTACAATACTCCTTATCAAATAAATTTCTAACGTACATTTAAAACTTAACTACACATCTCATGATAATACATTTCATACTCATTAATGTTCACTTCCTTAAGATCTCGCTTACATAAGAACACAATTCCAAGTGCCTAGATATACAACCTTAACCATGCAATCAATCATAATTAAATTATAGTAATAATAATAACGCTCACCTAATACCCTCAACCTACTTCACATATATAAGTATCCAACAATATTATCTTTCAATTAAATAAAAGCACCAACGACATTAAGTTTATATAATAAATACAAGTATCAATCTTATATTATTCATCGATATTACCCAAGTATCGAACCTTAATAGATAATCAATGATATGTAAGTATAATTTTGATATTTATCCCGAAATTTTAAGAGTATATTTACGTTAACAAAGATTTCACCAATCAGCAAGTTCATATATTATTTAGATATCCTTTTGGTTGCTTATTACCATGTCTTATATATTTCTTCTAGTAAAAGAGTCCAACTCATAAGAATGAGTTATGATCGACAATACTGTCATCTGTTGGTAATATGCCAAAGATACATTTGACTAGCTAAGATATGTAAGCGCGGTCCAAGCCACTATAAATACAAGTATCAACATTATCTCAACTCCCAATTGAGATGCAAGTATCAATTTTTAGCTAACATAATAATCATCGTAAATGCCAGAAAATATTCCACTCGTTAACCAAGTATTGAAATAACATATTTATCCTTACTGGTTACCTGATAACATAATATACCCTGTTATATAATTCAACCTCCACTTGCATACCCCAATTTATGGGTATTAATTATTGTTCTATAAAATGAAGTTAAATAATTTTAGGTCAACTTCTATCCTTACTGTCATACATGGTATGCACAGTCCCATTATGGCAGTTGTCACCTTTACTTAAAGCTATGTATGAATCCATTTTAGGGTAGTTCTCATAACTTCCCTATTCATCTGCTTTTCCTACCAAAAGCATTTCAACAAGCTTATAAGTCAAAGTATAGGATAAATTTGTAATTTCATAATTCAAGCATTGCCTGAATTCATATGCCATAGGGCCATCACATGTCAGTCAACTTGAAGGATGTACACATTCATGAGAGTTCGATGTATCCAATATTACTTTAACCGATTTGAAGATCCAAATAGTGCCTCAACTTAAGCCATATAATTATCCACACAAGCTAACGTCTTGAGTGCTTACCGTATCCAAAAAGATCACAAAAACAACCCCATTAACACATGCTTTAGGAGCGTTCCAATCTAAAAAAAAATAAGCTCATAGTACTATTAATAATAACAGAGGGGCCTGGTGAGGGGTTTACAATAATCCCCAAGGTAAACGGTAATCAAAAGAGTCGATGGTATCTAGAAAGACCAAGAAACCAAGATACTACTCCCCAAATAGAAGCCTCCAATCCTAATGGGGGGGTTTATATCATTATCAAACCACATTAAAAGACAAACATAGTCTTCCAAGAAAATTCCCATTTTCAAGCCATGTTCTACATAATAAAACAATACAAGGAATATTCTAAATCTCATTCACACACCCCAATATTTTCTACAGAAACCACTGTTCACAGGAATAATCATGGCAAAAAGATAAACCAACTCTATAAGATCGATAAGCGAGAATCACTGGAGAGATTTCTTCTTGTCAAAAAGGTAATTAAGATAAACTGTAAAGGGGAGAGAGATCAGCTCATGCAATTATGATTAAAAGTCATTTGAAACCCATCTCTTTCTGGGCATCTCTTTCAAGAAAGAGTCAATATATGTAATTACATGTTATATAATATCCAGAGTCCAAACGCTATTTACTTAGTAAAACAAAAACACATCAACATTCCAAAAGAAAACCACATCTACAACATTCGAACAAAATTGCAAAGATTGATTTACTCAAATACTAAAGGGGATAAATCATTACGAGAGAGGGTTAGTCTTATCATGCCTGTTTTAAACACATCCACCAAAGAACATATCCAAAGGAGGGACCGCATAAGCCACACGTCTCACTGATCCACTTCTTTTAGCTTTGAAAAACACCACTCCAGGCTCTCCTTAAGATGGCACAGCCAAGAGGAAAGAAAAGGAGAAAATGTCACTGTCTAACCCTTGCTAACTGCACTGGGTGTTGAGCTCCAACGGTTTCAAAATCCCCAACAACATCCTCCCAAACTCACGTGGCCAGAGGCAAGGAAGGGACAGTGTAGGGTAAAAAAATTGAGGATATTTACATTACACATGTCGCCAACAAGAAAACAATGCTCCTTTCCCCAAAAAAGTATCAGGAAATAACATAAAACCATGTCCATAATTTGTGTTATCAGACCCTCATCTACGGGAAGAGTAGAAGAAAAAGGCACGCGTGGAAGGAATGGTTGGATTCACGTTTGGTACAGGAAAGAGGGGGGGGTAGGAATACGCAGCAAGGCAATCTGTGCTTCATGAATATTCTGATATGAAACAGATCCACCTCTATGAGATTCTCTTCCATGAGTTACATCGTAAAACAAGTAAGGTCTCAATAGAGAATCTTTGCAATAAATTTCATCAGGTCTCCTGGTAACACTCTCACTGTCACATAGTCGATTTTGATAAAAAATATCTTGAAGGAGAATCCCGAATTTGAGGATGCATTCAATACTGAACAGATAACAACATAGTTGGACAACCTGCTTGTTGGAAGCGCTCAAAAAGGCTTCTACTAAACTGCAACATGCTTGCCGAATGGCTAAATCCTGCTGCAGGTCGTTGTTGTGGATCCCCGACAAGAACACACCTTCTAGTACCAAAGAAAGTGGAGGTAACACGCCTACCTCACTAGCTTGTAGCTTCATCAAAAACCACCATATCGAACCCATTATTGCGCCCAAGGAGGAACCAGGAAGAAAATGCCTTGACAGAAAAGATTTTGTTGGCCTCTCTGCCCACGCAACCAGGTCCAAATGGTAGTTTGGGAACAGGTGCCTAGCAAAGGAAAACATAATTTTCCAAGGCCTCTCAACCACTCCACATGCAGTCCATCAAAAGAAAATCTCACGCGGTCAGAGAAGAATATTGCAGCAGTCAACAAGAAACATAGAAGATTTGTAAATCAGAATTAATAAATGAAGGAAGTGTGGCCACCAGCAAGAAAGAGTCCCACACGTCTAGTAAAAGGAGTTAATGAAGTGGCAGGTGGCCATCAAAGTTACCCCCATATTTTCCAATAAAAAAGTTTAATCACCTCCACAATGGATATTTCATAGAAATGATTTAGCGTATTCCTTGCAAATCAATTTTTTTGTTGTATTTATATTTTTGTGTTCCTTGTAAATTCCATATCATGTTTCATTTATTCCATGTTGAAATAAGACGATGAATCTACACCCTGTACTGTATGGGAACATACAAAATTTTTATGCACACTGTTCATGTATGTATTATGCAGACTAAATTTGATGGTTGACCCTTTCTGAAATGATTTTATGATGGTTATTCAACCAACATCTCCCTTCATAGTACTATATTTTTAATGTTCGAATTTGAGAGTTTTTCATGTTTAGGTGTATCTATTGTGCTACAATAAATTACCCCCTTTAAACCTAACATCCATTAGCTTTCCAATGTTGAACTTTATAGATATCCTTATCTTAAATGAGGCGTAATATTAAGACACAAATACAATTATAACAATGAAAATACAATCATATGTTGGGAACCTAAGATTCAATAGATTCCAATTGTTGTTATTTAGATATAAAGGTTGGTGGGAACCTAGCCTATGTTCCCGACATTGTTCTTTAAATATAATGCTTTCTATTAATATTAACATTAACTATGTTATTTGCGAATATTCCATTGAAAAAAAATGCTTTCTATAACTTGTAGTTGATATCATAGATGTCATTGACCTAAAGTATGTCATTGATGTTATTGTTTTGAAAAAGATGTAATCTTAGGGAAGAATTACAATGGTAACAATGGAAAGACATATGGGTATATTGAGAACCTAGTGGTCACTAGGTTTCCATCATTATTATTATTTTACGGCTTACAAAAATAATTATCAATTATAGTCACCATGGTCAGTAGTCAAGGTGGACAATTTTATTTTATTTTTAAATAATTATTATTATGGGTATTCCTTTTACTCAACACCCAAACACCAATCTAGCTTCCTACTAGGCTGTGAGAACACAATCTACCTTAACAGGGTGATCGGAAAGTGGTAAAACCAACAAAGATCAGCAGAAGCACAACATCGTTAAATGCTAAGCAACACGGTCGTCGCAGAAGCAAAGGAGAAACGATGAATGGGGCATTACATGTTTGAACCTTGGATCAAACTCCATCATGGAGAGGTAAGATCTTGGCTCTTGAAAATGCTCTTCTTTCCTTTTTATGAATATGTGAATGGTTGTATGTTTGTTATTTCTTGTTCAATGGTTGGGTTGAATACCTAGGGATGGTGTGGGAGATGACTATGGGGTATTTTGTGGGGAGACATAAGTGTTTTTGGGAGGTTTAAGTGTGGAGAGAGTTGGGATTTGGGTTCCACCTTCTTAAGCAAAATAACTTTCATTTATTTACTCATTATGGGGTACCATTAGAGGTTGGGGACGCACAAGGAAATGTGAGGAATAAGGGGTACTTTGGGGAGGCATAAGGGCATGTTAGGGTTTTGGAAATGATATATTTTGGTGGTGATACCCATTTCCTCTTGGGGGGTATAAGCAACATTCCCCATGGTTCTTGCTCCTTTGGCTTGCATGAAGAAGCCTGAGTTTTGTTTGTTGTTTTCCATGTGGTTACAAACTGCATTATGTTTTGGATTGTGTGTTGAATGTGAAAGATTTCCTTTGTGTTGTGGAAGCCTATTGTTGCCATGTGATGAGTCACATTTCTTATTGAAATGTGGTTGGGGCTCAAGGGCCAATGAAGAGGGTGGATTCTCATTTTCATTGGATGTCTCGGTTGGGTGGAGAGCATTGTCTTTCCCCTTTTTTGTGATCAGATTGGAGAATCATGGAAATTCTTGTTGCTGATTTGGATTTGAGAAAGAAGACAGTTTTGACATTCCATTAGGAGATTTCTATTTTTAAAACCATTTCCCACTTTAAGTGGATGACAATGTAATATGTTTTTTTGCTGAAGAGTTACTATGTTTAGGAAATGAAATCACATTTTCTTTGAAAGAGATATACTTTTTATTTTGTCTTGAAAAAAGGAATGTAAACAGAAATATTTATATCCTTGTAAGTTGTATTTGATCGTTGTTAGAGAGAAGATGTAAAAGAAATCATTCCAAATAATTAGATGTTGTTTTACCTTTATAAAATGAAGTTATTATTGTTTGAAATATGCTTTGAAAATGTTGTTCAAATCTCTTTTGAATGTGGAAAATGTATTCAGAATTCTTACATCCTTTGTGTTTGAAAAGCACATTTTTTGAAAAGAAATAGAAATTGCATTCTTGCTTCTACTTTTTGATTGAAGGAAATAGAACATTGCAGTATTGGATTAGAACGAATTTATATTTTTACGTTTGGTAAATGTAAATAGTTCAATTCAAGTTAAATGTTGTAGAGCTCATTAGACGTCTCTTTTTTTTAGATTGAAAAATATTAATAAAAAATGTCCAGAATGACCCTGCAAACTATGAAAGACTTTTGAGACACTACTACAATCTAAGGAACATCAAATGACCCCAAACAAAAAAAATTCTTAAGGAACTCTCATAGAACCTTTCAAAATCAGGCTCGGACAAAAAACTCAATTTTTTTGTATATAAATTGGTAAATTTGATTTCCAAATCAATCAAATGATTTAACCCCAGCAATCTATCTGAAATTATTCCAAGTGAAATCATCCATGTCTGCTTGGCATGTTGAGAAAAAAAAATGTTGGATTGGAACAAAATTTATAAGTAAAATAAATAAATAAATACCGGTTCACATTTTAGAATCCTGCAAAACATTTTCTAAAAATGTTCCCTTCAAACTTTATGAAAGTAAAATTCTTAAGGTTCCTGCGTGCAAAGAGGACTTCGAGATATTTCAAAAAAGTCCTCGTTTTCCAAAAATTGAGTTTCCTATAAAAATTTATGGTCTTCAAGTCCTAACTTCATTTGGCTTCAAAAAAATCTAACTCACAAAATTATATTAATAAAATATTCGTTGGCGGACCCATAGGCTAAAAATTTCCGTCTTCACTTTTTTCTCAAAAAGTGCAAGACTCTTGAGTTCCCCGCCGCCCTGCTAGCCTCGAACCTTCGTTCTTTTGTCAAAATAATAATTATAATAATTATCTAAGTTCAAAGAAATTAATTTGGAAAAATGTGTCAAGATCCTCTGCGGCCCTGCCACCCCGTAGCCAATGAATGCCTGACATGTGGCTTCTTGGGCGTCAATGGAGGTGTGGATCCTTTTAAAACCGTAACGCTTTCAACGAAATTTTTTGGCAATTTTTCTTAATTTCTTCCACCTACCCGCCACCCTGAAGCTAATGAGGGGCTAACACGTGGTATCCCTAGGGTAGGCAGAAGCGCGAAGATTTTTAAACCTTTAAATATTTATTCTTATAGTTAAAATATTTTAAGTCTCCTTGGCAACCCGCCTCTCCACGAGTCACTGTTGCTGTGACACATGGCACCTTATGGCGTTGGTGGAGCCATGGGTTGTTTTAAACCCTTAACACTCTTCTTGCAAAAAGTATTAATTTTCCTAAGTTTCCCCAATAGTCCATTTTCCCCACTTGCATCTAGGCTTGACACGTGGTGTCCTTTGGCATCGGCGGAGGTGAGGATCATTTTGATCCCTTAACTCTTTTCAACAAAAAAGCTAAAAATCTCAAATGTCTCCTACGACCCACTTTCCCATTTTGACGAATTTGTTGGACACATGTCCCTTGTGGCCCTTAGGATTAATTGTCTTCTTTGGGCACAAATCCTTGGCATGGGATTGTGGGTGCACAGAGGTAAATCATGCCTTTTGACTAAAAAGGGGAAAAGTGCTAAGTTCCTTCCACACTTCGCCAAAGACACGTTTGCAAAATGCTTTCCTCCCCACTCTGTCGGCCCGCATCCCCTCTAGGGTGAAATTTCTTCCCGCGGCCCACACTACTGCCTTGGCAAAAATTTCTTCCGCAGGCCCACAGGCCCGCCTTTGGGAAAAGTTTCTTCCCGTGCCCGCTTTGGGAAAATTTTCATCCCAAGGCCCACCAACCCATAACTTGTGAAATATGAGGAGTTAGCGGGACTTCATTATATCACTGAAACGGGGGATATTTCCTATCTAATGGGAATGTTTTTAGGTAGTTTTAAGTGTGTTAAATATGAGAAAAATCAATTTGAATCATTTAAGTTAGTATGTGAGTGGATAAGTAGGAAGTTACCCTGGGAATTTTATAGGTCTTAGCCTTGACCCTCTCGAACTTAATTAAGATACTTGTAGATTTGTGTTAACCTAAGTATTTTATTAAAATAACAACTAGGAATTTTTAACTATGCTTAGAATAACTTTGCTAGGTGATTTGTAATGTAAATATGATAATTTTTATAGTAAGAAAATATATATATTTAAACCTAACTGTTCTTTGAGACCTTGTTTGTGGTCATACTTTTAAACAAAAAAAATTCCATCATTTTTTTAACTAAACGTAGGTTGATCTTAGATCTCAAGTGGGATTTTTAGTGGGCATTACATATAGTAAGTTGACAAATTGAATGAATTTGAGCTTGTGTCACATGGTTGTGCTCTTGCTAAGACATTCAATTGGGAAATTTTAATTTTTCGAATGAGGGATGTTGAACTCCTTTATTTGGTTTTGTTCTTTACAAATATAGTCATATTTACCCTAGTGAATGTGAATAAGCTCTAGTGAATACCAAATGTGAAGCGTCTAAGGAGAATGTTCCTCCTTTAAATGTTAAATTTCAGCCGATTAATTCTATTGAAGTCTACTTGTTAAGAGGATTTGAACCTGGGGTTGATTACCTCATGGATGAATGGAAAGTGGTTCATCAAAAAAAATATTATAGAAATACCACTACTCTTATTCCAACTCTCAACTCATCTTTAACTTGCTTGACTACTTTTGGTTTTGGCACTTCGGGATGGTTGTTTCTTTCATTCCCCTTTGGTGCTTAGTTTTTATATATGGGTTTTATGATATTTTTTTACCTAAGTAGAGTCCCGCTTAAAAATCCTTTTTACCCTTATCTTTAAAAAATGTGCATAAGATCTGGAAATTATTAGGGAGCCATGGGTGCCCTATATGATAGTACTATTTGCAAAGTGAAATCTCATAAACATGATAGGTTATTCCTCATTAGCAAATGGGGTGATATAAAATTAATAAAATAGGGATCGAAAGGTAATGTTTTCACGTAAAGTATAACACAAGAAGATAAAAGTACCGAAAAAAGGTAATGCAATAGAAACTAGACTTTTGGATGTGTAATTATAAGACCATACATGTAGGCTATGATTATAAATTACATCTTGAACCTACTATATAGTTTGGACAATGAGATGTATGAAAATTGAATCCACACCATAAAGGTAATAGGTTAAGTATTGATTTGATGAATTTACATACATAATGTGTCATTACATCACTTTACTGATTAATTAACCTCATATGCATTTGTACCCAAAATAAACAGCAATTTACTTCAAAATAACAAAAAAATAAAATTATCCGTCAATTTTTTTTTACATAATATGCAAGCGGCTTTATTTGGGTTAAATGATATACATGGGATCAATTAAATCTACACCATTGATCCTTGAATTGATTAAGGTATTTTTAGACAATAATAGAGACAATACTTGACCGAATTATCTCAAATAGAGATAATTAGAAAGTTGTATATTGTCTCTATTATTGTCTCAAAGCGGGTGTCTCTAATTTTGTCTCTAATTATTGTCGCTCTAGACACAATATAGATTGATACATATTTTGTCTCTTGAGAGACAATATAATTTTTCTCTCTCTAGACAATACTAATTTCAATTTTTATATTCTCTCTAGAGAAGATACGAATTTAAAGAATGAAAAATATGAATTTGAAAAATACATAATGACCAAATATCATATAGTGCAATCAAAAAGTTACATATCATCTATGATGTCGAGTGGTCTAGTAATTAATATTGTAAATTGACAACAATTTCATTTAAATCTTTTGCCCAATAAATGGGTCCACAAATATTTTATTAATATCAAATAAGATAAAAATACAAAAGGGTGTCTGAATTTTGTTAACCCTTGAAATACAATGATAAAATACAAAAGGGTGTCTGAATTCCATTAACCCTTGATATACAATATTAACACCTTATCTCCACCACCAACTTCGAGTGATCCATATGATTCCCAAGAGCTATTTTGAGGTTATTTTTCTTAACTTTAATTTTGAGCAACTTCCTTTTGAGCAATTGCCTCTCCATCGGCAGCATTCATCTTCATGTTCTTCACTTTGATTGTCTCAACTTTGATGCAATTCTCTACTATCATTAGTAGCGAAGGTGCATTGGATTCTAATAAATTATGATCACATATTTTACTCCAATTCTACCAAAAGTATACACAAATTACATATAAATTAGGAAAATAATTAGTTTTTATTAAATTGACTTATCTTTACATTTTGTTATAAAAATTAGTTATCACTAACTTATTATTTGTCGATCCATTTTCATAACTTATATAAAGGACTAACCTCAAACATTATAATCCTGGAATTCCACACATGCCTAGTGAAAATGTAATGATATAAGCCTATACAAAAAATTAAAAGAAGGCATTATTCATCTAATTTTACTTTAGTGAATATTCTACACTACATGCATGAAAATTGAGTAAAAACGTACAAGAATTGTATAAAAACAATTCCCAGTGAGACCATTGAGGCACAAACTCACCAATAGACCAATTAAAGCTACCCTGCTTTAAAGCAATTTCAAAGCAGATTGTTGAGAATGCCCCTGTATAATAGAAAATGAGTCAATATAATCCACTATAAACATGAATAATTGTGATCTTTGCTCTAATTTCCATTTTGTAGTTTATAATTTTATGTACTTGGTAATTTATTCTCTCATTGTGGACATATGGAACAACAAAACTCCATTGTCAATAAAATTATATTATATTCAACTACATTTTTTTGTCTTTAGATTAGTTTCTTTGCACGTTAGTTTGTTATTGGATTTTCCTAAAGTAAGTGCATGAAGCTTTGACATTTTGTATCCCACTCCGGATCCATCTTCGGATGATAATGGCATCTCTTCTAGTATTACGAATGATTAACAAGAGAATTACTACTTCATTTGCATCTCCATACCAAGTATCCTAATCGAGTGAACAATTTAATTAAATGAAAATAAATCCCAAAAATAAAGATGGGTGGATATAAATAGGTGATAAGGGTAATTACAAGTATGTAAAAGGACAATCCAACCATAAAGTAACGGCGTTCATTCCTCCATAGAGCAATATAAAGAATTTTTTCTCTTAGTATTCATGTAAATAAGAAACAAAACTCCTTATAATAGCCTTTTATCGAGCCTAAGTTCATACCATAAGAAGTGGTCATCTACCATATTTATCCATCAACAATGCACCTATAGTTCGCATTGGCACTGCCAAGCAATATATACATATTGATAAATACGAGATAATGTGCTTCATCATGGAGACAAGACAAATGGGATGTTATTATGTAAGGAATTGGACATATTTGGCATCTACAATATAGCTATTCCAAATGATGTTGCGACTCAAGACTATCCTACAACATGCTCCAAGACAATCTTATTATTTTTGAAAGGAAAAACATACATTTATATTACCAAAAAAATGAACATTGTGGTGTACAAATATAGCCTCTCATCGGAAGCTTTGAATATTGAATGAACATAAAATATAATACCATTAACCCAAATCCAACCTAATATGGAGGAACTACATCAAGTCAAATTGTAAAGGATGAATGGTTTAATGAAAGGAATTATTGATGAATGGATAAAGGTTGGAGATCAACAAATAAATTTTAATCAAGCATTGTTACTCACAATAATAGCAGGATCATGGATTATTTCAAATAAATAATATATTCGGCCTTGGGAAGACTTTCCAACTCCCCAACATAAACTTGTGCAACATACTTGAACATATTAACAAGCATTTCTAGCATCAATCAACTCTTTTTTTTAAATCATTATTATGAAACTAATTACCTCACAAATTATACTTTGAAACTAATTACCTTAGGCATTATAGTACCAGGTTGTGTGTGACCTCCAATAAAGACCACCTAAAAAAAGAAATATGAATAAACATTTATGTCTGGATACAAATACCAATATCAGAAACTTACTAATTAATTACCGCATAAATCATATAAAATAATGTAATTTGAATGTATCACTAAAATACAGTGACATTTACAACTTTAGCTGAAACAGAATTGGTAACAAGAAGGAAAAACTAGTTTCATAATTTCAACATCTAAATAATAACTAGTAGACTTCCATAAGGCTTCTCAAGTTGGAAATCTACCACTCTTAAGAAAAAATGTTAAAGAAACTCCCATTCAAAAAGTGTAAACATAACCAAGTTCTATATAATATATTTAACAAATAACAATACTTTTCCAATGATGTTGGTGTCCTTTGATAGAGAGCATGCTACATCAAAAAGCTAAGTTAAGAAAACACAAAAATAATGGCAGGAAAAGAAAAAGTATTATTGCATAACCATTGGTTATAGCTACATCAATAACATATTTAAATGTATGGGTTGTGAACCTTAAATAGGACACTATGATAATAATTAAGAAGGATTTGAAGCTTATTTAATTTCTCCCAATATACAAGCATGTTTCATAAGAAAAATAGAAAGACTTCTTACACCACGTTATTTATGATACTCAAATAATGATTCATCAATAGATGAAGTGCTAATGCACTGTCAATCCTCGGACTGTATGGAAAATATAATCCTAAAGCTTATAACATCCAAGAATGTGAAGTATGTCAATGAAAACAATCTAGCCTTAACATATATACCATAAAACAAAGAATAGAGCTTCCAAAGATAATCATCCAAACAAGAAAGAATAACCCAAAGATATTAGACTTTCAATTTTCTAGTAAAATGGATAAAAGATCTAACCTCAAACATGGTGTCACCATAGATCTTGAGAAGTCAATTTATATAGATTTAGTTCTCTTGGAAACAAGTTCCTGAGAATAAAAATTCAACTTAACTCAAGTAATGGTATAAATTTGATTTTCATGATTTCAAACTAGTCTATTGTGTTTGTTAACAATTTTATCCTAGAATATTTTCATATCTCACTGTTTGATAACAACCTACTCTAAGCTATTAATTTAATTCAACTATGCAGAGTATGTCTTAAGTTATATGTATAACAACATTCCAGGTCACCCTCATGATCGATGTAAATCCACATAGAAAGAACCTCTTTATTTGGTGAAAATTTTCAGCCTATGCTTTGTCTGAGTGACCTGTTTGCTACCATAAATTGTTTCCTGTAAACAATCAAATCCCCATAAATATGACATGAATGAAGAGGTGCCAAGATGAAGGAAAAAAAAGTGAAGAAACATATAAGAATGTATGAATAATGCATATCATAAGCATAGACCTAGTATGATGTTGTTATTAAGACTTTAGCACTAGCTTCAAGATATTCTTCATGAACCTAATTAATAATACAATAGTAATGCATATAGGAAATCAGACGAATAAGACAAAAAGTATATTATCTGTTTAACATTGATTATCAACAAGAAGAACTAACAAAGAAGAACATGACAGTTTGAACAAAGGAAAAAAAGGTGGGCTTTGAGATTCTTTTGAATGCATTCTTATGATGAATCTAACATTTGTGTGAATAGTGAAACAAGGGATCAACCTCAAGAATTTTAAGAACATATACAACTATAAGATGCTTGTTGAATCACCAAGGAAATTGAAAAAGTGCAAAAGTACTAAGTTGAGTAACCAAGGGGAAAAGTGAACATTACTTGATTCAAAACTTAAGAGCATACTTGACCTTGAAAAGGGTGTGATTCTTAAGAATCAGGTAGAAGATATTATATTGCATTGAAGGTGAACTCTATCCGTGACAAAATATCTGAGCAAGAAGAACAGTTTGGCTATATAGGATTGTAAAGGATACTCAAATTCTAGAGGTAAGTTGAGTTGAAAATGCTATAAATTCTTGATTGTTGATGTATTTATGTGAATGTGTGATTATTTTCTACATCAAATAAGTTCCTAAATAACAGTTTATCTAAATCATATAGCAAGAAAAATTAATATATAATATGTACAACAAGTAAGGGAGTTATTATGTCTCACCTTGTTGACCCTTTCTAGTCCGGCCCTCCCTCCTGCCACTGTTTTTCCACAAGTGAGCCTCATACCTACTTGTCCATCTATGTCTACAAGATTTCATGATAACAATTACAATAATTTAATGTCCCTTGCTTCAAAAGTACAAGAACATTGTTAAGCTTAATGTGAAGTCATATTTACAATAGAGAAAATATCTTTGAAATAGACTATGTATTTTTAACATGGAAAAATAGACTATGAAAACACATACACTAGCAAACTTGAGAAGCCAATAATACCATTAGTCCATAGAAACAAATGATTTCAGGCCGAAACGAAAGTATGAAGAGGAAAAATATTCAATTGTAGAGCAAATGGAAATCAAATTTAAATAAATATGAGATCCCTAACCTTCAAAACTATGTAAATTTTGTCATGTAATTGTCGAAGTAAAGGTAATAGTGATTGACAACTCTTTGATAATATGCTTTTTAATCCAACTCTGATAACTGCACCAAAACATAAAATATACACTAGTATACTGAATATCGATATTTTTCATAACATGAACTAAATGGAACTATAACATTAAATAATTGACATATCGAGTCTCTAGTGTAAGCAACAAATTTCTCAAATATACCAAACATTACTCTAAATCTCCCAATTTATCACATTCAATACACCTATTTTTTTTAACATACATCATTACATATTGCGTAATGATTACAACATTGTTGCATACACTCTAGAATTATAAGTCAATAATGCCAAGTTGTAGTTTCCAAATAGGTGATGATATACGAATTATTGATATTGGCAAATAGCAAATTCCTCTCTTTTCTATGCTTTCACGATATGCAACAAACACGTTTCTAACCCCACTTTACATTTTATAGCATACTCCCACCTTATGCCAAAATGGGAGATTATAATCAAGGTATGGAAATCCATAAAAATCATAAAGGATAAAGGAATTTCACGTAATGTTGTAGTAGCAACTTCCCTAGTAGACATGTATGTAAAATGTGGAAGCAAAGACAAAGCACATGAACCATTTGACAATATGCCTCAAAGAGATGTGTTCTCATAGATAGAATTTATCATAGGCTATGCATAAGATGAATTCATTGAAAAGGCTTTAAAAACTTATAAGAAAATGTAATTGTCATTTTAAGCTAAATTCAACAAACTTTGCTAGTGTCTACCTTCTTGATGCTTGGGTATTTCCCCTGCAAGATTGTTGTTTGACAAGTCTACGATTGTGTTTGCTTCCAGCACATAGGTGCAGGTATACTCATTTCCTTTCATTTTAATCCTCATACAGTGTACTACCACTCACTTCTCAAGATTTAAGGTTTCTAACTCCCTCCTATCCCTCCAGCGCAGGGGGAATTTTCCCCCCAAATTTACTACTTGGATAAATCCAACACCTACAGCTTCGAAAAGTTTGTAATCCATAAAGGAATACCACCTTTGAGCTGGTTAGAGACAAGAATTACAACCCTCAACTCTTGACAACTTACAATGAGGTTTGATGGAATCACACCTGTCAATCTATTCTTGCTTTGAAATCCAAAAGTTTAATTTGTGTATAATTGGCCAAGGAAAATCCTAAAAACATTAAATACCCAGAAGAAATTTATGAAAATATTGATGAGATGCGGGTTTCACACCACCCTCGAGCTCCACAGAGCCATTTGGACACACAACATAGAGGAAAATGCTCCCGACCTCTCTTAATAGTGAATTCTTTGGATAACAGTCACAATAATGGAACAAATGGCGAACATAACATTTCTATGTCAATGGTACCCTCGGTGTATTAAAAAGTAAATAGTGGGGAAATTTTCGATGAAATTATAATATTTGAAACAAAATTATATTTTTGTCTCTATGTTTTATCTCTAATGACCCACCTTTGTAGTAGTGTATGAATCAATTGCAATTCAATGGATGAGAGAGATAGCTACTGACATACATCTGTGATCACTTGTAAAGAAAATTACAACCAATTATCATAATTGACACCATGCATTAAAGGACCATTCATATTACAGAAAAATGCCTCTGAGGAAAATTGGGGAGCCCTCACGATCACAAAAGGACAAGAGGTATTATCTATGTATGCTAGTGATCAATTCAACGGCTATGTGCCCTATGTATAACAAAGTATATAAATAAAATAAAAAGGAGCTGGTAATATTGTTGGGGCCACGACCCATGGATAATATTTTAATAAACAAAAGTGGGTTGAGGAGGCACCCCATCCCTAACCCTTTTTTAAATAACCCTCCCCCGAATATAAACCCTAACTCACTTTTCATAGTAGCTCCATTATTTCTTAAACCACGACATTTTTACTTTTAAAGAATGGTTTAATAAAGCCAAACCAAAAGTATGAATAAGTTAATATATTATATATATATATATATATATATATATATATATATATAAAAAAACTACATTATCTTAGTGGCTATGTAGTATAGGCCACGTGTATACATACATTTCATTATACATTTTAAATGAAATAACACACACACACATACACATATTTTTATATTAACAAATTGTGTATAAATAAGTTTTGGATATACCCATACACATGTAAATATCCACATTTAAAATAAGATAAAAAGGATGGTAAAAGAGAACCCACAATCAATATAACTGGTAGAAACTAAAAAAACCAATAATATAAAATATATGTATATACATGGGAAGCCCTCAAAGAGGGATGCAATGAAATCATCCAAATTTGTGTGTATACATCCAAATAGAAAAAAACCCCATAGTGTAGTGCCCACTCCTCTTCGATAGTTATATTATTATGATTTTCATTAATTTGTATTAGAGCCATAGACATTGATATCGTATTTTATCTTCAGATATTGATAGATGGACATTACTATATTTGATTAGCTTATTTGATAAACAATATCGATGTTTTATACTTTTGACATGATGTGACTTGTATGATGGATTATATGCACGGATTGACATATCAGTATTTGATGATCTAGAGTTACTACTGTACTGATCCATTGGATTTGATATATAGATTTTTCTAGACAATTGAGTTGGTTTCGTGATCTTATTTCTAATTAATGAAATGATAGAATCGAAGTATTCGAAATTGTGAACAATTGGTGAAATTACTTGATTTTAGTGATGGTTTACTTATGATATTTGATGATGTGAATTGATAGGTATATGTTTGATTTATTATCTCAATGTCGTTAATATGGCCACAAGGCTAGAAAGGTTTTGTTTTGATTGTTATAGGAAATTTTAACACAACAAACAAATGGGGATATGAGATCAACAATGAAGGAATTTAGGGTATTAGCAATAGGTCACCTTGAAAACTTGTGTAATTGTATGTTGTTTTTAGTTGTTAGATTGTTATGAGGTCCCCATTGGGGGCTGGCCTCAAATGTGACCTTGTGTAAATGTGTTGTTTCACTTTTTGTTTTATTTATTTTGAGTATTTGAATTATCTTTAGTATTGTGAGTCGCCTTTATTATTGCTAGTTAAAGTGTTCCATTTAAGTTGACTAAAATTGATTAATAAGTGTAATTTGAGATGTGACCAAGGGGGTACTTAATGTGGGTAGATGGTCCTTGATTTATGGTGGATTTGAAATGATTTCATTTCTTTTGAGTGTTTTGTACTCAACCTTGCATGTAAAATTTAGATTTCGGATTAAGGACCATTTTTTTAGGCTTTTGGGAAACATTAATATTGTCCCACACTTCTTAATTTCACCTACAAACTACTCATATGGGGTAAGGGGTCAAAAATATACCCCATTATGTGATTTGTAAGGAAAAATTGTAATATTTATTTCACTTTCTTACATAATTTTTTTATTTTTTCCTTTTAGAAGTGTGGGTTTGATTTTGTGTGTTTAAGAGAGTTGTAATTTCCTCAACCACAAATTTATTGAGCTTTAGGTTTGGGATTTGACCATGTGACGTGGAGTGGAGGAGGAATAATTTGGCATCCTACACGGAGCCACATCACCTCTATCTCCTTTCTTTTCTTTTTATTAAAGTTTGTTTGATGATTTTGGGGTTACTTGTTTAATTTGGACTATTTAATTTTTGGAGGAAGTTTCTTTTGGAGTGTTTGTTTGAAGATTTGGAGTTAGATTTTTATTTCTTAGGACTTAAAAAATGTTAGAGTTGTGCTTGTGGATTGGATACTCTTACAATGGCAAGGTAGGGACTTCAATTATGTATTCTTGTTGCTATTTTTTTGTGTAAATGTTTTTGAATGGATGATTTTAGTATGTTTGTTATTTTGGGAAATAGAATGAACTTTAGGTTATGTAGGAGATAATGGAAATGGGGATATTTTAGAGGGATGCATAAGAGTATCTTGTGTATCTTAAGAGGAAGTTGGGTTGGGGTGTCCCACCTTTGTAGATAAGTGAAAGTTGTGCTTATCTTGCATGTTTTATTGAGGGGGGCAAAAGAGTTGAGGGAGAAATAAGACTTATTGTTTGAGGAAGGCATAAGAGTGTTGTGGGTATTTGATTGAGTTTCTTGGAGGCTTTAAGGTGGGAACTTATACCCTTGATAGGCATAAGTGTATCCCTATGTTTGTTTTCTCCTTCTTGGCTTGAGTATTGATCCTTTGTGCTTGGGAAACATGTGTGTTGTGATTTTTTTATTGTTCTCATTGTGTTGTTGAAAATTGTTTGAATGTTATTTTGGAAGCCATATAAATTTCCCTCGGTTGTCTTATACCCTTATTGTTTCATTTTTGGGGTTCGAGGCCAATGAGGAAGAAGACTTCTACTCATCATTTAATTATTGGCTGGGTGGAGAGTGTTTCCTACTCCCCTATTATTATTTTTGGTTGTATTTCTGAGAAGATGGTAGAGCTCAAGTGAATATTTTGTAATATTTGTACTTGAAGAAAATAAAGAGAGATCCCACTTTGTAAAATATTTTTCATGTTGTCTCCACTTAACACTACAAGAAAATGGGTTTTGTATCCACAAATTTTCTACAATTTTCTTGTGGATATCTTATTCAAAATTGTGAATCCAAATTTGTGGACTCCACCTACAATTTTTTTTGTGAAAATATTAAATGTGACAAAGTTTGTGACAAAAGCCACAATGTAAACTATTATGAATATTTAACAATTTTTTATTGTGACATTTATCACAATTTTAATATTGTTACATTTCTATAATTGTGAAAATTGTGACAATTTTCACAATTTAAATATTTTTTAGATCTAGAATTTTAAAATTATGATATATAATTCAATAACAATAAAAGCTTTTCTTGGGTCCGTTTTTTTAAAGTGTTCCTATTTATACTATTTATTGAATTTTACATATATAATTTTAAGAATTATAAAAAGTAATCTCCTTTTTATTAAAATTGTTACTATTTTTTAATACTTTTGAAATATCCAAATTTTTATTATTATTTTTAAAATTTATATTTTTATATACAATATTTAAAGAATAAGATCAAATTTATTATATAGATATTAATGTCATATATTTAAATAATATTATTAATTATACATACGATATATCACACACACACCATAATTTACTCAAAATTTGAAATATAAGTGTATGAGAAAAAAAATTCATATTTAATAAAAATTGAAAAAGCAATTTTATTAGGAAATTTTATAAATTCCTACATGCTCTAACTATAATATTAGAGAGTAATAAAATATGGCAATAGAATAAAATTTTCAAAATATCAAATCATTATTTTTAGTAGTATATTTTTTATACATTCCATGCAAAGATAATAATAATAATAATAATAATAATAATAGGTTTTTACAGTCCATGATGCCGTGGGGCGACCTATTTTTGGGTCTACAAGTAGCTTATAGCATATGGGACTACCTCGTACTCACATGCGGGAGGCAACTAACTTTGCTACAAACGAGGTGTACATACCCTACCCCTTGTAGGATTTGAACTTGTGACCTCTATTTCAAGAGCACATGTTCTTCACCATTAGGTCAACTCAGGCATACACACATTTTTTATTAATAAAATATTTAGATTTAGAGATAAATATAATTCAAAAATATGTATTAAAAATAGTTTTAAAAATAAATATTTAGATATATTATTTTACTAATAAAAAATGCTTGTAAAGATTTAATATTTACAAAAATATTAAATATAAATATTTATTAAACTTGCATGCATAAATTCAAAAAATTGATTTCAAGCTAATTTCATAAATGTCTATAAAATTGGGCTCAAACATAATTCATAAACATGCATAAATTTAAAAACCTGAATTTAAGCTAATTTCATAAATGTCTATAAAATTTGGTTGAAATAGAATTCATAAACACGCATTTCCAATCTAATTTGAGCATAAGCAATAGAAGTTGAATTTTTATTAATAAATGTTCATTGAATAAGAGTGTTGGCATTGCAAATTTCACGAATATTTCTCTCATTCAATCTCCATTTTTTTTGGTAGTTCAGATCCTTACCTTCTTTGAATTTCCTTATCTGTAAACAAAACATAGACAAGTATATCAGGCAAAAAAATCCATAAAGCATTTATAATTTTAATCATGTTAGCCTATTAAAAATATCTTAATTTTACTGCACTGGATTTATTTGTTCAATAAACTAAATTATTATTTTTCTTCTATCATGCATGTGTGCCAGATTTGACACCCTTTCGGAATCATTTTATTCATCATGGAAGTTGGGCACTTCAACACTATATTGCCAAGAACTTGGATCATACTATTATTATTGAATGTACAATGCTCAATTAGTTACCATGCTTCAGTCATGTTAGCTTATTCCCTTCCATCCAAGCATGGTTCAGTCTGCATCACTTTGATCCGTCATATCATTATAAAGAGACAATATCTTAATATTTCTACATTCCTACAATGGTCAGGTAATCTCAAAAAATACAATCTTCATGATCTTATAAAATCAAATCTCATCTTATTCTCCCTTTGATAATTGACTTTCAACTACAGATTTGAAAAATCTAGTAAATGAAATAAGCCAATGCATGACTCTTAATATACACTTGGCAAACACTTACACCTTTCCATCCCACCGTTGGTGGAAAACAAATACTAACAAACCGTTTAATATGGCCCACATCCCTGCCATTAGATCACATTGTTTTATCAACGGTTCACAAATATTGCTCCTCGATCCAAGTGAAACGTGCAAAATAGAGTAAAATGTTATTTGTTTTATAACCCATTAAAGTTGTGGGAAATTTAACAATAAACTAATGTTTTATTTTATATTGTTCTAATTATGTGAATTATCCACACTGAAAATTTAAAAGTGGGGATGATTTATATTACTCACGATTGAATATTTCTACCTTGTCTTCAATTATCTATGTTTAAATTTAAGTAATGTAGATAATCCTTAAATAGAACTTATTATATTTTTCTAGTGTATATTATTAAATAGAAATATTGAATTTCCAAAATGTATATATTTAATATTTTGTGGATAATAAGAACCCAATATTTCAAAGTGCAGATTTTTCTCAATTTTTTAAGACATATAATACAAACAATAAATTGTAGATTATGAAAAATTAGTGTTAAATCGTGTCTTAAATTATCTAAAAAACTATTTTAATATTGAAGATACAATCAAAGTATAGTGTATAATTTGTTTTTTGTAAAATGTTGTGATAAAATCACATTGCGAGACAATATATATTTGATTTATGGGTTTTATCTGTAATTATAATTTTAAAGTTGTAAGGTTTTTTAAAACATGAGGATAAAATGTGATTTTTCCACAACAAGATTTCAAAATATAAATATTTCACAAATTTGAATTTGAATTTTTAAAATTTGTAGAAAATACACAATACATTTTATAGAACTTATCTATTTAATGTTAACAATTCACAATTTTTCCACAAAATGAATTTATTGTGGATAACAATGTGGATAAATAATCCTACTTCTAGTAGTGTAAGTGGAGGACCCGTAAATTGAATTTTAAAGATTTTCAACTTCTTGTAAATGTGTTGTGAAATGTTGATTTGTATTAAGCTTTCAAAATGTATGTATATTTGGAAAGTAGGAAAAATAAATTGTATTTGTTACTATGAATATCCCTTCAACTTGTAAACTTTACCAAGAGTGTATTGAATGAAAACTTGTATTTTAAATAGGTTAGTTCTTGTAAAATGAAACTATCAAGTCTTGTATTATTAGATGAAATAAGAACCTTGAAATGGTTTTGAAAATGAAATTGAAGCTCTCTCAATCTAAGCTTATATTCAACTTAAATATTTGCCTTAAAAGTGTAATATGTTCATTTTAAAAGATTGGTATTCTTGTATGAAAATACACTTGTTTGCTTGACATGGATGTCATTTTCTCTATTGTGAAAGAAAGGAAGTATTTTCTTGTTTTTATTGAAAAAATAAGCATATTGAAAATATTGAAATTATAGTTAGATCTCATACTATGTTGTACGAAAAAAAAAAAAAAATTTCCTGCATTAGTTGTGTTGCAATTGGATAAGAAAACTCATTATTTTCCATATTTCACCCATAAATAAATAGATAAAAAAATTTACAATTATTTTGCCTATATATAAGCCACTAAATAAATGATCTTAAATGAATATTTAAATATTTTTATTAAAAATTATTTAATGCTAATTAAAGTTGAGATTATTGGAAAATTAAAGAAAATTAAAGTATGCATATATATATATATATACACCATTTTAAACCATATATAAAAATGGAAAAAAAAAAGCCAATACTTGAATAAGGAAATTGTAAATAAAATACACAATAACAAATAATTATAGGATCAAACCCTAGGAGAGGGTTACAAATGAAATAAGAAAAAAAAAAGTGTATATCCATCTTTGAGCTTGAGCATTCTTCCATGGCATCCATTTGCCTTCTTCTTCCAAACCTAGAAAATGAAAATGAGAAAATTGGGTGAAAGAATGAATAAGAGGACTTCATAACAATGTTTAGGGTTAGGTGTGAATCAACCCTACAAAAGTTAGGTGAGGATATTTGGGTGGAAAGTGTTTTTAAATTAAAGGTATGTAAAAATTGTTAATGGGGCCACTAATGGGGTATTAGGATGGTAAGATTAATTAGTGACCTTTATTGCCTTAGTCAAGATACTTTTCTAAAGGCCTTAAATTTTGAAATAAATTAAATTGAATTTACACAAAGACAACTAGACAATGTTTATAATAGGCATTAAAATATATTTGAACTAAATTATAGGGTTAGGGTAAGTTTGACCTTAGCCATTTAATATTAAGTCAATAAATGACATTACAAATATAATAAAAAATTAACCAAATTTTGTAACAAGTGTATATGAATTAATTAATGAGAATTGACAACAATCCTCGAAGGGATTTAGGCTCGATATAGTTGAATTAAAATAAAAATAATTAACTGTTAATTAAAATGAATTATTTCTTATTTCTTAATCATGAAATAATTAAATCTAGTTGAAGGTTATTTCGTTGCAACCCATTTAAACACAAAAAAATTATTCATTAAATTTTCCTAACTAATTATTGGGTTTTATCTTGGAATTCTTGCAAAGCTCCATGGCCTCCTTCCTTAACCTACAATGTGAATGAAAAGAAATTAGGGAAAAAAGAGAATAAGAAAAAAATCATAAGGATTTTAGGGAAATCTTGATCCAAGGGCTCTAATAGATTTAATCCTAGGGTTGGGAATGAATCCTACAATTTTTTTAAGTGATGAGAATTTTATGGGAAATGGTTTAAAATTAAAATTAAATTAATTTAAAGAGTTAAAGTGACAAGTGTAAATGTGAAAATAGAAAAATAAAATAAGCGGGTAGCATTGGTATTAATGACCTAGGTAGATGTGGCTATATTTAACTTAGGAATTGTTTTATAAAATTTTATTAGGAACTTAAGTGGATAAATGAGATTAATTTTATATCAATTGTGGGTGCTACAGTGCTACAACTAATAATCCATATCATAGCTACACTAGTAACTATTACCATATACTTAAGTATTCTTGATATAAGGAAAAAATAAGCCATTAATAGAATATTGTTAGAAGGGATGAAATTTGTTTGGAAATTCTAGCAAGTAAACATTAAAATAAATATATATTTTTATATGATTTAGGGTCTTTAAGGTATTTTAAATTATTGTAAAAGTTTAAGGAATCAAATGTTATGACATCATTTTTTTTTTGAAAATGTTGAAGGTTGCAATAACATCTTAATTTTTTAGGCCAATAGAATTCATTATAAATATTTTATTTAATTGTTTTGTTAAAAATATACAACTTTAGTGATATTTATTAATGTAAGAATTGTATATTTGTTTAATGAAAATAATAAGACTCTCTGATTGGTTAATAAGCACAAATAATAACAACTAATTAAACAAATATGAAACCTATAGTAGAAACTGCCTTCGGCAGTACTAATAAATTCACATTTAATGGATTGTTATGCTAAAATTATATCTCCGTTTTCATTTAGAAAATATCCATTTCCATCAATTCTACATAGTGTTAAGATTGGAAACCTTTAATAAACACTGACGTAATACTTACAATGGCGATCATAATAATTTATACATATATGTTCAAAGTCGATGGATCATAATAACATCTGTTTTATAAACATAACTACGGATTCGGAGGCAAGACCAAACAACTCATATACATACATACATTTAAATATGACATCATTTCCCTAAAGCGGAAAATACTATGGCAATCCAAAAACTGAGCTAAGTGTGATTGGATCCCATAACCTTACAGTCCCGCAAGATATAACATTATTTGGCACTACAATATTTACAGTCTCACCAAAATATATATACATAATAATACAGTTCTATATACACACAAAAACTCAGTGGGCATGCGCTGTTTCTCTGTTGCAGCGCATTCTAGCACCCCATGTCTCCCTTGCACGTTTCGAATTTTTCTTAAGGTTCTGGAGTTGTTCCCCCATTGCTGCTTCCCTCGCCTTACATTTCTCGTTATTTTACTATCGATACTAAAATTAAGATTATAATCATAGTCAGCCCTGAGCATAGGATCACACAGAGTCTCGTAGGCTTCCTGTACTAGAAGAAACTTTTTGCAGGATTCCTCTTTCTCATCCGACGGACACACATCTGGATGGTAAGATTTTACCTTCTTCCTATAAGCTTTCTTCAGCTGGGCCAATTCAGCACTCTCCGGGACCGACAATACATCATACAAACTCATGCCGCATCTCTGACTTGCACTAGACCTATTTCTAACACCTCTGAAACTAAATGGTGCCCATTGCAGCCTATTACTGAATGGGTATTCAAGCAGTTTTTCGCTAGAAAATAAGAGATAACTTCGGGACTGGTAAGTAGAATGGCATGCTATTAAGCTGCAATTAGTCACTAAGGCGGCCATGGAAGCCAAATATTACGTAAAGTACAGGATTAAGTGTGCAGGAAGAGCCTTGGGAGAAGTCATATTTAAGGCAGAAAGGAGGGGGAGAGAGAGAGAATCAGATGAGGGTTTATCTTAACTCCTGAATTAAAATTTCGAATCCGGATAGGGAGGTTCTCATAAAAATAACGAGTCGTGCCTTGTTTAATGCAAGTTAGGTTTATTTACAGTATATTTCTTGTCTATGACATTGCTGGTACGTTTTCAAAAGTTGATAATTTTCATTTAATTTGATTTGCCCTTATGCGTCGCTTTAAACCAATCGCATTGTGATGTACGCTGTAGACTCGGGAACGGAGATTGATATTATATCATCAGCATGACAGTGACTGATATATTTTTCGGTAAGTTACTCCTCCATGGCTTCTTCAGGATATTGCCGTCAAACCACGTTTTAAATAAAGTACACGGTCATCCGTAGTATATATTAATGACGTCTTCTTAAATGCTAATAATAATTGTTATTTTTATTTTATTTTTGGATAGAATATAGCTATATTAGGGGAAACGACCCTATAGTTTTGTATGCGCCAAAACAAATACACTTGATTTCACCAAATGTTGCTAGAAAGGTATCAAATAGTTGTTGGCCTTTTGATTAATGGCTTTTTTAAGAGCCAATCGCAATGTGACACAAATGGCGCTCACTCATTGGTCCCTCTTTCAAATGTTTTATACTATTTTTCATTATACTAATTCAATTCAAAATCTATGTTTCCCTCCAAATAAACATGGGAAACGACAAAGGTGATGTTGCATGATCATATACTACACAATGATATTTTGTGTTGACGAGACACCTACAAATATCTAGGCACCCCTACAGTTATGGTGTATGGTTATAGGGGATCAACTCCTAATTACAATCATATAGGGTTTAGAAACGAAACATGCAAGATGTGTCAATGATATATTCTAAGAGAATAATTAGATTTAAAAGCCAATGGAATGAGCCCCACAACGAGAGAGAAATCATGATCATTCAAATTGTCAGCAACTCCCATTATATAAGTTATCACCCTAGGGTATGGCTTCACTAGGTGATATTATTGGTTACATCTTGCATCGCCTCAATTGTGTCTTAACCATCACCTTGACAACCAAATCGAGATAAAGTCTTACAAGAGGATATTTTTAGATTCATCCAATGGAAATTGTATTATTGCTTTTTCAAGGGGTACTCAAACTTCCCCATTGCGCTGAAGGAGGTGAATGTTTAACAGAAAATACAATCATGTTAGATATGTCACTTATCCACGTAAGTGGCACACCTATTTTGGGGACACACATGGAACTATTGTACACACATAGAATTCTTGCAAAATATATAGTTATACTTGTGCAATCTTTAATTTAGCTTATAACTTGAGTTGAAGTGCGGTTTTACTTTAAAGTCTTAATTTTGGACTTTATCTTGCTTTCAAAGAAAGGTTAATTATCGGACATGCTTTGGTTATAAAACCGCATGCTCTCATTACAAGGAAGAAGGAGCCAACATTGTATAGTGTCGAAGGTTAGAGATTTGAATGTTTCTTATTGTATTTGTAATATTTATTAAAGTTTTATAGAAGAGGAAAAGTTCTTTTTCTAGTTTACTCAAGGGGTTTCCTACGATAAATGCTATGTCAAAATTAATTTTCATGCCCTAGTTTATTTCATATGTACTTATTTGTACATTTTTTGGTTTATTTTATTTCTTGTAGGATTGCCCAAAATGCAAACACATAGTATCTTAGATAATGTTGCAAACATGGTGGGGTTTTGTTTGATTTAGTTTGTATGGTATTTCTATCTTTGGTAATATCTCTAATATTTATGCTAATAACACAAGAATTAACATTGACATGTTTAATGGATACAAAAAATTAATTGTGCAAACTCAAGATGAACGATCATAGAGAAGGATCAATGGATTGATGTGACACAATAGAACTTGCATATTTGATACAGAAAAATGGGAAACCATTGATATGAAGTTAAAAGTATATATGTTTATTTGTTTCATACTTGGTGTTATTAAATGGTTATAACGAGAATACTATAATTGCTTGTTGGATAATATAGGAACATTTTATGTGAGAAAATCTTTGGTGAAAAACCATTTTGTAAGGAAGTAGTTTAATTATTTATAAATGAACGATGGTAAATTGGTATAAATGAACCTATATAATATTAATTATCTTATAACCTAGTTTTTTTCTATAGATGTGAAGATGGATGATGAGGACATGGGTATTATCCTGTTCTATTCCTTGTTAAACTCTTTGGAAAATTTGGTGATGGCTATTACTAGAACCATTATAGAATGCAAGTTTAAGGATATGGTGGATACTTTGTTGTATGAATATGAAGCCCATAAATGAATATCAAGTTCAAAGAAAGATTTCTCATTTTTCATAGAGAGAGGCAAAAAGAAAAACATAGGGGATACAATATCCAAGTCTAAAAATGAAGACTCCATAGTGGTGTTTAAAACAATGCTGGGGTTGTGGTAAAATATGGCACTTTAAGAAGAATTACACAAGGAAGAAAGAAAAAATCCCTAAAATAACGCATGTTTAGAAGATTGAGGTGTATATATGAATGATGTCGATGCTTACCTTGTAACAATGAATATAAATACATTAAATAATTCATGAATTGTTCATTTAGGTCCTAATTTGTTTCACATGATCCATCATTAGGATTGGTTCAAAGGCTATGATGTTCAAGATGGCGGCCAATTATTTTTGTGATATAACTCAATAGACATGATTGTGGGCGTATGAAGAACAAATTAGAATCGTAACGATTAGATACCCATAACACCTCAAATTTTAACACATAATAAGATTTTCTAGAATCATAATATTAGTAAACAAGATGAATGATGTTGGTGTACATATATAGTTCAACAAAAAGGGTGAAAAATATTACATGGATCTCTTCTTCTTGCAAGATAAGTCGATGCAAGAAATCTATCCAAGCATTATGTAAGAATGATAGTTGGCGTAAGCAAGTAAAATATTGTATTAGAGGATAATACTCTAAATCATGTTCCTAGTTCCATATCAACAACAAAATGGATTTAGAATTATTTCCACAATGTGAATTGTTGATGATAACCTTCATGAAGAATAAGAAACCCCTTAGAAAGATGTTGAACAACATGGCAAGAAACATGATCAAATGACATTTTGTCATTGAAAACTTTAAATAATCAAACTCATATCCAAAATTCACCCCCGAGTAATTTGATAACATGCATCGAATATATTCAAGTCCTGGGCACATTGATTGATTCACCCAGCAAACATCATGTTTCGAGGTTCCCTCGATATTTTTCTAACTCCCCGCCAAATTTTAAGGAAGGAGCAAGCTCGAGAAATGTAAAAAGTCATCAGAAAGGCAAGTAGATTGATCCGTAAAAATCGTGAAAATTGGCTAAGTCCTGCTCAAGGGAGCAATTGGGACATTTGGGACAAAAAAACGCGGATCGGCCGAAAAGCCTCCAGGCGGCCCACTAAGCATTTGGGACAATCGGGCCAGAAGTACGCGGCGGGCGCGAAAGGCCGATCCGGCCAAAAGAGGAAGAAAAATTGGCTAACTGCTGAGAGGGTCGCCTTTGGGACATCCGGGACATCTGGACGCGAACCGGCCGGTTCGCCTGAAATCAGCACAAGCAGTCCGAAACAAAGTGGGACAAGCGGGCAAAACACGACCTACAACCGAGAAGTGAAATGGGAACAAGCGATCAAGGTAATCGGGACATTTGGGACAAATGGACGCGAACCGGCCGGTTCACCCAAAATCAGCACAAGGAGCACTGTGCCATCTGGGACAAAAAGACGCGAAGGACGTGAAAATCTGAAGGAGCCGAGAGCCAATCAAATCTTGCCACGTGTCCAACGCAAAGAGGGACAAGGAAGCCCATTTCGGGCGGATCGGAGGTTTTTGTCCCAAACGGTTTGGGACATCCGGGACAAAAAGACGCGAAGGGCGCGAAAGAGCCGGCAGACCCGTCGACCAATCAAATCATGACACGTGTCACAGGAAGAAAAGTCAACGTTTGGTCCGGAAACTTCAAACGGCCATAACTTTTGACTCCGAGCTCCGATTTTGATAAAATTGGACTTTCTGGAACGAGCACGACGTCCTCTACGCCACAAAAACTGGATTTCTTATTTTTAATGAGGGTAGATATATTTAAATAAAAGAAACATATTCGGCTCCAAATCGATGCTCATTACCGTCAAATGACAAAAACGCTTTGGGCAGGCCCAAAATAGCTGCCCGCACTCAGAAGGCCATAACTTTTGCATTTTTCAACGAAATCGCACAAAATTCATACCGTTGGAATCGTGGTTCAGAGCCTGATGCACAAAAATCAAGAAATTCCAGATTTGATAAGAAATTGATTGATTTTTTTAAGAAAACGTGGCCGGGTTCAGAATAGTGTTTTATTTGGTAGCTGGGAGTGCAATTAAGAGGCATGGTCATCATTCTTTCTCTCCGCAGACACATGGGACGGTATGGGAGCCTTTTACAAGTAATGTATAACCATTTCACTCAATTTAATGCCTCTTACAGGTGGTTGAAGGACAGATTTCGGGATTTCCATTTTCCCTTCTCTTCTCCTTCTCATTTTTTCTATAAATTGGAGTGTTGGGCTCATTGTAAAGGGAGAGTTTTTGGGTAACAAAGCTCTGTCAAAATTGCTTTGTGAAGCCAGTGTGTTACAGGCCCTTGTAGTGGACTCCTTGCATGGTGATCCAAGCCCTTATCTTGTAATAGACTGAACTGTGCATACCGGGAAGCAATAAAATACAAGTTTGTGGATGTATCTTCCCCTGCTATGTTTTCTTGCATTCTTCTTGCCCCTTTTATCTTTCTACAAGAATATTGTGTCTATTATTATGTTCTTGCAGGAATTCATTATCATTGTGTGTGCTTGAAATATTACTGTGAATGCATTTTGCTAGATTATGGAGAACTGTCATCACCTCTTCTAGTGTGCACTTTGCCTCTGTATTTCACACATTTGGAGACTACTCTCCCATCCTCCTTTTCTGGTGTATCACCGCTTTAGTGTAGGCTTTCATTTTATGTATTCTCTTTCCCTGGTCCCTTGGAAATTTAGATTAGAATAGTTAGCTTATCCTGCATTAGAGTAGATTGTGGCAGGTAGTTTAGGAGCAAGAACCAACTTTCTCACGGATGTCTATCTCAAGTAGCAAGTCCCACAACTTGGAGATAGTACCCGTTATCCAATCACACTTGATGCTTAGAGTGATCAAACTAGAAATCCGATCAACATCCGTGGGTGATTGTGATTCGTGATAACACAAACCTCATCCCAAGAATGAGATGTATCCCCAATGACATCTCAAAAAGGTTTTTGGTGAGAAATGTTTTAGGATGTCACCCAAGAGATTTATTATATAATATGGTTGTAATATTTCTCTAATATAGTATACCATAATTTTTAAAGGGCTTTTGGTGTACTAACCTAACATGTCATGTCATCTACAATAAATAAGGAATGATATGTGTAGTGCCCACTTCCCTTCGAAACATTTTGATATTGATTATGACATTGTTGACTGTATTATGGACATTATTGTGAATTTTGCTTTAGTATGATGATTAGATGTTAGAGCATGGACTATTATCGACTCTGATTCACATATGATGCATGATAATTGTTAGAAAAATTTCATATAGATGTTAACATTTTTTTGGACATGGTTATATATATTTATGGATGTGGTTAGGACATGTGATAATTGGATATATTGAGTAGACCAAGAAAATTGAATTAAAACTTATGGCGATATAGTTGTTGATGAAATTGTAAGTGATATTGTTGATTGTCTTGATGATTCTTGTGATATATATATATATATATATATATATATATATATATATATATATATATATATATATATGATCTTTAAATTATATTTATATTCATTTGGATGTTCTGATATGGCCACGAGGCCAAAGGAGGTATTTTCATTTTGCAGCTAAAAATATCACACCAAACATCAGGGGATTGGAGACCAACCACATTAGAATTCTAGATGAATTCAACAAGGTCACCATGGAAACTTGTATTTGTTTGTGGGTGTTTGATTGTGATTATGGATTTCTATGGTGGGGATCCCCTTCGAATGTGAACAAGGGATTTATGTTTTCTTTTATTTGGTCCTTTGTTCATGTTGTATGTGTTTTACAAGTGATGTGCTTTCCCTTTTCATTATTGAATTAAATTTTGGTAAATAATGTGAGTAATCTTATCATGAAAATTAATTAATCAAATTGGGTCACAAGAAAGTAATTATTAGAGTTGTTGGCCTAAAATTAAAGTGTTGTAAGAAATATTTGATCAATGTGTAAGAGATGTTTAAGTTGATTTTGGAGTATGAAACACGCCACCTTCTTTGAAATTCGAATTTGTTCTTGGAGGCTTGTGGGACAAGTTAAATTTGTCCCACGCCTATTAAATTTATTTACCAACCATACCTATGGTTTGGGATTTAAATTTAGACTTTCATTATGCACTTTTGTAAGTCAAGTTGAATGTTTTAATTGCACTTTTCTTACATGTTTTAATTTCAGTCCTTATGGGGTGTGGGCTTGATTTGAGTGTGTAAGTAAAACTGTCATATTATTCACCCACCTATTTATTATGCATTGAAGAATGAAGTTGACTTTGGTGTTGGAGTTGAGGAGGTGTGAATTGGCATCCTACATGGATCCACATCATCGTCTTGTCTTCCCTCTTCTATAAATTCAAATTTCCTTGGCTTATTTTGGTGTTGCTTGACTTTCTCATACTTCATAAATTGGGGTGAATTCTTTTGCAGTTGGAGCTCTTGTTTTGGAGAAGTTGAAGGTTGTTGAATGCCTGTACTTTGTTGATATTTTGGGTTGCTTGCATTGGAATAGCTTACTGTTTGGAATTTGGAACAACTCCATCATGGAGATGTAAGAGATTAGCTCTTGGAAATACTCTTCTTTCCTTTTTATGAATATTTGAATGGTTGTTTTTTTGCTTGCTTGATGTCTGGTTTGGTAGACTGCCTATGGATGGTGTAAGAGAAGACTATGGGGTATTTTGTGGGAGGCATAAGTGTTTTGTGGAGGTATAAGTGTGGAGGGAGTTAGGATTTGAGATCCACCTTGTAAAGAAATAGGTTGCATTCCTTACTTGTTATGGGGTGCCATAGGATGTTGGGAGGCATAAGGAAATGTGAGGAATAAGAGGTACTTGGGGAGGCATAAGGGTATGTCGGGGTTTGAATTGTTATATTTTGGTGTTTTGATCTTAGGTGGTGATACCCAATTTCCCCTTGGGAGGCATAAACAACATCTTCCATAGTTTATTTCTCCTTTGGCTTGCTTGATGAAGCCCAAGTTCATTTGTTGTGTTTCATGTGGTTGCAAACAACATTGTGTGTTGGACTATGTTTTAAATGTAAAATTGTACTTTTGTTTTGTGGAATCCTGTTGCTGCCATGTGTTGAAACACGTCTTGTATTTCATTTTGGTTGGGGTTTGGGGTTCAATGAAGAGGGTGGCTTCTCATTTTCATTGGATTTCTTGGTTGGTTGGAGAGCGTTGCCTTTCCCTTGCTTTTGTTGTGAGAAAATTTGAGAATGATGGAATTCCTTATTATTGTTATGGAAGCTGAGAAAGAGGACAGATTTTTGATAGTCCTTTGTTGGGATTTATTATTATTGTAACCTCTTCCCACTTTAAATTGGATGAAATTATATATTAATAGTGATGGAAAGGATACTCTTTTAGCTATGGAAGTTGTATTTGATTATGTAATAATATACCTTGTATTTATTTATGTTAATAGAAAAGAAAGGAATGTATTCGATATGTGTTATTTTGAAATTATATGGGAAAGGAGTTGTAAAAGATTTATTGAATAAATGGAAGTTTCCTTACCTTGTTCAACATGGCATTGTTATATTTAAATTTTGTATTTGAAATCCCTACCTAAAAAATTGAAGAAAGAAATACGTATTAAGAAAATGTATTAATGTTTTTGGTGAAATGCATGATTTGAAAAATAGAAGTTGTATTCTTGTTTCTACATTTTGATTTAAGGAAAGATAACTATCTAAAACTAGCATGGAATGAGCTCAATGTTTTTTTATAGTAGGGAAACAAAATTAGATTAATCTCTATTTTGAAATGTATAAACTTCATTTTTATTTGATTTGTAAACATTGCAAATTTTTATTAAAGGATGCATAACAACCCTGTAAAAATATGATTTTTTTGAAATACTACTACAATATAAGGAATACCAAATGGTCCTAAACAAACTAAAGCACTTAAGATTTTTTTTTAAAAATATAATCCCTTCAAAATCGGGCATGGTCAAATTTATAGTTGTTTTGATGTCAGAGTTGGAAATTTTACATTAGCAATAAATCAATCATCTAACCCATTCAAATCATCCTAGATTCTCCCAAGCATAGAACTCCATGTATATTAGACATGCTGAAGGAGAAAGAATGGCAGATTTGAGAAAAAAAAAATTAAGTTAAAAAGTTCAGTTCATCTTTTAAAATCATGTAGAACATTTTCTTATAAATGACCCTTCAAAGTTCCTCAAAGTTAAAATTTTAAGGTACCTATGTAAAGAGGACTTTGAGATATTTCCGAAAAGTCCTCATTTTCCATAAACCGGGTTCCCAGTCCAAAGTTATGGCCTTCTGAAGTTTTTTCTTCATTTAAGGCTCAAAAATAATCTAACTGTTAAATTTAAATTATTAAATTATTCGTTGGCAGTCACATGGGTTAAAACTTGCCTTTTTCTCTTTTTTCTCAAAGGGCACAAAAATCATGAAATTACCGACCACTCTGTCGTCCCAAACATTCTTTCATCGTCAAAATTTTACTTAGTCCAAAAAATCCCTTTTGGAAAATTTTCCTCCGTAACCCCTCATCCCCGCAGCTAATCATTGACTGACACGTGTATTAGAGAGGCATTGGCTAAGGTGTGGATCAGTTTTTAACCTTAGTGCTTCAAAAGTAAATATTTGGCACCATAGGCCCACCAACCCACAACAAATGGCTGGCTAACACATGTCTCCACTATGTGTCGGCAGAGGTGCAAAGTGTTTTGAAGCTTTGTGCTGAAAAGCCAACTTTTCCCAAATCTCCCCCTCGACCTGCGGCTAATGATGGTATTACATGTGGCATTGTGAGTCACTGGCAGATGCGTGGATGGTTTTTACCCCATGCACTTTTTTTTATCCTTAAGGAAAAAAATGTCTGTTTGTCCCAACTAACCCACTTCCTCAGCATTGGCTTAGAACGTGCCATGTGTCCCTTGTGGCCGGGGTATAATTTCATTTTCGGGCATAGAGTCACGATGTGGACTCCTGGGTGTGCATGGGTAAAGTTTTCTTTTCTCCCCAGTGTCAAGAATACAAATTTCCTCCCCATCCATGCCAACTCGAGACCCTTGGGGAAAAATTTCTCCCCTAGGCCCACAGGCCTGCCTTTGGGAAACTTTTCCTCATAAGGCCCGTCAGCCCATAACTTGAGTTTTATAGGGAGTTAGAAGGACTTCCTTATATCTCTAGAAAGGGGAAGAAATTTCCTATCTAATTGAATTATGTGTAGGAATTTTTGAGTGTGGGAAATATGATAAAAATCAATTTGAATCTTTTAGGTCCGTATGTGAGTGGGTAAGAGCAAAATTACCTTCCTTATTTTCAATGTGTATTTCTAAAAGCATGATTGACCATTTAGGGGCCACCTTATGGGGTAAGGGAATGATTTTCCTATCCTCTTGTAATGAGATCCTTGTTTTATTTTTTTGGCCTCTGTAGCCCTCTAAGTGTAAAATTAAGAAATATTTACCCCAAGTGTTAATTTAATCCAATTATTAAATTAACACCTAAAGGAAATTTAAACTATACTTGGTTAATTATACTCATTAATTGTAATGTGGTATTTTATATGTTGTTCCAATGGAAAACCTTATCTTCTTAACATGATTGACCCTGGTGTACTTACTTGTGTCTACTATTGCTTTGAGGCTTGTTCGGAGTCTCACCTTGGACAAAAGAAAAATAAAATTATTCCATAATTTTTCTAACTAACCTAGGTTGTTCTTGGGTCTCAAGTGGGAGTTCTAGATGGGAGTTACACTTGGTATCAGAGAGGTGGATTCAAAGCTTGGACCCTTGGGAACACTAGAAAACATGAGACACAAACTTTAAACCTAGTACAATACTAAACCTTGCACTCTTTTAAATCTAGACAACAACTTTGTTTGAAATTGCTTATTTAATGAACATGGAAAACTGAATAAAACCTAGAATAATGAACTAACTCTCTCCTTGGTCTATATAAGAGGTGTAGACAAGATGATGGGTATTTTCACATAGACCTAGACTTACCACCACCAGATCATGTTATAACAGCTATCCTACCACAAGTTTTATAGACACTTCAGGATGTTAATGCCATTCTATGTGAGGGACCGTAGGAGGGCATTCAAGAGGCTGGACATGATGGCGTGACATCCATTGAGGCTCATGCATATCCAACATAGCGGGGAGCATAGAGGAGATAACTCTCACGTGGAGTCACTCAGATCAGAGTCACCACAAAGGAGACAGGGAGATCAAGTTTTAGGACATAGAGACAGGTCTCAGAGCCCTAGGCTTAGAGTTGAGCATGCAAGAGAGGACTAGGGATGTCATCGGATACGGCTCTGACGATCACATCATAGATTTTTAATTAAAGACTCAGAGGGAGATCTGAAGCTTCTGCAATCACACTATTTAGGTGACATAGGTTGTATTTCAAGAAGAGGCTCTGGTTGGTGAGCTTGAGTGGATGCTTCAAGCTCTTCCCTTGTTCTAGCAAAACAAAATCTCATGTTGATCCATCTCTTGAGGATGGAGTAGGCGTATGATGGAGAAAGAGGAGTAGAAGCCTCTATGTTGATTCACTCAGATAGTAGTTACTTGGGAGCTCTTTGAGGAGTAGTTTAGGAGCAGATATTTATCTTGAAGGTTCATACAACAATAAGATTGAGGAGTTTCATGAACTCCGGAAGGCATCTCTTACATTGGTGGCTGAGTATGAGAGTAGATTTCTTGATCTACTTTAGTATGTTGATTACATGTAGGATGAGTATGTGCGGATCCATAGGTTCATCTGGGGCCTAAATTTAGACATTGGAGGTGTAGTACAGATCCATTGTCCATAGACACTAGCTGAGGCCATTGAGAAGGCCTACATAGCAGAGGAGACTAGGGGAAAGACCCAATAGGCTAGAGACCGAGTCCAAAGCTGCATACACTAAATGTAGGACAACAGATCGAGGGGGTCAGTTCCAACTCCTCGTGGTGGATAGGGTTCAGTAAAATAATCTTTTAGACCATAGTAGCAGCAACATTCCCGCCCACCTTATAGAACTCCATAGAGATTTGATGCACATAGTGGTCAGAGTATGGGGCCTCCTCCTAGGGGTCCCATTACGACCTAGGGCACACCTAAAGCTCATTTAGTAGGAGCTCACCATCATGGAGACCACAACATCTTAGTCAAGCATCAGGATACACAACACGACTTCTAGAGTCTTGACTGAACCTCTCTTGCACATGGGAGAGGATCGGGTAGTAGATGTTTTGGTTGTGGCTTGCTTATAGAATTTTTGGTGAGAATTCCCACATAACCCTAATAACAAGGGTATGACATAGATCTTATAGCCTAGAATTGGTGACATGGGGCGAGTCATTAGATCTATGTAGCGGTGGAGAACCTCCAAGTTGAGCATCAGAGTATAGTTATTGAGACTACAGGTAGCATTGGTGGTATTCCTACCCCCATTTTGTTTGATTCTTGTTCTTTTGATTCTTTTATTGCACCATATTTAGTAGAGCGATGTAAGCTGGTGGTAGTTAGGCAGGGTCATAGTTGGGATGTTGAGATGGCTTCTGGAGCCAAAATCTTTGTAGACTCCTTAGTCAAGGAGTGTGTAGTGGATTCGGGACCTTTTACCACTACCTCGGATCTTCGTATCCTTCTGTTGGGCTCTTATGGAGTCATCTTGAACATGGACTAGTTATGCACACATAGAACCAGAGTGGATTGTTACCACAAGATTATATCTTGTATAGATGATCTAGGAGATGAACCAGTGATAGCTAGGGTCAAGAGACTCATTTCTATTTGTACCATCTCCGCTATGCATCTTAAGTGGTGTGTGCGATGGGGTTACTAGATGTTTGTTGTGATAGTTAGTGATTGATCAGAGGATGGGTCTAGTGGGCCATCGCTAGATGACCATCCCATTTTGAGAGATTTTTCTGAAGTATTTTAAGGGGAGCTACTGGGTTACCACCCCCACGTGAGATTTTCATATAGATATGGTTCTGGGAGTAGATCCTATCTCATGAGCACCTTATCGGATGACAACCCTTAAGCTCTGCGAGCTCAAGTTGTAGCTTGAGAGCCTTCTAGAGAAATGCCTAATTCATCCTAGTGTATCCCCTTGGGGTGCACCAGTGATTTTTGTAAAGAAGGAATAATCCTTATGGTTGTGTATTTATTACCACTAGCTGAACAAAGTAATGTACAACAATCATTATCCCCTTATGCAAATTGATGATATGTGTGATCAGATGAAGGGAGCCATAGTTTTCTCTAAGACAGACCTTAAGTCGAGGCTACCATCATCTAAGGATTTCAGAGGTGGATATTCATAAGACTACCTTCTATATAATATACGCCCACTATGAGTTCAAAATGGTGCCTTTTGGTTTGACTAATGCCCCCAGTGTTTATGAGTTTGATGAAGGTGGTATTCATGAATTTCTTGGATTGTTTCGTGCTCATCTTCCTTGATGAGATTTTTATTTACTCACATACACATGAGGAGAACGAGGGGCACCTTCTTTAGGTTCTTTAGTGTCTTAGTGAGTATCATCTTTACAAGATCTTGGAGAAGTGTGCTTTCTTTCAGACATAGGTGCATTATTTGAGCCACATCATTTCTAGGGAAGGTATCATAGTCGATCCTTCCAAGATTATAGCTATTATGGATTGGACATGACCCACTACTATGACATAGAGGTGTGCAACTTCATGGGATTAGTAGGTTATTATAGGATTTTTTTCAAGACTTTTCTCGGGTTACGCATCCCATCACTTCCCTTCAATGGAAAGTGAAGAAGTTTATTTGGTTAGATACATGTGAGTAGGCCTTTAGGAAATTTAACGTGTACCTCATGAAAACACCTATTCTTGAAGTTCGGACCCACAGGTGAATTCTTTGTATGCATAGATGCTTCTTTGGCGGTTTGGAGGTGTGTTGATGTAGGAGGGTAGAGTAGTGGCCTTTGAATCTCAAAAAATCAAATATTATGAGATTAATTATCTGACTCATGATCTTGATCTTGCGGTAGTTGTGCATGCTTTGATTCGATGGAGACATTTTCTTCTTGTTCGAGATTCACACTCAGGATAGATCACTTGAGTCTTCACCACCTCTTCACACAGACAATCTCAACACTCGTCAATGGCGTTGGATGGAGTTTCTTTGTGAGTATGATATGGAGATAGAGCACGTGAAGGGGAAGAAGAATTTGGTTGCAGATGCTCTCAGTAGATGGAGACATGTTGCTATGGCCACTTCAATGGGCAAGATTCTTCAAGTATTTCCTCTTAAAAGTTTCTAAATTGCAACTAGAGTAGATATTGAGTCTCGAGACCCCTTGAGGGGGTTTCGATGATCTTTCATTTGAGGCGAGATGGCCTTCTTAGGCACAAAGGCTGATGGATTAATGTTCCTAGAGAAAGAGGCTTGAGATAGGATATTCGACAGAGGCACATCATGCACCCTATTCATCCCATCCTGGCATGAAGAAGATGTAGGCTAGCTTGGGACAATTGTATCACTAGAGAGGACTTCATAGAGACATGGCTCAGTTTGTGTCAGACTGTTTTGGAGTGCTAGAATGTGAATGCCAAGCATCAACATCTAGTTTCCCTTATATTTTCTCATGTTATACCGGAGTGGAAGTGGAACACAATTTCCATGGACTTCATTGTTGGGTTAACGATGTCAAGATACCACCATGATGCCATCATGGTCATGGTGGATAAATTTACAAAAGTGTCTCATTTTTCTTTGGTGAAGACCACTTATACAGCTAGTGCAGTGGCATGGGTTTATCTAGATGAGATTGTCATGTTGCACGGGATTCCGTAGAAGATTATTTATGACCGTGATCCCTTGTATACTTACCATTTTTGACTACCATGCAATATGCCCTCGGACACGAGGATCAATTTCAGAACAACATATCACCCCGAGATAGATGAAAAAACTAAGTGGGTGAATCAAATTTTAGAGGACATGCATAGGATGTATGTTATGGATCACTAGTTGAGATGGAAGGAGTACTTGTACTTTGTGCCATTTTCCTACAATAATAATTTTTAGAGTTCTATAGGCATGGCTCTTTTTTAGGAACTGTACGGTAGGGAGTGCAGGACACGTCTTAGCTGGGATAGGTTAGAGGATAGGGTTTCTCTTGGACCAGCAGGTGGTCATGATCGTCATGATCAAAGACTGCAGGAGGCACATGACATGTAGAAGAAGTACACAAATAAGTATAAGACCAACCGTAGTTTTGATGTGAGCATAAAGGTGTTCCTTCATGTTAGGCCACATCAAAGCCCTATCTGTTATAGAAAAGGGTCTAAGTTATCTCCTAGATTTGTTGGTCCTTTTGATATCTTGGACTCTATCGACCCTTTGGCCTATTGTCTAGCATTTCCACCTAGCTTGTCCCATGTACATTATGTGTTTCATGTTTCAGTGCTTATGAGATACATTATTGATCCTTCTCATGTGCTAGATTGGACCTCATTGTAGGTTCAGGATCAAGGGTAGGTGATTGTGGAGCCCATTTACATTATAGAGCCTAGGACACTGGGCCTTTGAGGTAAAGAGATTGACCAAGTTTGGGTGCAGTGGGATAGATATGATGAGACTGTGGCTATATGGGAGGATGTTACTTTACTATGAGTTCAATTTTCACATCTGTTCCAGTGACTTCAAGGAGGAAATTGAGTCTAAGGGGAAGGGGATGTAGTGCTCACTTCCCTTCGACACATTTTGATATTTCTTATGACATTGTTGACTATATTATGGACATTATTGTGACTTTTGATTTGTATGATGGTTAGATGAGAGCATGGACTATTATCGACTCTGATTCACATATGATGCATGATAATTGTTAGAGGAATTTTATAAAGATGTTAACATTTTGTTGGACATGATTATATATATTTATGGATGTGGTTAGAACATGTGATAATTAGATATATTGAGTAGAACAGAAGCTTGAATTAGAATTAATAATGGTATAGTTGTTGATGAAATTGTAAGTCATATTGTTGATTGTCTTGATGATTTTTGTGATTCATATATATATATATATATATATATATATATTGATGATCTTGAAATTATATTTATATTCATTTGGATGTTCTGATATGGCAACAAGGCCGAAGGAGGTATTTTTATTTTGCAGGTTAAAATATCGCAGAAAACATCGGGGATTGGAGACCAACCACATTGGAATTCTAGATGAATTCAACAAGGTCACCATGGAAACTTGTATTTGTTTGTGGGTGTTCGATTGTTGTTAGGGATTTCCATGGGGGATCCCCTTTTAATGTGAAAAAGGGATTTATGTTTTCTTTTATTTGGTCCTTTGTTAATGTTGTATGTGTTTTATAAGTGAAACACTTTCCCTTTTCATTATTCAATTAAATTGTGGTAAATAATATGAGTAATCTTATTGTTAAAATTAATTAATCAAATTGGGCCACAAGGACATAATTATTAGAGTTGTTGACCTAAAATTAAAGTGTTCTAAGAAATGTGTGAGTAACGTGTAAGAGATGTTTAAGTTGATTTTGGAGTATGAAACACGCCACCTTATTTGAAATTCTAATTTGTCCTTGGAGGCTGATTTTGGAAGCTTGTGGGACAAGTTAAACTTGTCCCGTAACTCTTAAATTTATTTACCAACCATACCTATGGTTTGGGAGTTAAATATAGACTCATTATGCATTTTTGTAATTCAAGTTGTATGTTTTAATTGCACTTTTCTCACATGTTTTAATTTCAGTCCTTATGGAGTGTGGGCTTGATTTGAGTGTGTAAGTAAAACTATCATATTATTCACCCACCTATTTATTATGCATTAGAGAATGAAGTTGACTTTGATGTTGGAATTGAGGTGGTGTGAAGTGGCATCCTATATAGATCCACCTCATCCTCTTCTCTTCCCTATTCTATAAATTTGAATTTCGTTGGCTTGTTTTCCGGTTACTTCACTTTTGCATACTTCATTTTGGGGTGAATTCTTTTGTTGTTAGAGCTCTTGTTTTGGAGAAGTTGAAGGTTATTGAATACCTATGTTTTAATGATATTTGGGCTGCTTGCATTGGAATAGCTTGTTGTTTGGAACTTGGAACAACTCCATCATCGAGAGGTAATAGCTTAGCTCTTGGAAATACTCTTCTTTCCTTTTTATGAATGTGTGAATGGTTGTTTGTTTGTTTTCTTAATGGCTGGCTGGGTAGACTTCCTACTGATGGTGTAGGAAAAGACTATTGGGTATTTTTTGGGAGGCATAAGTGTTTTGGGGAGGTATAAGTGTGAGGGAGTTGGGATTTGGGTTCCACCTTGCAAAGAAATAGGTTGCATTTCTTTTCTCATTATGGGGTGTCACGGAGGTAGGGGAGGCATAAGGAAATTTGAGGAATAAGGGGTACTTGAGGGAGGCATAAGGGCATGTCAGGGTTTGAATTGTTATATTTTGGTGGTTTGATCTCAGGTGGTGATACCCAATTTCCCCTTGGAAGGCATAAGCAACATCCCCCATTGTTTCTTGCTCCTTTGGCTTGCTTGATGAAGCCCGAGTTCTATTTTTGTGTTTCATGTGGTTGCAAACTGCATTATGTGTTGGAATGTGTTTTAAATGTAAAATTCTACTTTTTTGTCGTGGAAGTCTATTGTTGCCATGTGTTGAAACACATCCTCTATTGCATTGTGGTTAGGGATTGGGGGCCGATTAAGAGGGTGGATTATCCTTTTCATTATATTTCTTGGTTGGGTGGAGAGCGTTGCCTTTTCCCTACTTTTGTTGTGAGTAAATTGGAGAATGATGGAATTCCTTGTTATTGTTCTGGAAGCTGAGAAAGAGGACAAAGTTTTGATAGTCCTTTATTGATATTTATTCTTATTGGGACCTCTTCCCACTTTTAAGTGGTTGACATTGTATATTAATTGTGATGGAAAGGCTACTCTATTTTAGCTATGGAAGTTGTATTTGATTATGGAAGAATATACCTTGTATTCAGTTATGTTAATAGAAAAGAAAGGCATGTATTTTGTATGTTGTATTTTGAAAATATATGGGAAAGGAGTTGTAAAAGATTCATTGAATCAATGGAAGTTTCCTTACCTTGTTCAACATGGCATTGTTATATTTAAATTTTGTATTTGAAATCCCTGTTTGGAAAATTGGAAGAAAGAAATATGTATGAAGAGAATGTATTAATTTGTTTTGTTAAAATGCATGATTTGAAAAATAGAAGATTTATTATTGTTTCTACATTTTTATTGAATGAAATAAAACTATCAAAAAATATCATGGAATGAGCTCAATGTTTTTCTTAGAGTATGGCAAAAGAAATAGATTAATCTCTGTTTTGAAATGTATAAACTTCATTTTTACTTCACTTTGTAAACTTTACAAATTTTTAATAAAGGATGCAAAAAAATGATGTAAAACTATGAAAAACATTTGAAACAATAATAAAATCTAATGAAAATCAAATTATCCCAAAAAAACCGAAGCACTTAAGAAAATTTTATTAAAAAAATTCCCTTCAAAATCAGGCATTGTCAAATTTACAATTGCTTTGTTGTCAAAGTTGGAAATTTTAAATTATCAATCAATATATCATCTAACCCATGTAATTCATCCTATATTTTCCCAAGCATAGACCTCCATGTCTCTTTGACATGTTGAAGGAGAAATAATGGTGGATTTGAGTAAAAATATGTTTTAAGTTAAAAAGTCTAGTTCATCTTTTAAAATCTTGTAGAACATTTTCTTATAAATGACCCTTCAAAGTTCCTCAAAGTTAAAATTTTAATGTTCCTGTGTAAAGAGGACATTGAGAGATTTCTAAAAAGTCCTCATTTTCCATATAATGAGTTCCTAATCAAACGTTATGGCCTTTTGAAGCTTTTGCTTCAGTTCGGAATCAAAAATAATCTAACTGTCAAATTTAAATTATTAAATTATTCACTGGCGGAGCACGGTTTAAAACTTTCCTTTTTAAATTTTTTCCCAAAGGGCACAAACATCATTAAGTTCCTCACTAACCTGAACATTATTTCATTGTCAAAATTTTACTTAGTCAAAAAAATCCCTTTTGGAAAATTTTCCTCTGCGACCAGATCCCCGTAGACCAATCATTGGTGACACGTGGCTTAGAAAGGCGTTGGTGGAGGTGCGAATCATTTTTAGCCTTAGCTCTTCAAAAGTAAATTTTTAGCAAATTTTCCTAAATTCTCCCATAGGCCTTCCGACCCACAACCAATGGCTGGTTGACACGTCTCTCCACGACGAGTCGGCAGAGGCGCGGAGTGTCCTGAAGCTTTGTGCTCAAAAATCAACTTTTCCCAAATCACCCCACTGACCTTCTGACCCACAACTAATGGTCATCTAACACATAGTGTCGTGAGTCACCGAAACACACGTGGGTGGTTTTTATACCATGCACGTTTTTTATCCTTAAAGAAAAAATTGCATGTTTGTCCCCACTAACCCGCTTCCTCTGTGTTGGCTTAGAACATGACACGTGTCCCTGACAGTCACAGTATAATTTCATTTTCAGGCGTAGAGTCTGCCACAGACTCATGAGTGCGTGGAAGTAAAGTTCAATTTTCACCCCAAGTGCCAAGAATATAACTTTTCTTCCCAGCCCCACCGACCTGAACACCCTTGGGGAAAAATTTCTCCTCTAGGCCCATAGGCCCGCCTTGGGGAAAATTTTCCTCCCAAGGCAGCCGACCCATAACTTGAGTTTTATAGGGAGTTATAAGGACTTCCTTATATCTATAGAAAGGGGATGAAATTTTCTATCTAATGGAATGGTGTGTAACATTTTTTTAGTGTGAGAAATACAAGAAAAATCAGTTGGAATCTTTTAGGTCAGTATGTGAGTGGGTAAGAGGAAAATTACCTTCCTTATTTTCAATGTGTATTTCTAAAAGCATGAGTTGACCATTTTGGGGCCACCTTATGGGGCAAGGGAATGTTTTTCCTAACCCCTTGTAATGAGATCCTTGTTTTATTGTTTTGGCCCCTGTAGCCCTCTAAGTGTAATTAAGAAATATTTAACCCTAGTGTTAATTTAATTTGATTATTAAATTAACACCTAAAGGAAATTTAAACTATACTTGGTTAATTATACTCACTAATTGTAATGTGGTCTTTTATATGTTGTTCCAATGGAAAACCTTATCTTCTTAACATGATTGACCTTGATGTACTTCCTTGTGTCAATTGTTGCTTCGAGGCTTGTTTGTAGTCTCACCTTGAACAAAAATAAAATAAAAATTATTCCATAATTTTTCTAACTAACCTAGGTTGTTCTTGGGTCTTGAGTGGGATTTTTAGATGGGTGTTATAATATGTGTGTAGTGTTATTCTAATATGCCATCCCAAATATATGTTGAAATGTCTAACAAATAGAAAAATCCAAACATTTCACGTCATAAATATCTCAAGAGGATAAGGAGGTAAAATGAAATGGAGATGTGGATGTGTTTATATAACATGGAATATTATATTATATTGTTAAGGTGTCCAAAATAAATAAAAAGGAATGTAAGGTTCATTATAGGGGTTATTTTTGTTAGTTAAATTCAAAACTTAATCATACAATATCATCATAATGCATTAGTACTTGGAAATAATGTTTAGAATATGATACAAGATCAAATACATAAGAAGAGAGATACACATGGATATTAAAAGTGTTGAAAAAGATATCTAGGTCCACAAAGATGAAAAAGTGGGGGTAATGACCCTATAGATACTTCTCTCTACAAAGTATGGCTAGAAATTACCCTAGTACAAAAGCATTATAAACTACCTAGAAATTACCATGGTTATATTTATGGATGTTGTTTGGACATGTGATATTTTAATATGTTGAGTAGACCTAGAAAATTGAATTAAATTTGATGATCATATAGTTGTTGATGAGATTGAAAATGATATTGTTGTTGCCTTGATGATGTTGTGATTTATATGTATGGATGATTTTGGAATTTTAATGTATATTTATTTTGAATGATTTAATGTGGCCATGAGACCGAAGGAGGTATTTGTGTTTTGCAGGTAAAACATATCACAACAGACATCGGGGATTAGAGACCAACCAAAATTTGAATTCTAGATGAATTCAACAAAGGTCACCATGGCAACATGTATTGTTTTGTGTATGTTTTATTGTTGTTAGGGATTCCCATGGGGGGATCACCTTCAAATGTGACCATAATACTTTTTGTATTTCTTTTATTTGGTTCCTTTGTTTAAAGTTAGTATGTGTTTTATAAGTAATGTGTTTCCCTGTTCAATTTAATTAAATTGTGTGTAAATATTGTCACTAATCATGTTGTTAGATTAATTAATTCAAATGGGTCATAAGAATGTAATTAATAGAGTTGTTGGCTCTTGGATCAAGTGTTGCAAGTGACGTGTAAGTGTTGTCTAAGTAAACATTTGAGTGTGAAACACTCCACCTTCTTTGAAATTCGAATTTTTCCTTGGAGGATGATTTTGGAGGCTTGTGGGACAAGTTAAACTTGTCCCACACCTCTAAAATTTTATACCAACCTTACCTATAGTTGGGGAGCTATAATTGGACTTTCTTTATGCATTTTGGGAAGACAAGTTGTAAGTTGCGATTTCATTTTCTTACATGTTTTTAATTTCAGTCCTTATGGGGTGTGGGACTTACTTGAGTGTGTAAGTAAATTTTTTATTTTTCCACCTAGTTATTTATTGTGTGTTGGTGATTGAAGTTGACTTATGATTTGGAGTTCAGGATGTGTGATGTGGCATCCTACTTGGATCCACCTCATCCTCTTCTCTTCCCTCTTCTATATATTCTAATTCCTTGGCTAGTTTTTGGTGTTGCTTCTCTTTTATCACTTCACTTTTGGTGACTTGCTTTTGGTTTTTGGAGTTGTTGCAAAATTGGGAGAAAGTTAGAGATTGTTGCATGCTTGTTGATTGTGTATCTTGGACTGTTTTGCATTGGAAATCTTGTTGTGTTTGAACCTTGGATCAAACTCCATCATGGAGAGGTAAGAGCTTGGCTCTTGAAAATGCTCTTCTTTCCATTTTATGAATATGTGAATGGTTGTATGTTGGTTATTTCTTGTTCACTGGTTGGGTTGAATGCCTAGGGATGGTGTGGGAGATGACTATGGGGTATTTTTGTGGGGAGACATAAGTGTTTTTGGGAGGTTTAAGTGTGGAGAGAGTTGGGATTTGGGTTCCACATTCTAAAACGAAATAGCTTGCATTTCTTTACTCGTTGTGGGGTGCCATAAGAGGTTGGGGAGGCACAAGGTAATGTGAGGAATAAGGGGTAATTTGGGAAGGCATAAGGGCATGTCGGGGTTTTGGAAATGATATATTTTGGTGGTTTTTTCTAAGGTGGTGATACCCATTTCCTCTTTGGAGGTATAAGCAGCATCCCCATATTTCTTGCTCCTCTAGCTTGGGTGAAGAAGCTTGAGTTTTGTTTGTTTTTTTCCATGTGGTTGCAAAATCCATTATGTTTTGGATTGTGTGTTGAATGTGAAAGATTTCATTGTGTTGTGGAAGAGTATTGTTGCCATGTGATGAGTCATATTTCTTATTGAAATGTCGTTTTAGGGCTTGAGGGCCGATGAAGAGGGTGGATTCTCCTTTTCATTGGATGTCTTGGTTGGGTGGAGAGCATTTCCTTTCCCATTTTTGTTGTGATCAGATTGGAGAATGATGGAAATTCTTGTCACTATTTGGAGTTGAGAAAGAAGATAGTTTTGACAGTCCCTTGGGAGATTTCTATTTTAAAACCATTTCCCACTTCAAGTGGATGACAATGTAATATGTTTTTTGCTGAAGAATTACTATGTTTTGGAAATGAAATCCCATTTGTTTTTGAAGGAGATATAATCTGTATTTTGTACTGTAAAAAAGGAATGTAAAGAGAAAGATTTATATCTTTGTAAGTTGTATTTGATCATTGTAAGAGAGAAGTTGTAAAATAAATCATTCCAACTAAATAGATGTTGTTTTACCTTTACAAAATGAAGTTATTATTGTTTGAAATATGCTTTGAAAATTTTGTGCAAATCTCTGTTTGAATGTGGAAAATGTATTCAGAATTCTTACATCCTTTGTGTTTGAAAAGCACATTTTTGAAAAGAAATAGAAATTGCATTCTTCTTCTACTTTTTGATTGAAGGAAATAGAACATTGCAGTATTGGATTAGAACGAATTTATATTTTTAAGTTTGGTAAATGTAAATGGTTCAATTCAAGTTAGATGTTGTAGAGCTCTGTTAGATGTCTCTTTTTTTTAGACTAAAAATCTTAATAAAAAAATGTCCAGAATGACCCTGCAAACTATGAAAGACTTTTGAGACACTAATACAATATAAGGAACATCAAATGATCCCAAACAAAAAAATTCTTAAGGATCTATCATAGAACCTTTCAAAATCAGGCTCAGACAAAAAACTCAAATTTTTTGTTGTATATAAATTGGTAAATTTGATTTCCAAATCAATCAAATGATTTAACCCTAGCAATCTATCCCAAATTATTCCAAGTGAAATCCTCCATGTCTGTTTGGCATCTTGAGAAAAAAAAATGTTGGATTGGAACAAAATTTATAAGTAAAATAAATAAATAAATACCGGTTCACATTTTAGAATCCTGCAAAACGTTTTATCAAAATTTACCCTTCAAAATTTATCAAAATATTTTTTTTAAGGTTCCTATGCAAAGAGGACTTCGAGATATTTCCAAAAAGTCCTTGTTTTCCAAAAACTAAGTTTCCAATCAAAATTTATCGTCTTCTGAAGTTTTTACTTCATTTGGCTTCAAAAATAAATCTAACTGTGAAAATTATATTAATAAAATATTCGTTGGCGGACCCGTGGGCTAAAAATTTCCTTCTTCACTTTTTTCCCAAAAAGCGTAAAAGTCTTGGAGTTCCCATTCACCCCTTGGCCGAACCTTTATTATTTTGTCAAAATAATAATTATAATAATAATAATCTAAGTTCAAGGAAATAAATTTGGAAAAATGTGTCAAGATCCTCTGCGGCCTCGCCAACCTGCATCCAATGAATGCCCGACATGTGGCTTCTTGGGCGTCGGTGGAGGTGTGGATCCTTTTAAAACTTTAACGCTTTCAAGGATTTTTTTGGCAAATTTTCTTAATTTCTTCCACCTGCCCGCCACCCTACAGCCAATGAGGGGCTAACATGTGGCATCCCTAGGGTAGGCGAAGCGCGAAGAGTTTTAAACCTTTAAATATTTCTTCTTATAGTTAAAATATTCTAAGTCTCCTCGATAGCCCGCCTCTCCACGAGTCACTGTTGGCATGACACGTGGCACCTTATGGCATCGGCGGAGCCGTGGGTTGTTTTAAACCCTTAACACTCTTCTTGCAAAAAGTATTAATTTTCTAAGTTTCCCCACTAGTCCGTTTTCCCCTCTTCCATCTAGGCTTGACACGTGGCATCCTTTGGCATCGATGGAGGCGAGGATCATTTTTATCCCTTAAGGCTTTTCAACAAATAAACTAAAAATCTTAAATGTCTCATGCGACCCACTTTCCCGTTTTGAAAATTTGTTGGACACGTGTCCCTCATGGCCCTTAGGATTAATTGTCTTCTTTTGGCACAAAGCCTCACCACGGGCTTGTGTGTGCATGCAGAGGTAAATCACACCTTTTGACCAAAAAGGGGAAAAGTGCTAAGTTCCTTCCACGCTCCGTTGGCCCATGTTTGGGAAATGTTTTCTTCCCCACTCCGCCGCCCGCATCCCCTCCAGGGGTGAAATTTCTTCCCATGGCCCATAGGATCGCTTTGGCAAAAATTTCTTCCCCCAGCCCGCTTTTGGAAAATTTTTCATCACAAGGCCCACCAACCCATAACTTGAGAAATATGAGGAGTTAGGAGGACTTCATTATATCAATGGAAATGGGAGGAAATTTCCTATCTAATGGGAATATTTTCAGGAAGTTTTAAGTGTGTTAAATATGAGAAAAATCAAGTTGAATAATTTAAGTAAGTATGTGAGTGGGTAAGTAGGAAGTTACCCTGGGAATTTTATAAGTCTTAGCCTTGACCCTCTAAAGTTAATTAAGATACTTTTAAATTTGTGTTAACCTAAGTATTTTATTAAAATAACAACTAGGGAATTTTTAACTATGCTTTGAATAACTTTGCTAGGTGATTTGTAATATAAATATGATAATTTTTACAGTAAGAAAATATATATATTTAAACCTAACTATTCTTGAGACCTTGTTTGTGGTCATACTTTTAAACAAAAAAATAATCCATATTTTTTTCATTAATGTAGGTTGATCTCGGATCTCAAGTGGGAGTTTTTAGTGGGCATTACATATAGCAAGTTGACAAATTGAATGAATTTGAGCTTGTGTCAGATGGTTGTGCTCTTGCTAAGACATTCAATTGGGAAATTTTAATTTTTCAAAATGAGGGATGTTGAACTCCTTTAGCTGGTTTTGTTCTTTAGAAATATAGTAATATTTACCTTGGTGAATGTGTATAAGCTCTAGTGAATACTTGGTGAAGCGTCTAAGGAGAATGTTCCTCCTTTAAATGTTAAATTTCAGCGATTAATTCTATTGAAGTCTACTTGTTAGTAGTATTTTAACTCAGGGTTGATTACGTAGTGGATGAATGGAAAGTGGTTCATAAAAGAAGATATTATAGAAATACCACTACTCTTATTCCAACTCTCAATTCATCTTTAACCTACTTGACTACTTTTGGTTTTGGCACTTTGGGGTGGTTGTTTCTTTCATGCCTATTTGGTGCTTAGTTGTTATATATGGGTTTTATAATATTTTTTACCTAAGTAGAGTCCCGAGTTACAAAATCCTTTTTACCATTATCTTAAAAAAATGTGCATAAGATCTGGAAATTATTAGGGAGCCATGGGTGCTCTATATGGTAGTACTATTTGCAGTGAAATCTCATAAACATGATACCTGTTATTCCCGTTAGCAAATGGGGTGATATAAAATTAATAAAATAGGGCTCGAAAGGTAATGTTTTCATGTAAAGTATAACACAAGAATATAAAAGTACCGAAAAAAGGTAATACAATAGAAACTAGACTTTATGGACATGTAATTATAAGACCATACATGTAGGCTATGATTATAAATTACATCTTGAACCTATTGTATAGTTTGGACGAGGAGATGTATGAAAATTGAATCCACATCATAAAGGTAATAGGTTAAGTATTGATTTGATGAATTTACATACATAATGTGTCATTACATCACTGTACTGATTAATTAACTTCATATCCATTTGTACCCAAAATAAACAACAATTTACTTCAAAATAACCAAAAATAAAAATAAAATTATCCCTCAAATTGCTTTTTTTTACATAATATGCAAGCGGCTTTATTTGGGTTAAATGATAGACCTGGGATCAATTAAACCTACACCATTGATCCTTGAATTGATTAAAAACCACTACTACAAGAGGGGGCATTTTTAGACAATAATAGAGACAATACTTGACCGATTGTCTCAAATAGACATAATTAAAAAGTTGTATATTATCTCTATTATTGTCTCAAAGCGGGTGTCTCTAATATTGTCTCTCTCGAGAGACAATATAATTTTTGTCTCTCTAGAGACAATACTAATTTCAATTTTTATATTCTTTCTAGAGACGATACGAATTTAAAGAATGAAAAATATGAATTTCAAAAATACATAATAACCAAATATCATATAGTGCAATCAACGAAGTTACATATCATCTATGATGTCAGAGTGGTCTAGTAATTAATATTATAAATTAACAACAATTTCATTTAAATCTTTGTCCCAATAAATGGGTCCACAAATATTTTATTAATATTAAATAAGATAAAAATACAAAAGGGTGTTTGAATTCCGTTAACCCTTGAAATACAATGATAAAATACAAAAGGGTGTTTGAATTCCATTAACACCTTATCTCCACCACCAACTTCAAGTGATCCATATGATTCCCTAGTGCTCTTTTGAGCAACTTCCTTTTTTGAGCATTTCCTCTCCATCGGGAACACTCATCTTCATGTTCTTCACTTTGATTGTCTCAACTTTGATGTAATTCTCTACTATCATTAGTAGTGAAGGTGCATTGGATTTTAAGAAATTATGATCACATATTTTACTCCAATTCTACGAAAAGTATTCACAAATTACATATAAATTAGGAAAATATTTAGTTTTTATTAAATCGACTTGATCTTTACATTTTGTTCTAAAAAATTAGTTATCACTAACTCATTACTGTCAATCCATTTTCATAACTTATATGAAGGACTAACCTCAGACATTATAATCCCTAGAATTCCACACATGCCTAGTGAAAATGTAATGATATAAGCCTATACAAAAAAATAAAAATAAGGCATTATTCATCTAATTTTCTTTAGTGAATATTCTACACTACATGCATGAAAATTGAGTAAAAACATACAAGAATTATATTAAAAAATGCCCAAAGGAGACCAAAGGTGAGGCAAAAACTCACCAATAGACCAATTAAAGCTACCCTTCTTCAAAGCAATTTCAAAGTAGATTGTTGAGAATGCCCCGTATAATAGAAAATGAGTCAAGATAATCCACTATAAACATGAATTATTGTGATCTTTGCTCTAATTTCCATTTTGCAGTTTATAATTTTATGTACTTGGTAATTTTCTTAAGTGATTTATTCTCTCCTTGTGGACATATGGAACATCAAAACTCTATTGTCAATAAAATTATATTATATTCAACTACAATTTTTTTGTCTTTAGATTAGATTCTTTGCATGTTAGTTTGTTATTGGATTTTCCTAAAGTCAGCTGCATGAAGCCTGACATTTTGGATTCCACTTCTAGATCCATTGTTGGATGATAATGGCATCTTTGTACCAATATTATGAATGATTAAAAAGAGAATTACTACTTCATTTGCATCTCTATACCAGTATCCTAATCACGGTGAACAATTTAATTAAATGAAAATAAATCCCAAAAATAAAGATGGGTGAATATAAAGATGTGATAAGGGTAATTAGAAGTATGTAAAAGGACAATCCAGCCATAAAGTAACTGACGTTCATTCCTCCAGTAGTAATCTAAAGAAAATTTTCTCTTAATATTTATGGAAATAAGAAACGAAAATCCTCATAATAGCCTTTTATTAGAGCCTAAGTTCATACCATAAGTAGTGGTCATCTACCATATTTATCCATTAGCAATGCACCTATGGTTGTCATTACAACCTGCCAAGCAATATATACATATTGATAAACACAGATAATGTGCTTCATCATGGAGACAAGACAAATGGGGTGTTATTATGTAAGGAATTGGACATATTTGGCACCTACAATATAGCTATTCCAACTGATGTTGTCTGACCTGAAGAATATCCTACAACATGCTCCAAGACAATCATATTCTTCTTGAAAGGAAAAACATACATTTATATTACCAAAAAAAAAAACATTTTGGTGTACAAATATAGCCTCTCATCGGAAGCTTTGAATATTGAATGAACATAAAATATAATACCATTAACCCGACTCCAACCTAATATGGAGGAACTACAACAAGTCAAATTGTAAAAGATGAATGGTTTAATGAAAGGAATTATTAATGAATGGATAAAGGTTGGAGATCAAAAATAAATTTTAATCAAGCATTATTACTCACAATGATAGCAGGAGCATGGCTTATTTGAAATAAATCAGATATTCTAGCCTTGGGAAGACTTTCCAACTCCCCAACGTAAACTTGTGCAACATATTGAACATATTAACAAGCATTTCTAACATCAATAAACTCTTTTTTAAAAATAATTATTATGAAACTATCTACCTCAGGCATTATAGTACTAGGTTGTGTGCGACCTCCAATAAAGACCACCTAAAAAAATAAATATGAATAAACATTTATATCTGGATACACATACCAATATAAAAACTTACGAATTAATTACAACATAAATCATATAAAATAATGTAATTTGAATGTATCACTAAAATAAAGTGACATTTACAACTTTAGCTAAAACATAATTGGTAACAAGAAGGCAAAACAAGTTTCATAATTTCAAAATCTAAATAATAACTAGTAGACTTCCAGAAGGCTTCTCAAGAGGGAAATCTGCCACTCCTAAGAAAAAATGTTAAAGAAACTCCCATTCAAAAGTGTAAACACAACCAAGTTCTATATAATATATTTGAAAAATAAAAATACTTTTCCAATGATGTTGGTGTTCTTTGACAGATAGCATGCTACGTCAAATAGCTAAGTTAAGAAAACACAAAAATAATGAAAGGAAAAGAAAAAGTATTATTGCATAACCATTGGTTATAGCTGCATCAATAACATATTTAAATGTTTGGGTTGTGAACCTTAAATAGGACACTATGATAATACTTAAGAAGGATTTGAAGCTTATTTAATTTCTCCCAATATACAAGTATGTTTCATAAGAAAAATAGGAAGACTTCTTACACCATGTTATTTATGATACTCAAATAATGATTCATTAGTAGATGAAGTGCTAATGCACTATCAATCCCTGGACTGTATGGAAAACATAATCCTAAATCTTACAACATCCAAGAGTGTGAAGTATGTCAATGAACACAATCTAGCATTAACATATATACCATAAAACAAAGAATAGAGCTTCCAGCATAATCATCCAAGCAATCAACAATAACCCAAAGATATTAGAATTTCAAGTTTCTAGTAAAATGGATAAAATATCTAACCTCAAAAATGGTGTCACCATAGATCTTGAGAAGTCAAGTTCTACAGATTCAATGCTCTTGGAAACAAGTTCCTAAAAATAAAAATCCAACTTAACTCGAGTAATGGTATAAATTTTATTTTCATGATTTAAAACTGGTCTATTGTGTTTGTTAACAATTTTATCCTAGAATCTTTTCATATCTCACTATTTGATAACAACCTACTCTAAGCTATTAATTTAATTCAACTATGCAGAGCATGTCTTAAGTTATATGTATAAAAACATTCCAGGTCACCCTCATGATCGATGTAAATCCACATAGAAAGAATCTCTTTAATTGGAGAATTTTTCAGCCTATGCTTTGTCTCGAGTGACTGTTAGCTACCATGAATTGTTTCCTGTAAACAATCAAATCCCCATAAATATGACATGAATGAAGAGGTGCCAAGATGAAGGAAAAAAAAGTGAACAAACATATAAGAATGTATGAATAATGCATATCATAAGCATAGACCTGGTATGATGTTGTTATTAAGACTTCAGCACCAGCTTCAAGATATTCTTCATGAACCTAATTAATGATACAATAGTAATGCATATGGGAAATTAGAGGAATAAGACCCAAAGTATATTATATATTTAACATTGATTATCAACAAGAAGAACTAACAAATAAGAACATGACAGTTTGAAAAAAGGAAAAAAAGGTGGGCTTTGAGATTCTTTCGAATGCATTCTTATGATGAATCTAACATTTGTGTGAATAGTGAAACAAGGGATCAACCTCAAGAAGTTTAAGAATAGATAAAACTATAAGAAACTTGTTGAATCACCAAGGAAATAGAAAAAGTGCAAAATTACTAGGTTGAGTAACCAAGGGGAAAAGTGAACATTACTTGATTCGGAAACTTAAGAGCATACTAACCTTGAAAAGGGTGTGATTCTTAAGAATCAGGGAGAAGATATTATATTGCATTGAAGGTGAACTCAATCAGGTGATGAAAGATTTGAGCAAGAAGAACAGTTTGGCTATATAGGATTATAAAGGATACTCAAATTCTAGAGGTAAGTTGAGTTGAAAATGCTATAAATTCTTGATTGTTGATGTATTTATGTTAATGTGTGATTATTTTCTGCATCAAATAAGTTCCTAAATAAAAGTTTATCTAAATCATATAGCAAGAAAAATTAATATATAATATGTACAACAAGTAAGGGAGTTATTATGTCTCACCTTGTTGACCCTTTCTAGTGTGGCCCTCCCTCCCGTAACTATTTTTCCACAAGTGAGCCTCATACCTACTTGTCCATCTATGTCTACAATATTTCATTATAACAATTACAATAATTTAATGTCCCTTGCTTCAACAAAGTACAAGAACATTGTTAAGCTTAATGTGAAGTCATATTTACAATAGAGAAAATATGTTTGAAATAGACTATGTATTTTTAACATGGAAAAATAAACTATGAAAACACATACACTAGCAAACTTGAGAAGCCAATAATATCATCAGTCCATAGAAACAAATGATTTCGGGCCGAAGGAAAGTACGAAGAGGAAAAATATTCACTTGTAGAGAAAATGGAAATCAAATTTAAATAAATATGAGAGAATAACCTTCAAAACTATGTCAATTTTGTCATATAATTGTCAATGTAAATGTAACGCACCAAAAAATTACCAACACAAGAACAACACAAAGAAATACAGATAAAATTTTTTTGACTTGCTTTGACTCAACACGACACAACATGTCGTCACAAGGTTACATCCAACACTTGGAACCATTTGTTACGGGAAGACCACAAGGTCATGGAAACATTCACACTTATCAAGGACAATTTATTTTTCTTTTGACAAGACAACATGAAAGTCCAATCCACATGACACACTCACGACTAGGGCAAGCCACATAAGAAATGGTTAGGGTTTATTTATTTTGGTAAGACGCCCTTTAGCTCATGACTTAAGTTTTCTTAAGGAAATCAATATATGGTTTGCACAAATTCATCTCACCAACTCGAGTTAATTTCTTATACACTCAAGAGTAGTTCACTTAAAATCTTCTCCTACTTACTAAATCTTAATATCTTCCGTAAACTAACCATTGTTTTCCTTTAAGCTTGTTTAAGAGTTCACCCCAAAGGGATAGTGTTACTAGTTTAGCTAGGGTATCAATTAATAAATGTTTACCTCACAAAGGATGTTTTCATTTTGATCACTCATGGAACTATTTGATTTCAAATAGATCACCTTTACATTTATTTGTTGAATATAAAATCATTATTTTTGTTTAGCTTCTTTAAGGGTTATCGACTCATTTTTCTTTACTTATAAAATATTATCGCTAAGTCTTAGAAAGATTTAACTGAACAATTTATTCTCAAGATCAAAGTTTTACAATACTCATATCAATGTAAAGATTGAATGCCATTTCTCACAAGGATAATTTCAAGCTTAACTACACCGAAACAAGACACTTTATTTCACCATTACCAAACAATACAAGGCAAGAGGTCGTATCAACTCTCTTTACAACCAAAGTTACACTATTTACAACACATTGGACATTTTTACAAGGAACTTCATAATGGTACAAATGAAACTTTTACACTCTTTTCTTCTAGTCTACTCGCATAATCCATCTGCACAAATATTAACTAAAGTCAGTTCGCAAGAACTGAGCATGTTAAGGCTACACAATGCAATAATAAGCTAACAATTAACAATATCAAGAAAAGAATATTCTAAATTCAGAAATGGATTAAAACACAACTCACAACTCCAATATTAATCTCATGAGAGAGAAAACTAAATCATCCAACAAGGAGAAAGTCCAAATACTAGTAAGAACAAAATTACATAAATCAAGGCAAGACCTTATGGGTTGGAAACAAGAAAGTCAAGAGTGTTGATATCTCCTTCATGTAATGCTATGGGTTACGTGATAGGAATCTAAAATTTACTCCATCCAACTAAAGGGGTCCAAGAGAAGACAAGCGTACTAATTATGATCGTAGGCGCGAAGCAAAAATGACGTTATCCAATTCTTCCGTGGGGCTCCAAGTAATACAGGGTTCGATGCCCTTAAAAGAACATAACTATAGTTTTGGTTTTAACCAAGGAGTTTACCACCACCTCCCTATCGGATTTCTAAAAACGTAGTACTAGTTAACCAAAACAAATCCACTTTTCCAAAAGCATACGAAAGAGACACAGAAAGGGCCATTATTCTACCAACAAACCCTATCCTAATCGTCAACTTCTCTACATAATATAAGGGAAGACTAAACCCAAAAATCGTTAATAATTTTATATAATTCGAATGATAATGTCAATAAACATTAAAATAAAAATTGATTTCCCTAACAAGGCCACAAAATGGGACCTTTTAGTAACCAAGTTTGAAGTATAAGGTATTTGAGTTCGAAAACAAAGGGATTCGATACGCAGAGGGCAAAACACCAACGATGCCTCAGACTCAAAATACCTTACCACGAGTACAAGCACAAACCAAGAACCAACGCACATAGCTATCAGGAAGGTTACGCAGTGCGGTCAAGGCTAGAAGTTCTATGAACTCCTTGCCAAAGGTATAGAAGATGGAAAATTTTACCCGATCCAGGTGGGCTTATCGAGGAAAGGTCTTAGCAAATATCAAACAGATAAATATAACAGCCACTTATGATATTATTACTGAAATCAGCTGTCATCTAACAGGAAACGAGTTCACAAAAGTTGGATTCACCTACAACTTTTGTTTCAAATCTAGCTAGTAATAGCTTGCTTGCGACCCTTAATAAAAATTGTAGATATTTCATTTAGTTAAACTTACAATGTTTCCCCTTGCTTTAATCATACAAGAGTTTACATCAAGAATTAGGTATAGTAATTCTCTCAACACGTGGAGGCCAAAATAGATGCCAGGTTATCCCTCATCTAGACTAGGTACAACAGTCAACCATGTACAGTTCTAAAACAAACCCCAAATGTCATTTTCTAATCAAACATAAAGTAAGGAATGCCCACAGGCTTAAACAAGTTTCAGAACACAACGTCACTATTAATGTACCTTTTAGCAAAACAGGAGAGCCCTAAACAGGAAATGCGTATTTATTCAACCAAAAGAGGTATGTAGGCTTAACCTTCCATTTAGTAACCTTCAATTATATTTACCATCACAGAATTCTTTTTAAAATAAAGTCATATAAGCAAACAAAACTCAATAATGTTTCCTTCCCTACGAACTAGATTGCATCACTCAAAATTTGCAGTAACCCATTTAGACAAACATGAAATAGAGTAAGCTATAAGAGAGGAAGAAACATTCCAAGCAAAATCAGCGAAATTGGAATAAGATTTAAAGGAACAAACACACAATCGGTGGAGTGATATAAACAACCATGAAAACATCTAGTCTAGGTGCCATTCAAGAGGAAAGAAAATTCATTTCAAGATACTTGCGAAAGAAGGTAGAAAACTATTACAAGTAGTAGATTTAACATGCCCGGTTTAAAACGCCATCTCCATGCATATGATTGTTTCAATGCCGTTGTTTGCCTTTAACCCAAAGTGCTTTGCGAGCTCGAGCTAGCGCCACAACCACGCAGCTGAAAAACAGCTACAAACCAACCCCATGATTTGAAGCTCTGGACACGAGACATATTGATTACACCACGCCCTGGATCTATTTTTTTCACATCACCAATTATCATGAAAAATCAAAACTATTGAACCACTTGTCTTCCTACCCTCGAGGTCGGCATGAGCCTTTGCAGCTTCTGCTAGTGGGTATGTCTTTGTCACACGGACTTTAAGAACACCAGATGCAACATTTGCAAATAATTCTCCTGCAGCCTTCCAGAGCTCTTCTCGAGTTACATGTATTATCATGGAAGGTCATGGTCAAAAACAATGATCTTGGGGCAAGGGCTGACAAAGGAACACGATCAATTGCACCTGATGACTGACCAAAGCTCACCATGTAACCTCTAGAAACCAAGCACTCCAAAGATCCCTGGAATGTGTCCTTGTCCTCAGAATCAAAAACGACTTGCACACCTTGTCCTTTTGTAATTTCTTAACACAATCTACAAAATCTTCCCGGGTATAGATAATGGGATGATGGCATCCATCTTCAATTGTCAGCGGACTTCTCCTTGGTCGGTATAGTACCAATGACAAGTGGCACCAAGGGCATAACCCCATTGACAACAAAAATCCTACTTCTCCAAACTCAAAGCATGCACAAGAATCAGTATGCCTGGCTCCACCTTAAAGCAACGCCGAAGAAGAAACTCGAAATTCATACCCTTCAAATAATTGCAACACCCACAATAGGATAAATAGTAGATGGCACTGGTTTAACAAAACTTGCAGAAGAATCTACTCCTCGGTGTATGAACCCATAGGATTCCCCGCAATTCCAAATAAATCACCAACCTTTTTCCTTCATCGATCCGGGGACATCAAACTCTAAAAATCAAACACGTAATTGAAGTAAGGTGTGATAATTCCAACAGCACCCTTTATGCCTGCCAACATAGTGACTCGTTTGAAGATGCTCATATAATTTCAAAGCAAAATGTGCTTCATGAATATTCTGATATGAACAGATCCACGCCTCTATGAGGTTCTCTTCCATGAGTTACATCAAACAGCAAGAAGATCTCTAAAGAGAATCTTTGTAAATAAATTTCATCAGTCTCCTGTTTCCCATTTCGTCAAAATCGATTTTGATAAAAAATATCTGGTAGGAGAATCTCGAATTTGAGGGTGCATTTTGTACTGAACAGACAACAATGAAGTTGAACAACCCGTTGGTTGGAGGCGTTCATGAAGGCTTCTACAACTGCAACAAGCCCGTTGCCTGGCTATTTACTGCTGCAATCAGTTGCTGTGGATCCCCACAAGAACACACCTTACAGCTCCCAAGGAAAGTGGAGGTAACACGCCAGCTTCCCTAGCTTGTAGCTTCATCTAAAACCACAGTGGACGCAGTGAAACAGCAGTGAAATAACACTCTCAGCCTCATTGCAAAACTTGCCTCAAGGTTGGATCGAGCTTCTTCCATGTTAAAATCATCACCTGGACAGAGCGACTTTCCACAATGAAAAGGAAGGACAGCTCAACTAAAACTTTACCTCATTCATCCACTACAATCAAGATTTGCTATGACATCACGACCGTTCGTGTATAACCGTAACTAGGATTTCACACCCACGGCTCCTTGGGATCGCCCTATGGCAACTGCAAACATTTCTACCACAACTCACGGCACTGTCCTAGGAGAATTTCAGTTCTACGCCCACGAATCTCGACTGTAAAGCACGATTTTTGCGAACCACACCCATTTCGCGTAGCAAATACGTCTGTTTCAGCATTGATGGAGCGCAGCAAGCATCCGTGGTTTTGGACAGAAACCACAGGCAGCCCACGTGACAGAAAGGAGTCATTAGAGATTTGCAAATCCGAAAATCAGTGGGTGCGGCCACCGACAGGGAAAAAAATTCAACACGCCAAGCAAAAGGGTGCAGGGCTCATTAATGCCATGGCGGGAGGGAGACGAACACAAGGAAAGTCGATAAAAATCTGATTCCATCACGTCACACAATAAAATCTCCACCTGCCACGCCAAGGAGATGAAGTTGGCCGAGTCCGTAAGATAGGGGGTAATAGTGATTGACAACTCTTTGATAATATGATTTTTAATCCAACTCGATAACCGCACCAAAACATAAAATATACACTAGTATAAATATCGATATTTTTCATACCATGAACTAAATGGAACTATAACATTAAACAATTGACATATCATCAGAGTGTAAGCAATGGATTTCTCAAATATACCAAACATTACTCTAAATCTCCCAATTTATCACTTTCAATAAATCTATTTTTTTTAACATACATCATTACATATTGCGTAATGATTACAACATTGTTGCATACACTCTAGACTTATAAGTCAATAATGCCAAGTTGTAATTTCCAAATATGTGATGATATACTAATTATTGATATTGGAAAATAGCAAATTCCTCTTTTCTATGCTTTCACTATATGCAACAAACAAGTTTCTAACCCCAATTACATTTTCTAGCATACTTCCACCTTATGCCAAAATGGGAGATTTGAATCAAGGTATGGAAATCCATAAAAAGCATAAAGGATAGAGGAATTTCACGTAATGTTGTAGTAGCAAGTTCCCTCGTAGACATGTATGTAAAATGTGGAAGCAGAGACAAAGCACGTGAACCATTTGACAATATTCCTCAAAGAGATGTGTTATCATAGATAGAATTTATTGCATGCTATGCATAAGTTGAATTCATTGAAAAGGCTTTAGAAACTTTCAAGAAAATGTAATTGTCAGTTTTAAAGCTAAATTCAACAAACTTTGCTAGCGTCCTACTTCGTGATACTTGTTGGTATTTCCCATGCAAGATTGTTGTTTGAAAAGTCTACAATTGTGTTTGTTTCAGACATAGCTGAGGGTATACTTATTTCCTTTCATTTTATCCTCATACGTTGTATTTCCACTCATTTATGAAGATTCAAGGTTTCTAGATCCCTTCTATCCCTCTAGGGTAGGGGAATTTTCCCCCCAAATTTACTATTGGATAAATCCATCACCTACAGCTTCGACAAGTTTGTAATCCATAAAGAAATACCACCATTGAGCTGGTTAGAGCCAAGACTTACAACCCTAAACTCTTGACAATTTGCAACAAGGTTTGATGGAATCACACCTTTCAATCTATTCTTGCTGAAATATAGAAGTTTAATTTGTGTATAATTGGCCAAGGATGTAGGAAGGATCCTTGATAATTTATTTGAATGAGTAGACAAAACCTCCATAAAGAGGAAAATTTAATATCTAGATCCTCATGAAGAATGATTTGCCAAAAACATTAGCCTCCTCAATGTTGTGTGGTTACCCAATGTTGCTGGAATGTTGTGTGGTTACCAAGCTTTTTCAAATTTCCAAGTTTAGCTAGTAAATTGCAAAATAGGGAGTTACCCCCTAAAAACAATCTCTTGAGTGAAGAACAATTACCGAGAGTTGCAAGGATTTTTGATTTCAAGTTGTTGAACTGCAGGTAAAGGTATTTAAAATTGTTAAGATTTCCAAAATGAGATAGAATGGTCCCCGTGAGATTATTGTGAGAAAATGCAATGTAATATAATTCATAACAATTACTGAGAGAAGAAGGGATAAAACTAAAGCATGTTGCCTTCAAGGCAAAGATAGGACATATTCTTAATCAAGCTCAAAACAGGGTGGATTGTATCAGTGAAATTATTGTAGCTAATGCTCAATTCAATCAGAGATGTGCAATTACTCAGAGAAATTGGAATGCTTCCACCGAGCTGATTATTAGACAAGGAGAGAATCTCTAACATGCCTAGGCAACCAAATTCTGGTGGTATGATTCCTGTCAAATTATTTTCTCATAGTACATTCCTTTGCAAGTATGTGCATTTTCTCAGAGAAATTGGAATGTTCCCAACTAGGCCATTTTCAGACAAGCATAATTTCTTCAAATTTACCAAGCCACCAAATTGTCCAGGTATGCTCCCCATCAAGTTGTTATATGAAATTTTGATCAACTGGAGGTGCGTACAATTAGCAAGGGATATGGGTATGGAACCCTCGAGTCCATTGAAGCTAAGGTCTAATATCATCACTGCTTTTAGGTTGTTGAGATGAGGTGGAATCCTCCCCGTAAAAGAATTATGGGAGATATTGAAAGTTTGTAACAAGGAGAGGCCTCCTATAGAGGGAGAAATCATACCTTCTAACCCCAACTAATGGAGAATAATGGCCACCACTCTCTGAGTACATTTTCTACACCAAATACCATTCCATGCGCATAACTACTCTGAATTGTTAACAATCTAGGTGGAGAGTGACTGCATTGTGTTGAGTGTAATGGCATTTTTGAAGGAAAGGATATTTTCAAAGCATCGTTGTCATGATCATCATTATCACTACCATCCTGACCTGGCCAAGTGGAATCTCCATCCACTAACAAACGATGTTTCATAACAGAAAAACTTCCTTGAATATCATGGTGATGGAAATCATTCCCCCTAGTATACCAATTGCTGCTATTATTGGCATTGGCACTGAGAATGATTAATAACATTGCCAAGCATAATATTTCAATTAAAACAAATCTCTCCATTTGCAGGTAACTTGTTCTTCAACTCAAAACTGAATGAAAATATTTCACACAACACTCCCTTTATGTAATAAGGAAAAAAAACAAATTTTACTTAAAATAGTAGATTATACACTAAAGATGTTAATTTAATAATAACTTGGAATAAATGTCATGTTGTTCAAGTTGAAAGGGAGGGGCGTAAGACTGTATGCCCCTTCTATAAAAAGGAAAGGTAAATTATCTAAATGTACAGGTTGCTCTCCTCCTAAAATTATCCAAGTATACGTAGAGAAGGAAGACAAAACAAAAATGCAGCCTTATAGTGTAAAAACCAGCATTCCAGAGCTGCCAATATGTCACATTAGACTGAAATTGAGATTTTATAGGAAATACATCTAGCTTCTATGGACAGCTAAAATAGGAACATTTTGAATTTTTGTAAAAACATGCACAGTTAAAAACATAGATTCCCATATGATGCCGAGTGGATTTGTTTCCATTTTGTCAAAACATTTCACATGTCATCACTATGCTAAACATATTTTGTACATTTGAAAAACATACACTTTATATTATTGTTTAATGGATGTCCATACCATGTTCTAAAACTCTCATTTTGGCATAGGCTGGGAGGATGCTTGCAAAGATTTTGGATTCTTGGCTTTAAATCTGAAAATGGAATTTTATTACATGCCTCTAAGGACTTTTCAACAAACTAATTTTTTCCATTTGATGCAATAATGACAATTAAGGGGATGTCTTATGGAAAAGGCATTTCTTTGAAATTCCTCAAGACTTGTCAAGAATATCATTTATCCTACAATCATTACATTCTATGACATCACATTTCTTCTAGGATTTTTTTCAAACAATCCACATGCCTTGTGCTTTTGTATACATTTCTACCACAACTATGACATTTGAAAAAAATCCCCTTTCCATTATGCTTTGATGGATGTCAATACCTGTTCCAAAGCTATTATTTTGTCATAGGTTGGAGTATGCTGAAAAAGGTGAACTGATCAAATTTTCTACATGTTCGTTGCATTTGACATTATCCCATTCCTATCATATTCATGAAATTATACCATTCAATGCATTAGAGTCATATTAATCTCACATAAAAATAACATAATAGGAAAGTGTATTCCATTATATAATACCTAGCGCAGTTTTCTTCCATGAATCTTCCTGGTGAGGTAGCTAAATGAGGCTTCAAATATTGTATGGTTATGACCCAAGACTGGCCAACCCATATTTCCAAGTGGAAAATTCAGCACTATCATGGCGAGGAGGATCAAATAGTGATAACAAACCAATAAATTCCTATGGAACTCCAACACCATCTTTGGAATTTTCAAGTACTTCCTGCACTTTGCATATCAAAAAAAATTGGATTGAGAAAAGTTTTCAAAAATCATTTCACATAGAAAATAGAAACATACATGTTTAATAGGAAATCTTTAAGAAACCTTTACAACTCCTCAAACTATGCCACAACTCAAGAATTACATTACCTGTTTAGCAACACCAAGAGATCGAAGTCCGCATTCGGTAAATTTATCAATTACTGAATGCACCTTATTTGTCATAGCTTGTGTGAATTTATAGAGGTCAATAATTTGTAGTATAATAATCTTGTGTGCATTTGAAAATCCTAATAAATAGACAAAACTCAAGCATAAGACACATTCACCAATTTAACAAAGGACCTCACACATATGTGTATTCTGACAGACATAGATATTAGAATGAGAGATGCAGAATTGGTAGTATAGAAAAAGTGACTACATCCGCACTGCAAGTTTGATATCAATTCAAGCTTATGTATTTTAATTCATTGGTATCAGAGTAACTGTCTGCCCAACAGATCTACGTATAGTTTGGTAGAGCAGTTTCTGACTGTATTCCTCTTGCTATACGTTGGAATTCATATACCTGCGTTGGAATTCCAACATGGGTAAATAAGTTTATCATTTGGGTAAGTTGCAATGCTACTCAATGTGTATATTATTAATCAATTGTTTTTTGTCAACAATATTTCTGTTAACATAAATTCATTCACAAAAATTTGTGTAATGTTTAGGATTTTGTTTGAACTGTTTACTAGCTATTCTGTTTAGATGGTGCTATTTTAATGTGGTGGTAATAAGTTATTATTATTATTGATTTATTACTATAAAAATGTTTTAATATGATTTATGGGATCAATTGTGTGTGATTTTTTTGATTCATAAAATGTTTTGAAGATGATTTATTGGATGTATGTATTTCAAATCACTGTACGTATTTGTATGATGATAAATAACGTAAAGTGAATCAAAAATCACACAGAGTTGACGACATAAATATTTTATTAATTTCATGGACAGTGGAAACATTAAAACTCCTATAAAATATTTCTTTTTAATCCTTATTTTTATTGATTTATTAGTGTAATACATTGCTAGCTTGTTGAATATTATTGTCACGATCTGATTGTTTCTATGAAGGTGAAAAACTAGCAATGTCTACATAGAACAGGGATATTTTGAACATGATGGAAAATCTCCACCGGATAAGAGTATAATGATCATATTTGATATCTCTTTGATGCTTTTGATAAGCTTTAAAATCACTCAAGTTATGAAAGCATACAATTTCCTAGTATTGTTGTCATGGGAGACTAAGCATCTGGTAAATCCAATGTACTTGAATCTCTGGCTAGTGGAAGGTATTATTAACCTACCAAGGCTAGGGGATTTGTACTTGAATCCCCCTCATCATGAGGTTGTAGAGTTCTAAAAGCCAAGAGACTGAGATTACCATAGAATACAATGGAGTGAAGAACAACATTTTTGAGTGTGAAATTACAGAAGCTCTAAATGCGGCTACAGATGAAATTGCAGGAGCCTCGGAAGGGTATCAGTGACACCCCAATTACACTGAATGTAAGAAAATATAGCGCTCCAGATCTCACAATGGTGGATTTTCTAGGCATCACTAGGGTGCTTGTACATGGCCAGCCACAGACATTTATGACCAAATTTCTTGGGTTATCAAATAGTATATAACTCCCAAAGAGAGTATAATTCTGAATGTGTTGTCTACCTCTGTCGATTTCCCAACTTGTGAATCTATAAGAATGTCACAATTAGTTGATGAAAAGGGTCAAAGAACTTTGGCGGTGGTTACGAAGGTCGAAAAAGCTACTAAAGGTTTGTTTGAGAAAGTTATAGTGGATGTTGTGAATATCGGCCTTACGATGCGTTTGTCGTAAATGATGGAAATGAATCAAATGCCCAGGAAAGGTAGCTAGAGAAGGAACTATTTCAATGAGACCAAAATCTTTCAAAGATCAACAAATCCATGGTTGGAATACCTGTATTGGCCAAGAGGCTAATGTAGATCCAAGCAATAGGTATAAGAAAATGCTTTCCTTAAATTGTTAATTTATATATGCTCAATATTATTTAGAAGGCATTCAGAGCTCAAAGGCTTACACACATGACCTACTTGCTACAAAAAATGTGCTCTCCATGAATAAGTTTCTTATTGAAGAAATAAATTTAATGGAAGAGGCACAAAGAGTTATTCTTCCCAACTTCTTAACTCATTCTATTTTCCTAAACCTTCTTCAGACTTGCATTGATTTGTTTGCTAAGTGGAGCAGAGATTTAGCTATATAGGCCTATAATTATTTAGACAGATTCATATGTCATGTATCAAATCTCCATCCTAATACAACTAGATCTTCAATGATGTGGTCTTAAGGACCAAGTAGTCACTTAAGTTCCCAAAAGTCTCCATATGCACTCACGAGACACTACAAAGCCTTGGGACGAATAAAAAATTCAATGGGATATTCCTAAGAGAAATATAAAATATGACTTTGGGCTCATTAGGATCTAGAAAGAAATATTTTACATCTACAGAGGCATTGTGACTCATTGGAGGGCTCAAAGCATTACATGAGAGCCTTTAAAGTAGTTGAAAGTCTTCTAAAACTTTTTTTTGAAAGGAAAACAATTTCGAGGGACTTTAATTGTGAAATGTGGGCCCAAATTTGTACAAGTTATGAAATATTTTAATTCCTTTCTCAAACGAAAAGAAGGAAGAACATCCTCTTGTCAAGGAAATGATCTTGTCATTATATTTCAGATTTGACGAAATCACTTTCTAGGCTTCCCACCTAGTGTCAAAAGAATAGAAGATAGGCTTCCCAACCACCATGTGATTTAATTGTTCGCATGCCTTCCCAATTGATCAAGAACAAAGGATCCATGAGGAGCAATCTAACTCGGAGAAAGAGACAATTTATCTTGATTGTTCGAGTATTACTCTATTTAGGCTTTTGAAGTTACTAATAACATTTATCTTTTTATTTCAAATGACTTCATATAAGTTTCAAGTTCCAAATACAATTTATATCTCCTTAAAAATTGTTAGATCTCCCTACTAATACCAATACCACAAACAATTCTAAACTCAGAATTGTTGTCTCTGCTGGTAGTAATATTTGAGGCATTATGTCAAACATTCAAAGAAATCCATGATAATGTTTATACTGATATTGTGGTCTACAAATTTTTGAGTCATTCTATCAAAGATTCAAATAAATCCTGGGCCTCCTCTTAGCATCTGCATATTTTAGACACGATATCCCCAATTAAGAAATTTAATATTTTAGTTCCATAAAGTTACAAATATGTAGCTTAGGGAAAATTTCCTAAGATATTCTTACAAACTAATTTTTTTATATGATTTAAGTAGAAATTATTCATGTCTTTACTATATCTAAATAAAAGTGTTAGGAAATAAGAGATAAAAATATGTGGAATAATCCCTTACAGAATCACAACAGTAGAAACTAATATGTAGAAAATATTATAGATCTCAAATAAAAGTGCAGAATAAATAACACAACACAGAGAGATAAGATTTAACGTGGTTCACCCAATTTGGGCTACATCCACCAAGAATCACTTGCTCAAATTTTATTACAAGCCTCCACTCTCTCAATACAATACCCAGATCCATTTGGAGCTATGCTCAACAAACTCTACAGAATTCACACCCAAATTCAAAACACATCTGCAATACATTTTCCCTTCTTTCTATCATATGCATAAGACCATATAAATAGACAACTTCTTAAGCAGTTTTACAAAACATGGGTATCAAACAATGGGAAAAAAAAAACCGTCCCATAAACCTATGGGTAGCCGAAGAGGCGGTTTTACAAAACAATGGGTACCGAAAAACAATGGGCCCAAAAGTAGCCCATAACGGTTACCCATTACCCATGGGTTAATAAACCAGCATAAAAATACCTGAGTGTAACACATGGAAGGTGTACCACACTCTAACATGAAAATAGGCTCCACAAACATAAAAATATCCCACTTGGAGACTGATTTCCACTGATCAAGCTTCTCAACCCTTCACTGTCATCCGCAAAGGCCAACCAAAGTTGAACATAGCTTTAGTTTATCCCTTATGACCACCTTGGTCATCATGTCTGCAGGATTCTGACTTGTATGAATCTTCTTCAACTTCAACTTATCTTCCTCCAAAGCTATCGTGATGAAGTGATATATCAATTGTATATGCTTCATCCTGGAGTGGAAAGTAGAGTTCTTAGCTAGGTGTATAGCACTCTGACTATCACTATGCAGCTTACATTCCTCCTGCTTATGCCCCAACTCTTCAAAAATTGTTGTAATTAAATCATCTCTTTGCTTGCCTCTGTGTAGCAACATACTCAGCCTCCGTGGTCGATAAAGCCACCAGCTTCTGTAGTCGTGAAATCCAGCTCACTGCTGTCCCACCTAAAATGTAAATATAACATGTCGTGCTCCTCCTACTGTCAACATCTCCAGCCATGTTTGAATCTACATAACCACGTAAAGTGGTGTTTGATCCACTGTAGCACAAAACTATCCCCATGGTTCCTCTCAAATACAGAAGGATCCACTTTACTGCTTGCCAATGCTCTTTACTCCGGATCACTCATAAATCTACTCATAACTCCCCTTTCGCATGGGAAATATCAGGCCTATTGCAAACCATAGTATACATCAAACTGCCAACTATTGATGAGTAAAGTACCATGGACATCTGGTTTCTTTCCTACTCTATTTTGGGACACTTCTCCTTTGATAACTTAAAATGCCCTACCAAAAGAGTCTCAACCGGTTTAGCATCCTGCATGTTAAACCTATCCAATACCTTCTTAATGTACTCTTCCTGAGATAAAGTCAGCTTCCATTCCTTCCTATCCTGATTTATCCTCATACCAAGGATCTGTCTAGCTACCCCCAAATCCTTTATATCAAAGGATTCACTTAGTTGTTTCATGAGAAATTTTATTTCCTGCATGTTTTTACCTGCAACCAACATGTCATCAACAAACAAACATAGGATAATATAAATTCCATTCTCAAATTTCTTTGTATACACACAATGGTCAGAATGACATCTAATATAACCATGCTCCATCATGAAGCTATCAAACTTCTTATACCATTGACGTGGAGCTTGTTTCAGGCCATACAAGCTCTTCTTTAGTTTGCACACCATCTCCTCTTTACCTTTGACTTCATATCCTTCTGGCTGCTGCATATATAGCTCCTCCTCCAAATCACCATGGAGAAATGTAGTCTTTACATCTAACTGTTCTAAGTGCAAGTCTTCTACGCTGCCACTATTCCAAGAATAGTTCTGATAGAAGTCATTTTTACTACAGGAGAAAAAATCTCATCAAAATCTATACCTTGTTTCGTGTGAAACCCCTTGACCACCAACCGGGCCTTATATCTTTTCTTTCCTCCTTCTTCTTTTAACTCTATACACCCACTTGTCTACAATGCCCTTTTTCCTTCCTGTAGCTTCACCAAATCCCAAGTCTGGTTCTCCATGAGAGACTTATGCTCCTCATCCATGGCTTGCTCCCACTTCTTACTGGCATCTACCTGCATTGCTTCATCAAAGCTCTTTGGCTCTCCACTATTAGTGAGTAATAAATAATAAAGAGAAGGAGAAAAATGTTTAGGTTCTTTTCTTACCCTAGAAGACCTCCTCACTGTAGGAGTTTGGGGTTCCTATTGAGTAGGTTCCTGAACTGATTCATGGGTCACTTTCCCATTTGGAAGGTCCTCTACCACTGCATATTCTTTCTTGGATTCTTCCTTTTTTTCTTGCAACTGTTGCTTATACATGACTTTATCATTAAAGACCACATCCCTAGACTAAATGATTTTTTTGTCCTTAATACTCCAACATTTAAACCCAAAGTCATCACCACCATAACCAATGAAAGTACATTTTTCTGATTTAGCCTCTAGCTTGGTCCTATCATCCTTGTCTATATGAACAAACACTTCACATCCAAAGACTCTAAGAAATGAATAATCAACTTTCTTACCATACCATGCCTCCTCAGGTATGCCTCCATCCAAGGCACTTAAGGGTCCTCTGTTTATCAAGTACATAGCTGTGCTCACCACTTCTACCCAAAAAGAAAGAGGTAGTCCTGCATGTAACCTCATGCTCCTAGCACATTCCATTATTGTTTTGTTCATCCTTTCTAATACCCCATTCTACTGTGGAGTTCCTGGAACTCTTTTTTCCTGTGAATTCCATTCTTAGAACAATAATCATTAAATTCATTACTAATACTCCCCTCCATTATCTGACCTGAGACATTTTAGCTTAAGACCTGTTTCATTCTCTACCAAGGCTTTCCATTTAACAAAAGTGTCAAATACATCAGATTTTTTCTAATACAATAAACCCAAAATTTCCTTGTTGCATCATCAATAAAGGTAACATAATAACTTGAACCCCCAAGAGATGATACCTGAGCCGGCCCCCACACATCAAAATGTACCAGCTCTAACTTACTCTTTTTCTTCGCAGGTCCAACCTTGAGAAACCTTACTCGCTTCTGTTTCCCATATATGTAGTTCTCACAAAAATCCAAAATTGTTTCTATATATCCAGGTAAATTCTTCTTTATGATGTTCATGCCCTTATGGCTCATATGACCAAGCCTATAGTGCCATAATGTTGTATCTGCATCTGAAGCCACAAGATTACAATCATTAGTACTATCAGTGGTTAAATACAAGGTTCCAACCTTCTTACCTCTTTCCACCACAAGAGCACCCTTGGTAACCTTCCAAGAGTTAGTCAGTAAATATCACAGTACAACCATCACTTCCCAATTGCCCCACCGATATCAAATTTCTCCTTAATGTAGGCACATGTCCGACATCCTTCAATAGCCATGTATTCCCATTCTTCATCTTAACTCGAATGTAACCTTTTCCAAATTATACTATAAGGCTCATCATCACCAAGAAAAACATGCCCAAAATCCCTCAACATAATCAACAAAATAATGCCTATGTGGAGTAGCATGAAAAGAAGCCCCCGATCTAAAACCCAAGATTCAATAATATTATGCAAAGAAAGAATCAAAGCATCCTCGACATACATTATCCGATGCCACATTTTCCTCCTCCTTTTTTCTTCTGTTGTTTCTTCTTGTCCCAAGCTCCCAAAATCCTTCTTTGCATGCCCGCTTTCCACAGCTTCCAACATACAATCTTGCTCTTGGATTTTGACCTTGCCTCGATCTTTCGATTTTCCATAGTTTCCTCTATTCTTTTGTCTCCCTCTAGTTTCCACTGTCAAAGCATTCCCTGAAGTAGAAGATTCCCTGAAGCTTTTTCTTCACATTTCCTCACTTAGAATCACCCCTACAACATCCTCAAACTTCAACTTCAAGTTAGTTGGAACCGAGTTGCTTACCGCCATTACCAAGCTATTCTAACTTTCAGTAAAGAGCATAGAATTAATAAAAGCCCTAACTTCTTCATCAAATTCTATTGTAACCAAAGCTAGCATATTCACAACTATATTGAAATCATTTAAATGATCTAGTATCGAACTATTCTCGACATCTTCATATTAAATAAAAATATCTTGTTAGAGGTAGAGGGTTGTTCATACAACTTCCGTAATGCATCCATTAGATCTTTTGTAGTCTTTTCCTTTGAAACATTAAATAATACCAAAGATGCAAGACACGGCCTGATCATTCCAAGTGCCTTCCATCCAAAAATCCCATTCCACATCTCTGTCATACTTGAGGGTTTGTTCACCTTCTCAAACAACGGAGTATAAAGATCCTTCGATAAAGGTAATCTTCCATCCGCATCTTCCAAAGACTGAAATTCTACCCATTGAATTTATCAACCCTAGATCTTCCATCATCTGCCATAGCTCCCACTCAAGATAAAACTTTCCCTGCGATTCAACACTTCAGAAACCAAACTAGGCTCTGATACCAATTGTTAGGAAATAAGAGATAAAAATATGCGGAATAATCCCTTACAGAATCGCAACAGTAGAAAATAATATGCAGAAAATATTATAGATCTCAAATAAAAGTGCAGAATAAATAACACAACACAGAGAGACAAGATTTAATGTGGTTCACCCAATTTGGGCTATGTCCACCAAGAATCACTTGCTCAAATTTTATTACAAGCCTCCACTCTCTCAATACAATACCCATATCCGTTTGGAGCTATGCTCAACAAACTCTATAGAATTCACACCCGAATTCAAAACACATCTGCAATACATTTGCCCTTCCTTCTATCATATGCATAAGACCATATAAATACACAACTACTTAAGCAGCTTACAAAACCACGGGTATCAAACAATGGGAAAAAACAAAACCGTCCCATAAACCTATGGGTAGTCAAGAGGCGGTTTTACGAAACAATGGGTACCAAAAATCATGGTCCCAAAAGCAGCCCATAACGGTTACCCATTACCAATGAGGTTAATAAACCACCCATGAAAATTTTCTTCTGGGGCTTCGCCCCGAACCCCCCGACCCGCTCACCGGCAAAGTGGGATTGCCATAAAAATACCTGAGTGTAACACATGGAAGGTGTACCACACTCTAACATGAAAATAGGCTCCACAAACATAACAAAAAGGTCATCATATAGAAGAATTTAGATCTTGAAATGCAATCCCCATACTTTATAGAGATAAATAAAGGCTTTCAATCTTATAACCTTCAAGCTGGTATTGATTGGATTTTAGACAGAGATTTCACAATGATTTAAAAATATTAAGAATATTGAAAAGAAGAATTACAAAAATTGACTTCATTTCAATGTTTGAAAAAGAAGAATCTCTTTAGAAATGCTAAAGAATACCCTTATTATTGTTATCTAAAGTTTACAAAACAAAAGAAAAGACAGGTTTTAGCATAATCAGGATTAAATGGTGTTCAGGATAGTTGCCACAACTGGTTTTGAGCTTTCTTATCTCGCATATAGAACTACAAAAAATATACCTAATATTTCCTACAACAGGAAAAAGGACGGTAAAGATTGAAAAGAGAAGAAAGGAATGGTTAGGAGAGAAAATTTGAGGAGAGAAGAGGTTAAAGAAATAGGGTTTCTAAAGAGACCTTGTGGACCAAAGCACGTAGTGCATGTCTTTTGTGTTTAAAAGAAAATTACAGAATTGAAAATATACACATAAATATTTATCTCTTCTCCTTTCCTTTGGAAGAAACTTAGGTCTGTTAAATTTATTACCTTTGCCTAAAATATTAGAGAAGATAAGAGACTAAAGCCTACATTGAAAATAATTTTCTGTTTAAAAACAAAATATAAAAGTGTGGGTAGAGAGAGTAGAGGTAATGACTAGAAACAATGATTATTCAAATCTTGTGTATGGTTGCAAAGCTTCAGTTAGATTTATGGAGCTCTAAAGTTTTATAGAGTTTTTGTACCCTTGCAAAGCTTCGTAGGCTTGTAAAGGTTGTGCAAGCCTACGAAACTCTTCTAGTTCTGAACTCCAAAATGAACTGCCAAGCTTGCAAAGTCCAAAGGGATTTGTGAAGCTCAACTTATGATGTGTAGGATAACTTAAATATCTAGGGATGCTCCTGCATCATATACACTCGCTAAAATTGAAGCCAAAAAACCTTAAAGAATTTCATGTGTACATAATAGTATTACTTATCTTTAGATTCATTTGATTTTGATAGAGAACTTTATAAGTAATTTTTTCAATTCAATACCACAACTTTCCCCACCACAAATATTTTAGAAATGTCATTTTATACACAAACCTAATTGGAGTAAACAATAACTTAATTATACCTTGTGTGTATGATAGCAGTAACTTTCCTTTGAAAGGAAAATTCTTTTAGAGTGCAAAGAAAGCTATGCTTCCATTTCTTAGGGAATTTTACACCTTATTAGGGTGCCATCAATAAAATTATTGGTCCAAATGCACAAAAAAATGAAAACTCCCAACCCAAGTAGGAAGGAACTCAAAATTTTCCCTTTATACATTGATGTTAAACACTTATCTTCTAGGTCTAGTTATAGACTTCAATAAAGGCAAAAAAGCTATCCATTATAATCTTAATTTTCTATCTTCATGAATACTGCTTAACACCTTGCCAAGAAAATACCTCCGATAGAACCCTTAATCAGATATTTCTAAGGTAAACCTTCAACCCAATAGTTAAAGGGCACCATGTAGACCCAAATCTACTTGTTAAGAAGCCACCCAGATACTTGAACAAACCACTTCTAAATATTTAAAAAATCACAGTTTTTTAGCCCACTCAAGGGGATATTGTAAAACACATGCCTAAATCCAAAGATCAGTTTTTCTATAAATAATGTTTGCAACATGAATTACTATAGATATAAATAATAATTCAAATTCTCATTAGGTCAAATTTACAAAATATGCATGGCTTCAACACCAAAAAGTTACTCACACAATTCACTATAAGAATGTATATTCAAACAACTGCAATAAAAAAAATTGACTTGTATTTCAACAAAATTAAAAAACAAATGAACTTTGCACTTATCGTCATGCATTCTCTATCTCTTGATTCGAACATAGAAATAGTAACAGAGATCCAGAGCTAATTGTAGCAAAAGGTACAATGTCTATTGATCCATGAGGATATATCTTAATTCCATAATAATAGAACTCTCTAATAAATTTATCAATCCTATCCACTCTCTCTTGACATTAAAATAAACATGATGCACAAAACAAAGAGATGAAAATAATATAATTTTCAACATAAAAAATTATTTATAAGAAATAAAAAGAAATTGATGTTGGCACACATTTTTCCTTGGAAAGATAAACCAAAGCATATTTTATCCCACAAAATGGAACTCTCCATTCAGTTGACCATATCAATCTTGTTTTGGATTGAAGTCTATACCAATTAACTAAATCAAGTTTTAGGTTCTTCTTGAATCATAGACTTTTTTCTACAACATTAATGATTCCTATAGGTTATCAGACATGTTTGTTTATGTTTTATATAAAATTATTCTTACAAAATAGTTGACATATTTAATTACTAAGAAAGTTAGGAGCTACACTGTGCCAGTCCCTAAAATGGACATAAATGTAGGCTAAAATTTATCGTGTTAAAAATATGGCCATTTAGCTCAATTATCAAAGGTATTATCCTTTGATAAGGGGTTAAATTTCATAGCTATCTTGAAAATTCTTAGTCATTTTAATCATAACATACCTGTAGATATTTGAAATAATTGTCACATACTTGCACTTGGACATGGGCGTTTCTGTTGGGAAGCTCTAAGAAGTGTTTTAAATATTTGCAGCAGGGGTCCCAACCTATAGATCCAACAAAGAATTTGAAGGTTCATCTCCCCATCAACCATTTTATGGAAGATCATTTCACGATTAAACAACCTTGACTTGAGCCTCGATACGGGAGGGAAGCCAACTATTGAGATGAGGGAGGACAAGGAAATGTTTTCTTGTTTTCTGATATGTATTTGAGCATGCTACTAATGATCCTTGTTATAATCTTTTACTTGTTGATATAGATAGTATCCATTATATAGTGTCTAGTTTTATTCTTGCAAATACTTGGTTACTTAGAAAGTAGTGTTGATGGTTGGTATATTTTTCATGAACTTGGCGACAGGACAGGTAGTGTCTCATATTGAACTACCTGATTTATCCTTTAGAATTGAGTGCTCAGATGCCTGTTGGAAAGCAGTGAGACTATTATTTATATCCAATTTTAATTTTCTACAAAATAGCTTGTTATCACTTAATCAAATTAAAATATTTTGCATCAGCTATTCTTAACACGTTTGTTGACAACAACAATGATAACTAAGAAGTTAAAAAAATTTCCTATATGGGAAGTGACATTTCTCCACAATCCTCATCTGAAATTTGATAAATGTTAAGTTATTACATGTGTTCCTTTCTGTGACCCTTTTAGCAGGATGCAAGTAATTTTATTTCTTCGAATAAATACATTTTGAAAAAAGAAACTTGTTGTCCGAGCTCACTAAAGATACAATTTAGCCTTAACTGACAATAAACTATACTATCTAACCAAAGTACAAAATTTCTAGAGAAAATAAATACTCTGATACCATAGAAAATTTCAATTATCAAATGTGAAATTAGTTCATTTTAAGACTAATTTTTCTTCATTTGTAACAAGCTAAAACTTTAAGAATTGATTGAGAAGAAAAGATATTTACTCTAATTGTATGATCCATAGAACTCTAGTAAAGTTTGTCTACTCCTAAAACTAATGTGAAAAGGAAGCGGAAGGCTCAAAGGATAACATCAACGGTAATTTATAAAGCACTATCTATTAAACAAATTATGTTCTTCTATACACAATAAATCATTCAAACTATGATGAACACTCTAACAAAATAAATTCACTAAGATACATACATAAATTCCTTCCAATAGCATGCCATTTTCAATAATAAGTGTATGCATTTGGCCTCTAGGGACATCCAAACCCAACTCAGTAGAGGTCAAAATATTCCAAGCCCGCATCCCCATTTTTCCCATGCATGAGTATTGAGTACTACAAGATATATAATGATTATATTTCCTGCTAAATAAAATTGGAATGAATCCAACATAAAGTTTAATATTGGTCCCGCTTCGTATACCTTAACAACATTAGGAATACCAAAAAGATCCGTGGACCTTCAAGAAATAGGCATCCAACCTCAACACCCAACTTGATAACACTCCTACGATGTTACATGCAAGAGGAAAAAATAGTATAAAATATTTGAAATTTCTAATTCTAAATTAGGGACCCTATACTTTATGTGATACCTATAACAAATATTTACCAATGGAAAATGATCTAGTTGCAAGAGACTATAATTAACATAATGATGACATGGATTCAAGCCTAGGGACATTACCCATGAGAAATAAACGATCACATTCATGCAGTAACAGGGTGAAAGTTCCAAGAAAATTTGATAGATAAGAACCCCTTTAGTTGTGGCTCTAAGCCTAACAATGACTAACAACATTGATGGTGCATTCACATTCATTAAAATGACCTAGTGTAATATGCCGTAACAATTGACATAGTTGCATGTGGCTTATAATCTCAATGGTGATCCATGATGCACTTAAAGTGCATTGAGAAGTCCAAGGCCAATGGTGACATTTAATAATACATTGAAAAACATCCTGCAAATATTTGATTCACATCCAAGAATTGAACTCAAATTTTAAAATACTTGGCTAGTTTGGCAGTCCCATACTCTAATCATTTCATCCTAGCCTCCAGAATACAATTTGGCTTAATTAGAAGGTAAAACAATCCCTCAAATAGCCTGCTAGATGCAATCCCAACTATAAACAATGTATGTCCCTAGTAATTAAATAAATCAGCCAAAATGTTTCTTAGACTGCACAATAACAAACCTTTTCATGGCCAACCAGCTGGGTCAAAAATGTGGCATCCCCTCCAACAACAAAGGAATGCAAAACTTGCAATTGCCATGCCTACAATTACCAACAATATAATAATTGCATACTTTATCGTAGACCTTCAACTGCCATTCATCTGTCAAAATTCTACCCCTAGCCCTCTTCTACCCCATTTGGTAGCACCATTCCTTCTCTAGCCCCCATAATGCCCTAGTTCCTGTGTATCTTCTTGTAAGTGAAAGGACCTCTTTGGAACAAAGTCATTATTAGCTCCAATTATTTTTCAAGTTCCTTGTTCTCCAACATGCGAAAAATTACAAGGTTCACCATCGCATCTACCTTCTTGCCAAAAAGTAGACTCACCGAGGTCTTGCCAATTAGTTCAACATTTTCTTGCTCCCTACCGATTTTTTTGAGATTTCAAGGTCCATTTCTATCGATGAAAACCCTAATACTAAAACCCCACAACAATGCTCAAAAATTTTAAATACCCAGATGCATATTAACCAAATAGAATATCCGAATTAGAGCCTGACCCTGTCCAGAAAACAAAATATTATTCCTTTAGAACCTCTTTGTCTAAAATTTCCAATTCCACGTATTGCAATAAAACCTTATATACCTTAGTGCAGAAAACATCACAAAATCGACATGAAAAGCATGAAAATTTTAAATACCCCAAAGCAATTTATGAAAATATGAAGGAGTCGCGGCTTTCACACCACCCTCGAGCTCCACAGAGCCATTGTGGACACACAACATAGAGGAAAGGATCCCAACCTCTCTTAACAGTGAACACGTTGCTGGAGAACAGAGTCACAATAATGGAATGAATGGCAGAACATAACATTTCTATGTCAATGGTACCCTCGGTGTATTAAAAAGTAAATACTGGGAAATTTTGAGACGAAATTATAATATTTGAAAAAATTTATATTTGTGTCTCTATGTTTTGTCTCCGATGAGCCACCTTTGTAGTAGTGTATGAATCAATTACAATTCAATGGACAGAGATAGCTACAAAAGTTGTGATCACTTGTAAAAATTATAGCCAATTATCGAATTTACACCATGCATTAAAGGACCATTCATATTACGTATAAATTCCTCTAAGGAAAATTGGGGAGCCCCGACGATGAAAAAAGGACAAGAGGTATTATCTTTGTATGCTAGTGATCAAGTCAAAAAGCATGAACTAAATTATCTTGGCTAGTTGAAAAGAATTTTTAGCAATAATAAAAGGAGTCAAAAATGGCATGCATTACTCGTGTTGAAGAATTCACTAAGAGAATTGACAAAGAAGAATTTAAAACGGTTCATTTCAAAACCCATCACATCACAAATGTAACGACCCAAAAACACACACACAAACAACGCAATAAAAGATAGGATTTTTTTTTTTGACTTACTTCCACACATAACATGACGCAACATCTCGTCACTAAGGGTACAACTAACACTGTGAGCAACTTGATACAAGGATGGCCATAAAGGTAGCACGGAAACATTCACATCTTTCAAGGACAATTTACTTTTCTTTTAGACATGACAACATAGTAGTCCAACCACAACACACACATACAGTTAGGGCCAACCACAAAGAGATATTCTTGGGGTTTATTTATTTTAAAAGGACATCTTGCAATTCTTAGCTTACGTTTTTAAGGAGGCTCAAGATATGATTCGTATAATTCAACTTGCCAAGCCAAATTTATTCTTTTTACACTGAGTCATCATCTTTAATCTTCTCTATTAAGACATTCATTTGCTTAATTCATTTATTTAGAGAAATGGGTAATTTAATTTCACAAGGCCATCTATTAACACTTACGCTACTAGAACTTGTTCATACCCATATGACAACATGGGTTCACATTCAACAACTTAAGAGAAAAATTACAAGGTACCTTGGATAAAGTTAAAGGAAGAAGGTCAATTGAGTTCATCCTTGAGACATCATTAGTTCTTACTGAGGTTTAATTGGAGCTTGAGGTTTTATACGTAATTATTAACGCTCTTACTTAGGCTTCACCGAAAGAGCTTATCAAGAGGAAGCTACTTACTTTTAAATAGGCTGAGAGATAAATTGAGTGGTTTCTAAATTTTCTTCTCTTACTTGTTAAATCTTATTAGAAACTAACCATTGTTTTCCTTTAAGCTTGTTTTAAGCGTTCACCAAAAAGAGTAGTGTTTACTAGTTCAGTTAGGGATAGCACGTTATATAAAAACACTTTGCAAGGATAGTCTCACTCTTGATTACTTAAGGCATTGTTGCTTTCAAGGGAATCTAAACCACAACATATTTCTTTGAATAAAACTTTTAGGTAACTTCTGTAAGGAAAAGCCACCCCATTAAAACTTACATATAACACATCAATACAAGGTCTTAGAAAGATTTAAATTAACACTTAATTCTCAAGATCCAAGTTTTACAATGCTTATGCCAGTGAAAATATTGAATAACATTTCCCACAAAGATAAGTTACCAGCCAAATTACAAAAAAAAAGACAAACAACTTCTTCACGAATTTTCCGAACAATTCTAGGCAAGAGGTCATATAAACTCTTTGTAAGCAATGTTACACAATTTACAACACATAGAACACTTTTACAAGGAACTTCATAAGTTGCACTGATGAAACCTTTACAACTCTTTCCTTTAATCTACTCGCATAATCCATCTGCACAAATACTAGCTAGAATCAGTTCGCGAGAACTGAGCATGTTAAGGCTACACATTGCAATAGTAAGCTAACATTTAACAATATCAAGAAAGAAAAGTTCTAATTCAAAAATGGATTAAAACACAACCCCAGCTCCAAAATTATTTACATGAGGAAGAAATCTAAACCGTACAGCAAGGAGAAAGTCAAAATACCAGTAAGAACAAAATCACATAAATCAAGGCAAGACCTTATGGGTTAGGAACAAGAAGGTCAAGAGCGTTGATATCTCCTTCATGTAATCCTATGGATTACGTGATTGGAATCCAAAACTTACTCCATCCAACTAAAGGGGTCCAAGAGAAGACAAAACATACTAATTATGATCGTAGGCGTGAAGAAAAACGACGTTATCCAATTCTCCCAAGGGGAGGCTTCATAGTATTATGGGTTCGACGCCCTCAAAAGAAAACAACTATAGTTTCAGTTTTAACCAAGGAGTTTACCACTACCTCCTTGTAGGATTTCTTAAACGTAGTACTAGTTAACAACAAATCCACTCTTCCAAAAGCATACAAATGAGACACAAGAGGGGCCATTATTCTACCAACAAACCTTATTCTAATCGTAAACTTCTCTACAATATATAAGGGAAGACTAAACCCAAACGTCATTAATAATTTTATTTTTTTATATATTTCCGACAATGTCAATAAGTATTAAAATAAAAATTGATTTCCTTAACAAGGCCACAAAATGGGACCTTTTAGTAACCAAGTTTGAAGTATAAGATATTCGAGTTCGAAAGCAAAGGGATTCGCTACGCAGAGGGTAAAACACCAACGATGCCCCACTCAAAGGACCCTACCACGAGTGCAAGCACAAAAAAATAAGAACCAACACACATATCCATCAGAAGGTTACGCAGTGTAGTCGGCCTAGAAGTTCTATGAGCTCCTTGCCAATGGTAAAGAAGATGAAAATTTTACCCGATCCATGTGGGCTTATCAAGGAAAAATCTAGAAAATATCAAACAGATGAATATAATAGCCACCTATTATATTATTACTGTAATCAACTGTCATCTAACAGGAAACGAGTTCACGAGTCCAATACCATGGATTCGCCTACAACTTTTGTTTCAATCCAGCTATTAATAGCTTGCTCGCGACCCTTAATAAAAATTGTAGAGATTTCATTCAATTAAACTTACAATGTTTCCCCCTCACTTTAATCAAACAAGAGTTTGAACCAGGAAGTAGGTATAGTAATTCTCTCAACACGTAGAGGCCAAAATTAGAAGTCGTTTATTCATCCTCTAGAAATGGGTACAAAAGTCAACCATGTACGCTTATAAAGCAAGACCCTAATGCCATTTTCTAATCAAACAAAAAGTAAGGAATGCCCACAGGCTTAAACAAGTTTTAGAACACAATGTCACTATTAATGTACCTTTAGCAAAATAGAGGGCCTAAACAGAAATACGTATTTATTCAACCACAAATAGAGATATGAAGGCTTAACCTTCCATATAGTAAGCCTTCAATTATAAATACCATCACAAAATTCTTTAAAAGAGAGTCATATAAGCAAACGAAACCCTATAATGTTTCCTTCCCTACGAACTAGATTGCATCACTCAATATTGTAGTAGCCCATTTAGACAATATGAAAAACAGAGTAAGCTATAAGAGAGGAAAGAACATTCCAAGCAAAATCAGTGAAATTGGATCGAGATTTAAAGGGACAACCAACACAATCAAGCAACGATATAAACAACCACGAAAACATTTGTCTAGGTGCTATTCAATAGGAGAGAAAATTCATTTCAAGATACTGAAAGAAGGTAGAAAACTATTACAAGGAGTAGATTTAACATGCCTGATTAGAATTCTTCCAACCAACAACCACGTCGACCAGGGCTCGGGCAACAGCAACACAACCTGCGCAACTTCTCTTCCTCCGCCAGCTGAAGATCCATATCCTGTTAACGGCCATGCTTGGCATAGGAAAGGGGGTGATTGAAACATGCCTTCTTGGAATCCTCGGGAGCAACTCCGGGAAGATAGAAGCACTCAGAAGATGGATTATGTTGAGACAGAATAGGACTTTGATAGATTCCATTGTAGTGTTCGTGATGATTCAAGCATCTTTTATTTGAAGCCTCTTCCAGAGCATCATGAAAATCCATTCTCGGGGTACAGCTTTTCTCCCCGAAGCTCTCTGCACGCCACCATGAACAATGAGCAGTTTTGGCTGATAAACAGCTAGAACCTGTCTTCTTCTCAGTCAAACCATAACTATCAGCTGCATCAGAGCCGGTACCACTACTGGGTATTTCTACAAATCGATATTGATCAAAGGCATCATATTCCATTGCCCCCACACACCCATTCTCTGTGGAATCTGAAATTGTACTCTGAGTGGCTGATTCTAATTCTGTACAAGGCCTCTCTAATATTTTATAAAGGTTTTCCTTGTTCTCTCTCTCCAGAAACATCATAGTCTCATTTTGGGAAACATCATGCCCTCTCCTTCGATCCTTTGAAATTGGCATTTCATAAAACAGATCCATTTTTCTGTCAAAAATACTAGGTGATTTGTCCTTGTTACTTGAACAATGAGCCATGCCACCTTGTCGAAGTGGATCAAAGCCAAGGTTTATCCAATTGAAGCCCGCATATTGGCTGCGCCGCTTCACCCTCACACTCCTCTTGCACTTGGGCACTATAATTTTCTGCAATTTAGAGCTCCGCATCATTCCTTTCTGCAACAGAATATACAGGTTCAATTTCAAGAATTATACGCATCCGCAGTGGAGAAATTCGTGAAGCATCACAGAATGAACACAGAAAAAAAGGAAAATATGGTCTGAACACGAGTCTCCTTGTAACACTCTCACTGTCACTTAGTCGATTTTGAGAAACATATCTTGAAGGAGAATCCCGAACCAGAGGATGCATTGACATTGCACAAAAAACAACATAGTTGGACAACCCGCTTGTTGAGCGCTCAAAAAAGCTTCTACTACACTGCAAGATCTTGCAACAACTGATCACGGTGTGGTCGCATGCAACCGTAACATCAGATCAACACCGACGGTTCCTTGGGATCACCCTACAGCAGCTATCGCACTTATCTCTCTCTGGAGGCCACTGATTTTCTGAGATAAGTTTACTTCTCTACCCTGTAGCTGCTGCATAACGCCAAACACTTCCTCACGGCACTTTCCTAGGAGAATTTCAGTTCTACGCTCCACGTTTGGTATAGGCATAGGCTAGGAGTGTGCTGGTCCAGATTGAGTGGTTTTGGGAAATTGTTTAATGCATTCGGTGAGACTGTGACAGCTATTGAGGGCGCCCCCTGCCAAACTGACCCAACTCTCACCCACCTGCCTTCAATTCTCTCTGAAAAACTGTCCCCTTTCTTTCATTTGGTCAAGCGCTTGATTACATTCACCAAACTTCTGCGCCTTGCCAAGAAAACACGTGCCTTCCCACGCCCTCCACTCCATTTCCATTTTTTAAATTTATTTGTTTCAAAATTTTACTTTCATTATTATTGTTATTCTATTTTTATTTATTTTATTCTAAAACTCATTCTATTTATATCATTATTCTATTTTATTTTTATTTATTTTTTAGATCTCAGGTATGCCCCAGCGGTAAAAGGAAGGGGGGCACCACAATAAGCGAATGGTTACACGAGCCTTAATACTGCTTGAGTAGCCTTGAAGCCTAATACGCCCAGTCAAGCTAACTAGCCATGCGTCGGCTCGTGACCATGTTGTATCTCCTAAAAAAGTGGGTGGGTTGAGCGATTAAAAGAAATATTTACGCGAACGCCACTCCCGAACCGTGGCGCCACCACAAAACCTACTCTTCCTCACTTGCGCAACGAGGCTCGATCAGTGGGAGCGACAAACAAATCAAAAGGATAGTTTAACGATAACAGAGGATGATATCGATAACAATCGATATAAAGAAGGTAATAATAAAATACAATCGTTGATCGATAATACAATCATAATGTCATTATTGTTATCATTATCATTATTATCATTTTACAGCTTGTAAAATAATTATCAATTATAGTCATAATGGTCAGCAATCGAGGTCGACGAAGGCACAACGACACTCCATGCTTAGCACTCGATCACCACAGGATGAATAGGTGTAATGTAGAACAGGGCATTACATTCTCCTCCCCTTAAGAAAGCATCGTCCTCGATGCGACATTACACAGAGAAAAAGAAATGGTACGCAACAAGGGGAGATAAAGAAGCAAACACACCCTATGGTTTAAAATTTTAGTCGATTAAAGCACGGCCACAGGGTAGCCTTAGGAACATTTGGTAGAAATTTTAATTTTCAAGGTTCTGTGAAGATTGGCAGTTCTTTCTTGTTCATCATTTCATTAGTCTCTTTCCATTATCATTATTTCTAGTTTTAGTTTCTTTTAAAAAAATATCATCATTGAAGAGTTTTGATTTATTCCTTATTGTGGGTGCCCAACATGAGCTGCTAACACAACACCCTAACAGGTTCACAAGACCCTACGGATTCACAAGTACACAAGTATATACTTCAAGATTGTATTACACCACAAAAGGTTACTCAAATACGGAATGGAATAGGCACAGTCCACATAATATAGTACTCGACACACATCAATGACTGACATACCAAAATACTTAACCAAAACAGTACTACAATCCACCAGACATTTCCTCAATTTGCATCAATGAAAAACTCACATAACACCAAACCATGCTACAGGTACATAGTGTCCACAAGGGAATCAATGACATATCCACAACATCACAACACATATCCATCTGACATGAGTAACACATACATCAAAAATACCACTACCAAACATCACAATAACTCAACATATATCCCAAAACATCAACCATACAGACAAAATATCATAAGCCTCCTCAAACTCTTATGCCTCCCTCAAACTCTTATGCCTCCCTCAAACTCTTATGCCTCCCTCAAACTCTTATGCCTCCCTCAAGTCTCTTATGCCTCCCTCAAGTCTCTTATGCCTCCCTCAAGTCTCTTATGCCTCCCTCAAGTCTCTTATGCCTCCCTCAAGTCTCTTATGCCTCCCTCAAACTCTTATGCCTCCCTCAAGGAGGCCGGTTGACCCTATGGTCCAAGACACATAGAGTTCGAACACTCCTAACCCAAGTGACATAATAACGCGTGGTTCAACAACCCGCTAGTTATCTGTACTCCTTGGGGCGTACCCCTATACAACGAAGCGGGTCCATAGGTCCAACCATTCCATGGTGCATCCTATGACCCTATTCCACACATCACGACAATAGAACCAACACAACAATCCAATCAAAGTGCCAAGTGGCAAAGTACAAGCCTTGGGCAAGGCGGTAAAAATTCCAAATTTAAAAGAAGACCCCAAATCAAGCTAAAATAAATGGCCAAATAGCCATAGTTAGTATCAAAATCCCCATGTTAGTGCCACAACCAAGGAAATGCCCAAAATTGTAAAGCATGGCAATCAAGAAAAGCTGCTGGTCCTTACAAAATAAAGTAAAAAATCAATTTACAAATAAAATCAACTTATAATAATGTCACATTACGATAACTGTGTGGCCTTATCTAGCCACCAAAGGGGTACTCAACGAGTTGCTAGCACTCGGAACATCGAGCCTCAGCTCATAAAATACATATCAATAATACAATTGTCATCACCTCCATCTGAATCATCCCGCCACCACTTCGACAAGGCTAAACATAGTCATAGATACACTAAGGTTGCATACATACAACCACATAGGGAGAGAGGAAAGAATCACATGTTATCTACTAAACCGAGTTTTAGCTCGAGTTATTGACCCATGGTACACCATTCCTCACTCTCAACATACACTTCTACCGATTTCCCTCAGGATCGGTTAGCGTAAGGTTCACAACATAACATGCAACTACATCACTAACATAATGGTGGCACACACATAACTACCATAACGTCTTACATATGGTACATATACAGGGTAGATCACGACCATACATTCACTGAGTGTAACACATCACTTTACCACATTTCTACACCCAAAGTGCAATCACCATACGATAGGGTTCATACACTCACCGTATGACCCCAAATCACAACATGAAGCATTACATATTTGCACAAAAATCATACATACGATGAACATATAGTACATCACAACATAACATCCATTACTACATAACAAGGTGGTACACACATTTCTTCAAAACATGGTAAAAACATCATGATACAACTCATTTCTTTTAACATCAATCTAGTCATACAACACATTGATACACTTACATATCACAATATGTCACAATGCTCTAACACTATGTCATCCACATTAGAATTCTTTTCACACATCACAAACAATAATTCACACGTGAACTCTTCATAGAATCCACAAGAAGGAGAGAGAATACTCCCATCCCCAACATATCAACATGATCACAAACACACACAAGGTGACATACCCATCATGTGCGTTCACAATATCACAATTACGACATTAATCACATCACGTTTAAAGCACATTACTCTTCCAATATCTACCACCATCATGCAACATCATCATCATCATGCAGTATCATCATGTAACACCACCACCACCATGTAACATCATCATATAACACCAATCCGGCCCATAGGTTCGAGAGCATGAACCTATGCTCTGATACCAAGTGTAACGACCCAAAAACACACACACAAACAACGCAGTAAAAGACAAGATAAAATTTTTTTTTTTTGACTTACTTCCACACATAACATGACGCAACATGTCATCACTAAGGGTACAACTAACACTGTGAGCAACTTGATACAAGGATGGCCATAAAGGCAGCACGGAAACATTCACATCTTTCAAGGACAATTTACTTTTCTTTTAGACATGACAACATAGAAGTCCAACCACAAAACACACTTACAGTTAGGGCCAACCACAATGAGATATTCTTGGGGTTTATTTATTTTAAAAGGACATCTTGCAATTCTTAGCTTACGTTTTCAAGGAGGCTCAAGATATGATTCGTATAATTCAACTTGCCAAGCCAAGTTTATTCTTTTTACACTGAGTCATCATCTTTAATCTTCTCTATTAAGACATTCATTTGCTTAATTCATTTATTTAGAGAAATGGGTAATTTAATTTCACAAGGCCATCTATTAACACTTACGCTACTAGAACTTGTTCATGCCCATATGACAACATGGGTTCACATTCAACAACTTAAGAGAAAAATTACAAGGTACCTTGGATAAAGTTAAAGGAAGAAGGTCAATTGAGTTCATCCTTGAGACATCATTAGTTCTTACTGAGGTTTAATTGGAGCTTGAGGTTTTATACGTAATTATTAACGCTCTTACTTAGGCTTCACCGAAAGAGCTTATCAAGAGGAAGCTACTTACTTTTAAATAGGCTGAGAGATAAATTGAGTGGTTTCTAAATTTTCTTCTCTTACTTGTTAAATCTTATTAGAAACTAACCATTGTTTTCCTTTAAGCTTGTTTTAAGTGTTCACCAAAAAGAGTAGTGTTTACTAGTTCAGTTAGGGATAACACGTTATATAAAAACACTTTGCAAGGATAGTCTCACTCTTGATTACTTAAGGCATTGTTGCTTTCAAGGGAATCTAAACCACAACATATTTCTTTGAATAAAACTTTTAGGTAACTTCTGTAAGGAAAAGCCACCCCATTAAAACTTACATATAACACATCAATACAAGGTCTTAGAAAGATTTAAATTAACACTTAATTCTCAAGATCCAAGTTTTACAATGCTTATGCCAGTGAAAAGATTGAATAACATTTCCCACAAAGATAAGTTACCAGCCAAATTACAAAAAAAAAAAGACAAACAACTTCTTCACGAATTTTCCGAACAATTCCAGGCAAGAGGTCATATAAACTCTTTGTAAGCAATGTTACACAATTTACAACACATAGAACACTTTTACAAGGAACTTCATAAGTTGCACTGATGAAACCTTTACAACTCTTTCCTTTAATCTACTCGCATAATCCATCTGCACAAATACTAGCTAGAATCAGTTCGTGAGAACTGAGCATGTTAAGGCTACACATTGCAATAGTAAGCTAACATTTAACAATATCAAGAAAGGAAAGTTCTAATTCAAAAATGGATTAAAACACAACCCCCAACTCCAAAATTATTTGCATGAGGAAGAAATCTAAACCGTATGCTGCATAGGAGAAAGTCAAAATACCAGTAAGAACAAAATCACATAAATCAAGGCAAGACCTTATGGGTTAGGAACAAGAAGGTCAAGAGCGTTGATATCTCCTTCATGTAATCCTATGGATTACGTGATTGGAATCCAAAACTTACTCCATCCAACTAAAGGGGTCCAAGAGAAGACAAAACATACTAATTATGATCGTAGGCGCGAAGCAAAACGACGTTATCCAATTCTCCCAAGGGAGGCTTCATAGTATTATGGGTTCGACGCCCTCAAAAGAAAACAACTATAGTTTCAGTTTTAACCAAGGAGTTTACCACTACCTCCTTGTAGGATTTCTTAAACGTAGTACTAGTTAACAACAAATCCACTCTTCCAAAAGCATACAAATGAGACACAAGAGGGGCCATTATTCTACCAACAAACCTTATTCTAATCGTAAACTTCTCTACAATATATAAGGGAAGACTAAACCCAAACGTCGTTAATAATTTTTTTTTATATATTTCCGACAATGTCAATAAGTATTAAAATAAAAATTGATTTCCTTAACAAGGCCACAAAATGGGACCTTTTAGTAACCAAGTTTGAAGTATAAGATATTCGAGTTCGAAAGCAAAGGGATTCGCTACGCAGAGGGTAAAACACCAACGATGCCCCAGACTCAAAGGACCCTACCACGAGTGCAAGCACAAAAAAATAAGAACCAACACACATATCCATCAGGAAGGTTACGCAGTGTAGTCAGGCCTAGAAGTTCTATGAGCTCCTTGCCAATGGTAAAGAAGATGAAAATTTTACCCGATCCATGTGGGCTTATCAAGGAAAAATCTAGCAAATATCAAACAGATGAATATAATAGCCACCTATTATATTATTACTGTAATCAGCTGTCATCTAACAGGAAACGAGTTCACGAGTCCAATACCATGGATTCACCTACAACTTTTGTTTCAGTCCAGCTATTAATAGCTTGCTCGCGACCCTTAATAAAAATTGTAGAGATTTCATTCAATTAAACTTACAATGTTTCCCCCTTACTTTAATCAAACAAGAGTTTGAACCAGGAAGTAGGTATAGTAATTCTCTCAACACGTAGAGGCCAAAATTAGAAGTCAGGTTATTCGTCCTCTAGAACTGGGTACAAAAGTCAACCATGTACAGTTCTATAGCAAGACCCTAATGCCATTTTCTAATCAAACAAAAGTAAGGAATGCCCACAGGCTTAAACAAGTTTTAGAACGCAATGTTACTATTAATGTACCTTTTAGCAAACAGAAGGACTCTAAACAGGAAATACGTATTTATTCAACCACGCAGAGATATGAAGGCTTAACCTTCCATATAGTAAGCCTTCAATTATAAATACCATCACAAAATTCTTTTAAAAGAGGGTCATATAAGCAAACGAAACCCTATAATGTTTCCTTCCCTACGAACTAGATTGCATTACTCAAAATTGCAGTAACCCTTTTAGACAAATATGAAATAGAGTAAGCTATAAGAGAGGAAAGAACATTCCAAGCAAAATCAGTGAAATTGGATCGAGATTTAAAGGGACAACCAACACAATCAAGCAGCGATATAAACAACCACGAAAACATTTGTCTAGGCTCCATTCAATAGGAGAGAAAATTCATTTCAAGATACTGAAAGAAGGTAGAAAACTATTACAAGGAGTAGATTTAACATGCCTCATTAGAATTCTTCCAACCAACAACCACGTCGACCAGGGCTCGGCAACAGCAACACAACCTGTGCAACTTCTCTTCCTCTACCAGCTGAAGATCCATATCCTGTTAACGGCCATGCTTGGCATAGGAAAGGGGGTGATTGAAACATGCCTTCTTGGAATCCTCGGGAGCAACTCCGGGAAGATAGAAGCACTCAGAAGATGGATTATGTTGAGACAAAATAGGAATTTGATAGATTCCATTGTAGTGTTCGTGATGATTCAAGCATCTTTTATTTGAAGCCTCTTCCAGAGCATCATGAAAATCCATTCTCGGGGTACAACTTTTCTCCCCGAAGCTCTCTGCACGCCACCATGAACAGTGAGCAGTTTTGGTTGATAAACAACTAGAACCTGTCTTCTTCTCAGTCAAACCATAACTATCAGCTGCATCAGAGCCGGTACCACTACTGGGTATTTCTACAAATCGATATTGATCAAAGGCATCATATTCCATTGCCCCCACACACCCATTCTCTGTGGAATCTGAAATTGTACTCTGAGTGGCTGATTCTAATTCATACAAGGCCTCTCTAATATTTTATAAAGGTTTTCCTTGTTCTCTCTCTCCGAAACATCATAGTCTCATTTTGGGAAACATCATGCCCTCTCCTTCGATCCTTTGAAATTGGCATTTCATAAAATGAGATCCATTTTTCTCATCAAAAATACTAGGTGATTTGTCCTTGTTACTTGAACAATGAGCCATGCCACCTTGTCGAAGTGGCTCAAAGCCAAGGTTTATCCAATTGAAGCCCGCATATTGGCTGCGCCGCTTCACCCTCACACTCCTCTTGCACTTGGGCACTATAATTTTCTGCAATTTAGAGCTCCGCATCATTCCTTTCTCAATGCAATGAGAATATACAGTTCAATTTCAAGAATTATACGCATCCGCATGAAGGGAGAAATTCGTGAAGCATCATAAATGAACACAAAAAAAAAAGGAAAATATGGTTCGAACACGAGTCTCCTTGTAACACTCTCACTGTCACTTAGTCGATTTTGAGAAACATATCTTGAAGGAGAATCCCGAACCAGAGGATGCATTGACACTGCACAGAAAACAACATAGTTGGACAACCTGCTTGTTGGAGCGCTCAAAAAGGCTTCTACTACAGCTGCAAGATCTTGCAACAACTGATCACGACTGTGGTCGCGTGTAACCGTAGAACATCGGATCAACACCGACGGTTCCTTGGGATCGCCTGCCGCAAAGCAGCTTGTCGCACTTATCTCTCTCTGGAGGCCACTGATTTTCTGAGATAAGTTTACTTCTCTACCCTGTAGCTACTGCATAACGCCAAACACTTCCTCACGGCACTTTCCTAGGAGAATTTCAGTTCTACGCTCCACGTTTGGTATAGGCATAGGCTAGGAGTGTGCTGGTCCAGCATTGAGTGGTTTTGGGAAATTGTTTAATGCATTCGGTGAGACTGTGACAACTATTGAGGGCGCCCCCAAACTGACCCAACTCTCACCCACCCGCCTTCAATCTCTCTCTCTCAAAATTGTCCCCTTTCTTTCATTTGGTCAAGCGCTTGATTACATTCACCAAACTTCTGCCTTGCCAAGAAAACACGTGCCTTCCCACGCCCTCCACTCCATTTCCATTTTTAAATTTATTTGTTTCAAAAATTTTACTTTCATTATTATTGTTATTCTATTTTTATTTATTTTATTCTAAAACTCATTCTATTTATATCGTTATTCTATTTTTTTTTTTTTATTTTTTAGATCTCAGGTATGCCCCAGCGGTAAAAGGAAGGGGGGCACCACAATAAGCGAATGGTTACACGAGCCTTAATACTTGCTTGAGTAGCCTTGAAGCCTAATACGCCCAGTCAAGCTAACTAGCCATGCGTCGGCTCGTGACCATGTTGTATCTCATGAAAAAGTGGGTGGGTTGAGCGATTAAAAGAAATATTTACGCGAACGCCACTCCCGAACCATGGCACCACCACAAAACCTACTCTTCCTCACTTGCGCAATGAGGCTCGATCAGCGGGAGCGACAAACAAATCAAAAGGATAGTTTAACGATAACAGAGGATGATATCGATAACAATCGATATAAAGAAGGTAATACTAAAATACAATCGTTGATCGATAATACAATCATAATGTCATTATTGTTATCATTATCATTATTATCATTTTACAGCTTGTAAAATAATTATCAATTATAGTCATAATGGTCAGCAATCGAGGTCGACGAAGGCACAACGACACTCCATGCTTAGCACTCGATCGCCACAGGATGAATAGGTGTAATGTAGAACCTTAGCTCCCGAGCAAATGTTATATCTGTTAATATATAGTCGGTATGCTTATAAGTGTTTATCAAGGGTAAAAATTCAGTTTTTAGGAGCTTTACCTCAAAAAATTGGACATGTAAGTGCTTGATAAAATATCACAAAGCAAGGAAAAGATACAAGCACAATGTATTTTGTAGATATTATTGAAGCTGCTAGAAATGAGATAAGACAAATTTTCTTAAACGCTTCTGTACATGATGCCCTACCAAAAATATCTTCTAAGGTATGGTTATTTGTTCATGGCATGGAAACATGTGTAAGTTCAAGATGCCATGATAAGAAAGAAAGAATAACTTTCTATAGAAGGTATACTTTCAGAACAACAAGATGACATAGATTCAAGCCATTAAATATTTTGAAAGAAGAAATCATCGTAGACCAAAGAAAGACTTAAAATATGTTTGATGTTTTGCATGTAAAAAGAGTGGACATTATACTCATTCTTGTCCCACTAAGGATCCAAAAGAAGTTAAAGCTATGTTTTTAGATAATAAAATATTTGACTGGTGGGGCTTAATGTAACAAGAAGATGAATGGAATAATTTTATTCTAGAATCAGTTGAATTATTTGTTCTACGGGAAGAAAAAAAGGACCTATGTTTGATTCGTATGACTCTGAGTCAGAAAACAAAGAAGTTGCAATCTATATATTTAATCCTCTATTTTTATGACATCAACACAAATGAAGAAAATAAAGCACATGATGATTGGTGTCATAATTGTGACAGAGTTCTAGACATGCCTGAGTTAGAAGATGTCATGATAGAAGAATAAAAAACAGATGCTTTTGTATCATTAGAAGCCTCTACCAGTGATTCATTAGCCTCAGGATAGCCTAAGAATATGATGGTACAGAGTAGAAGGTGGTAAAGGTAATACCATACAACCATCTCAAATACCCAAAGTTGCTAATGCTATACCAAAAAATAGCTAATGCCATAGCCAAAGAAAGTACTTTCACTCATAGTTCACATACTCGTACTTTGCAAATACTTAGCAAACCAAAAAAAAATTGACTCGGGAAAAACTCGGCAATACTTAGTGAATACTCAGCAACTTAAAAAATATGCAAATTTCTTTAAAAAACATAAATTTTAAGCAACATATTTAGTTTAGTAATGGTAGACACCAAGGTGGCTAAGGAGTGAGTGACATCAGCACAAAAATTAGATTTAATGCAAAAAGACTACTCAATTCGATCTCTGGAAATCAACTAACTCTGAAGGCATTCTGATGAGTTTATTTATTGATAATTATGTTCAATAATGGCTGAGTTTATGTTGGCAAGGTTATTCTATATACACACCTAGAAACACCCCTGCAAACCCATCAGCTTTCTCAATTAATTCATCAATAGGAAGAGCCGCAATAGACCCATCCTTTGCCCCTCCAAGCAATGCAGATGAAGGGTACATATTTACACCCATTCCAAGCCTTCGACTGTCTCTTTGGCAATTGCAAGCTGATCCCCTGAGAAACAGAAAAACTAGTGTAAAAATCATAGTGGTTTTAATAAGAGGCTATTGTTGTAAAGAGGAAACAGAGAACATAATAAATCATTAGACATCATAGACCTGTTATCACCTTCACATTGACACCAAGGTTAAGAGCTCAGCGAATTGTTTCAGCACTATCATTGCGAGGAAGATAAAATAGTGACAGCAAACCAAAAAATTGTCATGGACCTCCAGTGCCATCTTTGGACTTTTCGGTACTTCCTTGCACTTCCCACGTCTCTCCTCTCCAATCCACCACCAAACTCTGTTCCTCCTTCTACATTCTATAGCTTCCCATTTGATGTGTAGAACATAGAGGCGTACACAAATCTCTCAACCCCCTCAAGCTCACATGATTTATGAATCTCTACACCTTCCCAAGACTCGAAATGTCTACCTTTAAATGCTCTCCATTACAGTGATGAGTCCCGATCTCTTCTTCCCCCGCAATGACAAGAATCCTCAGAACCTTTTCGATACCCTTGTGAAGATTCTTTCCGTTGTGGAGATTTAGGGTATATTTTATATGCCTAGGAGATCGCATGGTGCTTGAGCCCTTTTCTCTGGCCAGGGAAATAATATGGGCCCTTCTGGAGAATTTGGACTTTCTTTTCTTCATATCTAGAGTTGATATCCATGGTATGACGACAAAAAACAAACCCGGATGCAGTGAAGGGGTTTGTATTATGGTGTCGTAACCAGACGGTTTGGGGACTAAACACATGGTGTTCATGATTGGCCCCTTAAAGCTCTTTCCTTCCATGGTAGCCGGTGCTTCAGGGAAATAGCCCCATGCCACTTGGACTAGATGGAGATAAATATTGCACCCTATGAAGTGGTTTTAAGCTCGATTTTTATTAACAGAGTGGGACTGCAGAGCACCCCACAGGAAACCACAATGACTTTGGATATGATCAACATTTTTTGCAATGTCTTTGGTGTCGAAATTACAACTCCCATACTGAAACAAAGTATACAGAGAGGGCCTAATATTTGGTCGCCTCCCACCATCAAACACCAGACCACCACTCAAATAGAAAGGAACTCGATCCAACAATCGCCCCTGAAGTAAAACCCCCAACATATGAAGCGAAAAAGATGGGTAACAAGCACTAGCTCGGGACGGGAGCATAGAATATGAGAGGATTGGACCAGGGAACAAGCCATATGGGATGATCCAGACTCCACCCGTCACACCTCCCTCTACAAAAATTTGTTCCTGTTGAGACATACCAGTATTACATGCGCTGCCGCCATCGCTTTGATTGCGGGCTAATCCCATTGAGCGATTGATTTGGCATGCTTTACCAACAAAGTGAATATTTTATTTTAAAATATTAAAAATTAAAAGAAGGAATTTTTGAGACGAAAAAACAAGTTAGAGACAAAAGTAAACTTTTGTCTCAAAATAGGGCCTCATGTAGTAGTGAACCCTAATTGAATTTACGTCAGGCTATTTACATTTTCATTCCATATTTCTCTCTGATTTATTTTTCATGGCATTTTACCGAGGAGATTTCATGGTTGAGGAAAAGTTTTAATTGATGATTTTCTACCATGTTCGGTGTCAAAAGAAGGAATTTCATATTAAAAAATTAGAAAACCTTTTTCAATGTGTAAATGCATGAATCCATGTATTCTTACTAATATATACCTAAATATATTCGGTATGCAGCAAAACAATTCAGGGCCATTGGCGGCAAAACATGGAAATCGATTTATAAAATTATGGGAAGAACATTAGCCAGTAATGTTGTGCATGTGTGTGGAAAAAGAGCCTACGGCTCGATCTGAGGGCAACCGCTGAAGTAATAATACACAGATTTATTTTTCAATATATATTGCGAATTTTCTCAAACGTGCAGCTAGAAAAATGGTAAAAACAGCTAGGATTTTGGCCGCCATTTCCAAGTAAAGTAAGGTTTATTCCAGCTGTGCTCGATGAGATTCAAGGGTTTTGATGTATGTTTTATTTATTTATTTATTTTTATTTTTTTTAATTCTTTATTTATAGATACCCTGATAATAAGCAATTTGAAATGATTTAAAGAATACACAGAAATACATGGGGTTACAACAATTGCTTATATTTAGGACTGCATAATATGTATATGTATAAGGATATGTTAATATAAGTAAATATTTCCTCTTTTTTAATAGATGTGGATAGCTACAAATTTAAGATGAGGGTCGCATTGCGACAACAGTACCTGTCGTTAATGCAGCTTGCGTAGACACGATTGCATTTGTATATTGCATGTTTAGGTATTGCACTTACATAAATTTATTTTATATCAATAATACAAAGATTATATGGAAAACATGAAATATCATTCATTGGACATAAAAATAAAAGAAGCAAAATATAGGTTCTTTCTATATTTACAGTTTCCATTGCAAAGGTAGAGAGGAGTAAGATTTCGCTTAATTTTCATTTGACATAATACAAAGTTCAGCAGGTAAGAATTCAATTAAACACATTTACATAAAAGGAAATAGTACAAGGCAACACAAACAATATTCGTAATGAAAGTTTCTATTTAACATAAATGATTAGTGTCATGTTTATTCAATTACATTCAAAAAACCATAGTACTACTACTACATTGTTGTTAATTTTAATAGAACAGGCACTGTTAAATGTGTTGCTATCTAAACCATCTGTCCTTTCATGTTATTCACCATATATTTGTCCTTTCATGTTATTAGATGGTTATTGAACTTGAAAAAGGTAACAAAACAGGTAATTATGAAATTCATAGATATTCAAATGATTAGAGTTAATAGTTGCGAAGTGAGTAAATATCACAATAGGTGTCACTATGTCAAAAACAATTCCATCTTAGTATGCACCTCAACTAGAATCATACTACATTTGCTAGGTATCTATTCTGAATCAAAAGGAAAAAGATTTTGTATGTATTATTAAATGAGGCGAATCATAGATTATGGAACGGATAAAACACTATAGCAGAACATAAGTTGGAATCCCAATATTGATTATTCTGCTATAAGAATGCTTCTAGTATTTCAGACCTTCATATGTAATTACACCATCTTGATATAGATCGATGCCCATTTCCTCACAGAACTCAAAGATACTATTCCATACCTGAAAGTACGGTTTGGTTCTGTATATCAGTGAAATTTTCAATCTTAATTAAAACTAATTATATCCGTAACCAAATCGTATACTTAAAAAATGTATATAGCAAATGCAAACTTGCATGCATTGCTTTCAATTCTCACTAGGCATCATTAAGTGAATGTATATGTTGTGGAGGTTGCTTTGGACCCTTGTGAATTTTTTTCCCTGGGAAAATTTATTGCCCAACATCATAGCCATCTTCCTTGTGGTATTTAGGTTTGTGCGTCTACAAGGGAACCAAAGTCATTATTTGAAGAAGGAAGCGATAATCATTTGTGTAATGGATTATTTTACATAGAAATTCATATTATCACTTGATTAGTATTTATTTTCTATAGTATACATTTTGTGTGAGTCATGACTTGCTACTTGCAACTATTAGGAAGCACAACCATTGCCCTGGAAAACAAGTTCTTTCTCACAAGTACATAAGGCCATTGTTGTATTTATCAAACAATGATATTGTAGCCACAATGTAGGATAATCCTCGATGTATAGAACTTTCTTGACATACACGTAAAGAATGAGGTGTCAATAAACAAATTATAGGAAAAATATACACCTGTACAATAAGAAAACATATAGCATAAATCTCTTTTAAGAGAGACTGATAAAATGTTGCCAAGGAAAAAACTTGATAGAATTTCCTCCAGGACAGTGAAAAAAACCACCAATGGCCAGTGTAAAATAGAAATGCCAACAAATGGAACACAAGAAGTCTCCAAAAAGGAATTTCATTCCTATAAGGTCTCTTACTAACCGATTCTATCCCTTACATAGTATGTATGGAGATTTGAAAAATGTTATTACTATAATAAGACGAACATATACTATGATCCCAAGTAGCCCTACCCATATACACCATGGTATCTCTGATAATATTCAAACAACATGGTATAGGAATAGACACAACAAATGTAAATTATTTTACTCTTGTTTGTGATAAAAATTGCATATAAGCATATGCTTGTTTGGTTCAATTTTCAAATACCTAGTTCTATGCACATAAATACTCATGCAACATTTCCATATGATTAATTTTGTGGCCAATTTTATGTAGATTTATAAGGTATGGTATACGCTAAGAGCATATTGCAAATGGAACTCGGCCCTCATTATAAAGCATGAATGAAACAAAGTTGGGGTTATTGACCTATGGAATCTCCTAGACATGCCATGAGAGAGGAAACTCCAGTCATAAGTGAATGGAGTAGGGAGGAGATTGCTTGCAAACCATTCAATTTTGCAGAGTCCGCAGACCTATATGAAAATGTGGTTGTTGTTGCAGTCACCATGGTTAGCAGAAGGATGAAGATCGCTGCTACAATTATGTTTTGTTTCTATCCACATGCACCTCCCTCCCCTCAAGTAATATACAAAAAAACACCTGTCTCGACCACATGCACCTCCCTCTAACGGCAACAAGAATAAATCCTCGTGCTGTTTTAAATAAATGTAAATAATGTTTAAGAAAATAGGTGTTATCTATAGTGCCCACTCCTCTTCGACACTATTTAATTATGATGTTATTACTTTTGGATTGATACTTGGACATTTTTATTATTATAACTTGATCAGTAGATGATAGACTATGCATATATTTAGACTATTAACATGTTGTGATTTACATTTTGATTATGATGCACTAGATGACACTGATGGATAATTATATATGTTGATTTGTAGTATTTTGATTTTATACTAACATGTCATATTCTGGATGCATTTCCTATGTTGGATGTTTTGAGAAGAATTATGATTTTATGGATGTTAGAATCAAATTAATTGATATGATGATAAATGATAGAATTGCTAATTTTGGATGACGATTATTGATTTCTATATGTATATTATTCTTGATGTTGTTGATGCGGTCGTAAGGCCAGAGAGGTATTTTGTTTGTGTTGTAGGGAAATTATATCATATACATTGAAAGGGGATAGGGGACCAACCACGGAAGGATGTCGGGTGTTGTGCAACATGGCCAAATTTGACAACTTGTGTATAATGTTATGTTATGTTATTGCATACTTTGTTAGGAGGTTCCCATAGGGGTAGCCTCATTTATGTGGCCATGGGTGTAATGTGTTTCCTTTCTTTTATTTTTGTTTTTTAAAAAAAAAATTGTGCATGTGTTTAATTATTAGGGAAATATTGTTACTTTATTAACACTTGCTAATGTATCTTAATTAACTAATTTATCTTAAATTTAAACTAAAATGGAATATATGACATGTGGGCAATAAATTGGATAGATATTACTTGTTTTGGTGCATGATGTAAACTAAATTAAATGAATTTAGGTGGTTTGTACTCCATCATCCTTCCCAAATTCGAATTTGGCCTTGTTGGCCACTTTTAGAGACTTGAGGGACAAGTTAACCTTGTCCCTAAAATCTTGAACTCTTCTACGAACCCTACTTATGAAGTATGGTAATATTTTGAACATTTTAATGCATTATTGAGTGTAAAAGGGTAAATAATTGCACTTTTTTAATTACCATGATTAATTTGTCCTTAATAAGCATGGTGTGCAAGTTGGAGTGTCATGTGGGCATGTCATAAGTCTTACATGTTCATTTATTGCACTAGGCTTGGTGTGTTGACTAGTTGAGTGGAATGGAGGGATGATGAAGTGGCATCGACATGCAACCACCTCATCAACTTTACCTCCCTTTTCTATTTATTGATTGAATTTGAAAGATTTTGGGTTACTTGCCTTATTTTTCTTATTTTCAACTTTTTGAATTGGGAGCGTTTGGAGTTGCTGTTGGATTGTGCTTAGTTTGAAGGTTTAAAAGCTTATTGGAGTGAAGGATTTTTGAATCCTGCTAGAGAGGTAGGTTCTCCACGTGTTAATTATTTGATTTATACATTTAGATGTAGAATGCATACTTGATTGAATATTGTATGATTGTTGTGAATGTGATTTATTGTGGTTGGGTAGATTTCTTAAGAAGGGTGTGGGATATGGAAGTATGGAACCATTGGGGAAGGAAAAGGGAGTTGTGAGACATGCATTTTTTGAGGGAGTGTGATTAGGAGTTCCACCTATGCAGAGTGAAAAGAAAAAAATGGTTATATTTTTGCATATTGCAAGGGAGAGATAAGGGTGTATTTGAATGTTTTGTATTGTGCACATGAAGGTTTTTGGTGGAGCTCCTACTTTACTTGGGATACAAAAAGAGGTTGTTCCCATATTCCTTTCTTCTTTTGGCTTTTTTCAAGCCTATGTGTTGTTGAAAAGTTTGTAAATATTTATTTGTGTGTTTATATGGATATGTTGTTGTGGAATGCTTGTTTTGTGAGGAAGCCATTTTGTAAAAGTTGTCAAAATTTGCATAACACTCCCCATTGTTCTTTGGTTGGGGCTCAAGGGCCAATAAGGAGGATGGATTCTCCTCTTATTTTATTATAGGTTTGGTGAAGAGCATCACATATTCCCATTTCATTGAATTTTGTTCCAAGTTTTATAAATGAGGAGATTACAAAAGTTGAAGATTGGAAGAGGTATACTTGTTGGAGCCAAAAATATTACATTTGTAATATCACCCCTTTGTTGTAAATTGAAAATTGCAATCTTGTATTTTAAGGGAAGCATTCTTGTAAACTTATTCTTTCAAATTGTTGGAAAGAGGAACTACTATATTGTAAGAGATTGAGCTAATATTCTTGAGAAAAGAGTGTATGGTTATCTAGAAGAAATTTATAGTATTGGAATGGTGGATTTTATTTTAAGAAGAGAAAGAAGATACCTTGTCATTTTCATTGTAAAAGTGAGAATATTGAAATGTTTAAATTATTGGAATGTTGGAAAGTGTATCCATTTTAAGGAAATAATGTTGTTTTATGTGAAGCATATGTTGTTTTCTTTTTTTGTAGTATTGGTAAACTTAATTTGAAAGGAGAATTAAAATTGATTATAGTTGGATATTCACTCTTGCTCCTCCTTTACAAAATTGTTGAAATAGGAAATATTTATCAAATTTGTTGTCAAATTTATAGAGAAATCACATATTTTAAATACTACAAATTCCTTGATTAAACAAGAGAAAATTTACTCTACATTTAATTGAGAAATTTCTTTCTAACCTTTATTTTATCAATCATTTACATCAACAAATATACCTATTCAACTAATTCAAAATTATGTTGTATATTTAAGATAAGACAAACAAAAATATACTATTATAATTATATATATAAATTAAGGAAAATTATATATATAAATTAAAGAAAATTAATATATATATATATATGGTTCAAATGGTTTATATGTGAAGGTTTAAATAAATAAATAAATACAAACTATTGAGTGGTGTTGGGTCGTTACCCAACCCCTTTTGTTTTAATTGTTGGTGGAGTGGGTGGGGGGTGCTTTGCACCCCACCCCCACCCACTATTTATTATAACAAGGTGGGGGTGGGGTGCCGCACCCTTCAATAAATACAATCCCCAAAAACTTTTATAGTCACGGCTATAAAAATACAAGCCTACAATATTTAATGTGGTCGCGGCAAGACTTCTCTCGCATTTGCGTATAAAAATTTATTGCGTATAAAATTTATTATTAAACCCTATATATATATATATATATATAGCACCCTCGGATTTGTTAATTTGGAAAAGTAGCATGCTCGGATTTTCACATTATAAAACCCTACTTTTGACTAACATGGGATTGTCTCAAGGTGTGGGACCTTTTGCGATGTAGGAAAACCTCTAGAGAAGGTTGGTTCCTGACCTATTTTGATACTAACCTACTCCTAAACTATCAATTCCAAGGGACCAGAGAAGAGAAATACATAAAATGTAAATCCTAAACTAAGAGAGGTGATAACACCAAAACAAGACTAGAGAGATTCCTAGTGAGTGAAAGTGGAGGGAAATGGGGAAGAAGAGGGAAGATAAAATTCCATAGTCCCAAAACACATTCAAACCTCCAATCTTGTGGAGCACAAGAAATTTAAACCCTATAAAGGAACACCGTATGTACAATATACCTACAAAATATAATAGAAGGTAAGAAATTAAATAGGAATCAAGCTATGGAAATAAAATCCACAAAGCACTAAGTGTTTTTCTTAAAATGTTGCACAATCCATTACAATGTAGGAAAATGGAAAGAACCCAAAAAATGCATAAATTTTAGGTATGTAGCTCATAAAAGTGCTAGAATAATTTTGGCGGAGTTCCTTTACGATTTCAAAATTCTCCCCTACTCAAATGAGGGGAATTTACATATATATGGAGAAAATGAGCTACCAACTAACATCCTTCATTACATACATGTATGTAGATATAGGAAGGCATGATGGTTCATTTTTCATTGGTACTTTTCTTGCACATCGAATAGGCATGCCATACCTCATTGAACTACTTGTTGAGATACTTTGTACAGTGTCATTAATGTATGTCTGTATATGAAATCGTCTCTTGTTTCCCAACGGAAAAAACTAGATGATGCATGATAAGAAGGGAAGATTATTTTCTGATGAGGGAAATACTTGTTGCATGACAAGAGGAAATGTTGTCTCACAATAATGAGGGGAGGTTGAATCGTGAAAGAAAAAGGTGGTTAACGTGCGATAGGGATTGACACTAATGTGCAAAGAAAATATTGTGGTCATGTAGAAGGTAGAATGATGCATGTCAAGGAGGGAGATTGACATGCGACAAGAAGCAGGGTTGACGTGTGATAAGAAGAGGGGCATTGAAACATGAGAAGAAGCATGGTGTACGTGCAACAAGAAGAGGGGTGTTAATGCGTGACATGAAGCATGGTTGATGCATGATAATAAGAGTCACGTTGATGCGCGAAATGAAGCATGGTTGACACATGAAAAGAAGAGGGGAATTGAAGCGTGGTAGGAAACATGGTTAACGTGCAACAAGTAGAGGGGTGTTGACATGTGACAGGAATCATGGTTGATGCACAAAAGAAGTGGGGCGTTGATACATGATAATAAGCATGGTTGAAATGAAAAAATAAGAGGGTGTTGACTCATGACAAGGAGACAACAATCCATACATTTTTTTGACTTGACCATTAATGCAAATCCTACTCCAAACCTTCACCACGACTTGTAAGCTTATAATGAGATACCTTGTAAACTACTCCCATTAACTATCAATTCCCATACCTTTAGGTTGATCCATTTTTTAATGAGGATGTAAAAATGGATAACAATTGGTGACTTACGAGGTGATCTTCCTGCTACATCTGAAAGACCAGTGATTTTGCATCCATTAGGCATGGAGTCATTTTGATTGCTGAAACTGGTATGATGTCTAAATCCTCTTATTTCTCTAGAATACTGCTGAGACATTACTTTATCATCGAATCTTTCCTAAAACAAGTTAAGTGCAAAAACAAAAAAGCACAACCATTTATAAATAAAAAATCAAACATATCCCGAAATAGAACATACGGAGGGTGCACAAGCACTTATCTAAAATAAAAACTAGCTACAACATAATGATGTGCTTCAAACACTTAGAGGAATTACAAACTCTAAAATAATATTTACAAGAAAGATACTCCCATCAGTAATAATTCTTGAGATAGATGCCATTGACTAGAATCTTTAATTCTTCTTTGTCCAACTTTGTCAATTAGAAAGTATTTTTTTCTTTGCACCCTAAAATCAAGTAAAGGCCACTCCATATTGCATAAAATTTGGAGTGTCTTCCTGGTTTGGCTCTTTCTGCATCCCATTTCAGAACAGGGTATCCTTCTTGAAAAGTTTTGTCTTTTTCCTTTCTATCAAAACTCATCTTGATTTTATCTTGGTCCTTCTCTATTGTTTACATGGGTTGTTTTCTTAGTTCTTCCAGTTCTAAGATCTCTGCATTTTTTAATTCCATGGCTAGAAAATCAAACAACTCCAGCTATTTGATAAGCTCCAAGTTTGGTAATTCCAGGGATATTGGAAATCTTACTTCCCTTCCATAAACCAACTTGAAATGGGAATAACTAGTTGACTTCTTGGGAGTGATTCTATCAGCCCACAAGGCTGATTTCATTTTGGTATGCCAAGTCCTCTTATTTTCATCCAGGTTCTTCTTATGATCCTGAGAAGATTTTTGTTTATGGACTCTACTTTATTGTTACCCTAGGTTAGTAGTTAGAATAGGTTTTCAAATGTATGCCATTTCTAAAAACCCAATTAGATATCTTTTCTCCAATGCAAGCTAGGCATTATACGATATTATAGTGGAAGAAACACCAAACCTTGTTGTAATACCTTCGTGGAAATATAGAATGCTAGATTCATTCTCTTCCTTAAGTGCAACTTCCTCTATCCACTTAGTGAAGTAGTTTGTGGCTGTAATAATCCATTTGTGACCTAGGCTGGAATTGGATTGATCATCCCAATAAAATCTAGTGAGATGGGATGAGTGGGAGGAATGCTAGCTTCTCTTTTACCTTCGAAGAAGGAACACTTCTTGCATTTCTTGATCCATGAGTGGAAATCATTAAAAATATTAGGTTGGTAATAACCAACCCTCATAATTCTAGTAGATGTTACTTTTGGAAAAAAATGACCACCTGCCTCTCCATCATGAAATTCATGCAATACCCTCTCTATCTAATTTTTCTTGATGCACCCTAGGAGGACACCATTCACATCCCTTCTAAACAAAATATTATCTACAAGCACTTATTGGATGTAGTGAAGTGTCAAACATATCCTTTTGGATTTATTCAATCCCTGAGGACTTTTAACCGTTTGAATAAAATATATAATATCTTGAGTATAACAAGGAATGGGTATACCACTTGCAACCTGTTCTCAATTTTGTTGCAACGTCATATCAACTTCTTCCTCCTCTCTTGATTCAGCATGCTGGTTAGAAGTTAGCTCCTCACACAACCCTTTTCCCGTAACTAATTTTGTCACATTTATATAAATATCATACTCCATGACCTTGGTTATCCAACCAGCTCTCTTTTAATTAATGTCCTTGTTCAAAAGAAAATTATTTATACTAGCATGTGAAACTAATAGATGAATTTTGTTATTTTACACTAGATTTCTAAATTTATTTAGAGTTCTAATGAAAGTAACGAAATACCTCTCAATGAATGAATATCTCACCTCATAATCCTAAAGGCTTTGGATGAATAATGCAATAGGCTGCTCTAGTCCTTCTTTATTTGGTTGTACCAATATGGTCGATATTGCATATGTGCCCCCAAAAGTGTATAAAATAAAGTTCTTCAAGAAATCTAGATTTATGAGGGTTGGATCCTATGTAATGGTCTACTTTATGGCTTCAAATATTTATTTTCCTTCATTAGTCCATCTGAAAATCATGGTATTATTCAGCATCATCATTAGTGGCTTGACAAGATGGGAAAAGTTAGGAACAAACCTCCTAAAAAAATTAATTTTCCCCAAAAATCTTTGGAGAGCCTTCTTGTGACTTGGAAATGACAACACTTGAATGGATTTTCCCCTTTCTAGATCAATTTTCAATGCTTCCTTAGACAAGATGTGTCCTAAGATATTTCCTTCATGAGATAAGAATATGCACTTTTTCAGATTCAAAGACACCATAAATCTCCTACATATTTGGAATACTTGCCTAAGGTGAAAGAGATGACTTGTTACATTCTTGGAGAATATAGTAATATCATCTAGATACACAAGAAATATCTTATTGATCATTCCTTTGAATGACATATCCATCTCCCTTTGGAAAGTGGCTCCGGCATTTGACAGTCCAAATGAAATCTTCGTATAAGCATTTGTGCCCCACTTTATGGTGAAGGTCGTCTTGAATTGGTCATATTATTTCACCATGATTTTATTATAGCCTGAGTAGCCATCAAGTAATGAGAACATTTTGGAATCAGATACAACCTATAAGATTTGATCCATGGAAGTAAGTGGGTAGTGGTTCTTGATAGAGGCCATGTTCAAGTCTCGGAAATCCACACAATCATATTTTCCCGTTCTTTTTCCTAATTGGCACAAGATTTTATACCCATGAAGAGTGATTTATTAGAAATATGATGCTTGTGTCAATGATTTTATTTAGTTCTCTTTTATTGAGAAACTTGGTATGAGGATTTACTGTCCTTTGCTCTTTCCTCATGGGTTCAGATCCTGAATCTAGTTCAATCGTGTGTTGTGCCAGCTTAGGATTAAATCCATTCAAATCTTCATAGCTCCAAGAAAACATATATGCAAATTGTTGGAAAATTTGTATAAATTAATATTTTTCTTCTTCACTACTTACCTTGCCAATTTGAAGAGTTTTTCCTTCTCCAACCAAAATTGGATTTGAATCCTTAACTTTGACCTGAATGTTTTCTGTTTCCCTCAAGAACTGATCATTGGGGTTAAAGATGAAATCTAGAGTCACTAACCTCTTTGGTATCTTATTTGTCCTCAGCTGAACTACTTGATCACCATATTGTTGCTCAATTTATCTTGATTTCTAACTGAGAACTCGATGTCCTCCTGTAAGAAATTAATGATCTGTTGATCATTCTCAAATACCTGTAAGCTTGTGTTATTTTATGGTACATTTGGCCTCAAAATTACATGAATATGTGGATATGATTTATCTTTTTTAATAATATTCACCACATCAAATGTTGCTCCAATTTCGGTAAGCCTGTCTATAGTTTCGTTATTCTTCTTTGGTATGGATTGAATTTTGAACACTTCAAAATCATCAATTTGATCCCATACCCGATGTTTGTAGGCTTTAAGCAGATCATTCTTAGTAGCATGCCTTCCTCTAATATGGTTGAAAATTAATTCACTATCCCCAAACACTCACAAGTATTTTATACCCCTCTTTCTTGCCCAATTAAATCCATTTGTCAAAGCTTCATACTTAGTGGTATTGTTTGAATAGGTAAAATGAAAATGGAAATTTGGGTACTACTTCATACCTTATGGTGAAAAATAATTGTTTTTACTATAGTGCCTTGCCTACTTCTTGAGCCCTCAAAGAATAGTTGGCATACTTCATCATCACCCTTATCATCTAGTTTAGTGAGGCTAGGAAGGGAGTGTTTTCCTCATGCAAACAATAAACTCCAAACTTAGCCTCCTCTATTTCCTTGTATGGATCATATCCATGAATTTTGTTTGCCCATTCATCAAGAGTCAAATATGGGATGCCCCCAACTTTGGTATTTGTTTCCTGAGTGTTTGGGAAATCCTCTTGATCAAAGGATGAGCAATTTATGTTGATTGGGATTGGTACATGAGGCTCAATATGGAAATTTGCAATAGGTTCAGACCAGATTGTAGCCTTAGCTCCATACCTTGTTCTGAAGAGCATATGTGACCAATCAACTGATAAGTAGCCTCCATTTTGTGGTGAAGTCTCTTGACAAGCACACTACAAAGAGTGGTGGCAAGTCAATCATTGATATATCCTATTGAACTGTGACATTAGGAAATGTGTGTAATGTAAGGTTTAAACCTTTTATGATCCCAACAGTCCCCACTACTGTCCCATCTAATTGTACCACTCCTTTGGAAACTAGGTCATATTTCAAGCCCAACTGATCTACAATCTATTTTGGCATTACCAAACTGCTAGCCTCGAGTCAATCATGTAATTGTGTACAAGATTGTTCCCAATAATAAAATATATATAGAATGGAGGAGGCTTCATGATTTTACCTTGCTAACCTCCATGAACTCCTTCTTTTGGAGTTGCATTAGTGCATACCTTATATTGATTTCTGGAAAACTCATTTGATGTCGACTAATTCTCCATGGTCTGCTTGTAAAAATACAATTGGCCTGGAATTTTCAATGATTCCCACATACAAATGCTTAAATTTGTATTATTCATTTGATCAATAACATTAAAAGGATATTGATTCTCCTTTTGCTTTCATTTACTCAACATGAATTTATCTTGTACATGGGATGCTGCAACCGGCACCTAAGTTGGATTAGAAGGCATTTTGGGCTGATTTTGAATGTTTGGGTTACATTTGGATAGATAACACCCCGAAGTGTGATAAGCGGATGAGAATTACTTGGATTAGATGAATTTCCTTCCTTTATATTCCTTTTCTTAGACCTTGTATTGGCTACCACACTTTGAGAAGGGGAATGATTTATTCCACAAAAATCCTCACCTTGCCAATTCATAAGTGTTGTTTCATTGGGAGGTGTTTCAAATTATCTACTTGTTGCTGAATTTATTCTTCATTTCATTCTTAAAGGACACCCATTGTAGTCACCATCAATGCTTGATTCAAAGAACCATTGAAGCAGATTGCCTGATTATGTGGTTGGCTATATGGGAAAATCAATTCATATTCATGTGCTATGTTGTTTTGAGTTGGAACCAAGGCTGTAGATGCTAAAACTGAATTAGGGTTATATGCTTGGAATGTCCTAGTGACTTGGGTTTTTCCTTGGTTCTTGTTGGCATCTTGAATAGGTGGCTTGTTTGATTGATATGTAGGTTTATTGGGTTGGAAAGGAGGCTGATAAGGTCTATAATTTTGAGCTTTCAACCTCTTAAGAGTTACCAACTCATTTCCAAAGTTTTACAATTTTTTCATAACCTCCTGGAGTTCATTTTAAGGTCTAGAAGAAGAGGTGGAAACTTCATTTGAACTCTGATTTCTTGGAGTAGGGATTGGAGTTGTTGTAGGTGCTTGATTAGTCATAGGATTCCCCATATCTAGATAGAGAGGCATATGTGGCCTAGGGGAAATTTTAATGGCTTGAATTAGGTAATTCGAGGCTCTTACGACTATGGAATAGAGATTTGGTAGGGTAATGCACTTTGCATATATTTTATTATAATAGATATATCAAAATTTAGAACCTTAAGAAAATAGAGAAATTCACCTTAAGTCGTTGGTCTAATTGTAATTGGGATCCTCCTCCATTTTCTTTGGAATATGTCATTTAAGTCTTTCATCTACTCAGTTGGTGCCCTTTTGATTGTATTCATCTACTCCAAAAGGGAAAATTTGTCATCCCTCTCCCCAAAATAGCCAAAGAGAGCTATGCACAATTTTTCCTAATTTTGAATCAATCCTGTTCCCAAGCCTCTGAACCACTGCAACACTTTTCCTTTGATAGAAGAGGCCAACAACTTTACCTCCACATCCATCTCAGCAATCTTGTGTATGGTGTAGACATTTACAATCTATTTAATGTGGTCAATTTGGGTTGTGCGATTTTCTCTAGTGAAGTATGAGATATTCTTTAATGCTGCTATCAGGAATGAATTTTGTGCATTAAGGGAAAGTGGACTCCTATCTGTGAAATTTAGATATGGGTTATGGGGAGGCTGATTAGGTTGTTGCAGATGAGCCATCCCATGTGGCTTGACAACCCTAGTCTATTAAAGAAAGGGTCTTCCTGGTGGAGGTGTTGATAAAGCTATATTTGGCATAGATGGAGACCTTTGAGTTCTTCTTCCCCTTCTTTCTCTATCTTGGGATTAGTGTAGATAGAAAAATATCCCCTCTTCTCCAGTTCTTGACCATGTTTGGATCTTTCTCATGAACTTGATAAACTTGGGTTGTTGAAACCACTGGATTTGAGTGATGGATTCACCAGATGTGTTGCTACAAAGCCTTTAGAGGCTAGAATTTCACCAACAAACACACCCAATCTTGATAAAATTGAAAATATTGACTTCCTCTCATGGGGTATTCCAGAACTGTTATTTTAGAAAAGTAGCACCCTAGGATTTTCACATTACAAAATCCTACTTTTGAATAACATGGGATTTTCTCAAGGTTTGGGACCTCTGCGATTGAGACGAAAACTCTAGATAAGGCTAGTTTATGGCCTATTTTAATGTTAACCTACTCCTAAACTATCAATTCCAAGGGACTAGAGAGAGAGAAATACATAAAATGGTAATCCTAAACTAAAAGAGGCGATAGCACCAAAACAAGACTAGATAGATTCATAGAGAGTGAAAGTGGAGGGAAATGGGGAAGAAGAGGGAAGATAAACTACCAAAGTACCAAAACACATTCAAACCTCAAATCACGTGGAGAACAAAAAATTTAAACCTTGTAAAGGAAGACAATATGCACAATATACCTACAAAATATAATAGAAGGAAAGAAATGCAATACAAATTAAGATAGGGAAAGAAAAGCCACAAAACACTAATTTTATTGCTTAAAATGATGCACAATCAATTACAGTATAGGCTTAAGGAAATAACCCTTCAAAAAATCCATAAATTTGAGGCGTGCGGCTCATAAAATTGCTTTGGAACAATTTTGGCGAGAATTCCTTTATGATTTTGAAATTCTCCCCTCCTCGAATGAGGGGAATTTACATATATAGAGCAAAGGAGCTACCAACCAACATCCTACATTAAATTCCTGTATGTAGGTATGGGAAACCATGGTGCTTTAATTTTCAATGGTACTTGTATTACATGGAAAACAAAGGTGGTGTCATACCTCATTAAATTGGTTGTTGAGCTACCTTGTACGGTGTCATAAATGTATGGATGTATCTGAAACTCTTTGTTGTTGCACAATGGAAACAAGTAGTTGATGCATGACAAGAAGGGAAGGTTTCCGATGATGAGGAAAAGACTTGTTGCATGATAAGAAGAAATTTTTCCACATGACAATGAGGGGAGGTTAACACACTCTACAGGGAATGAAGTTGGCATACGAGGAGAAGATAGAGGAGAAGGGGAATTTATAATGACACGCGTTAAGGAGGGAGGTTGATGCGTGAGAGGAAGAAATTTTAGTCAAGAACTTATGTTATTACATTATTTATTTATTTATGACTTCTTCAAACTTATCTAGAAATCTTTAGTCAAGAAAATTAAATAAATTATGAATAATGTTTACCCTTCCCACTTTCTAAACCAAAAAAATTACCAAAATTTTTCCTAATAAATTAATAGGTTTTATTATGGTTTTGAGCGTAGATAAATTGAGGGTGTTACATTTGGTATCAGAGCTTCAACACTTGGACCCTGCGAACACTTGAAAACATGAAACACACCAAGTAAACCTAGCACAACTCTAAACCTAAATCAAAAAAACTTTGCATGATATTTTAAAATGTAGAAAACTTAGAAAATTTAAACAAAACCTAGATAATGATAAAATAAATCCCATCTTGCTCTATGTAGGAGGTGTGTACTACACGAGGATTCTTACACATGGACCTAGACCTACCATCCCAAGATTAGGCAATAGCTATTATATTTCTGCAGATATACCATAGAAACTACAAGATGTTAATGTCACTATGCACGGAGGATATTTAGAGGGTGACCTAACATACATGACATGGAACCCTTAGTGGAGGATCATGCACATTCACATCACAATGCAAATCATAGGGAAGATAACTCCCACATGGAGTCAGTTATACTTGAGTTACCACCTTGAGAGTATATAGATAGAGCTACATGGCACATAGACAAGTCTTGGAGCCCTAGGCTGAGGGATGATCATATAGAGAGACCAAGGGGCCAACAGTTGATGGTAGTAGATCAAATTAGAGAGATATTGAAGTAATATACACCCCATTTTTCTATATACGCAAGAGGATTTTAGGCCAAGGCATGGATAGTTAGCTTGAGTGGATGCATCAAGATTTGTCCTAGTGCTAGTGACACGAAATATCGTGTTTCCATCAACCTTATGAGATATGGAGCTGTGGTTTTTTTGTAGATTGAGGAGTATAGGCTCCATGGGGATTAAGATATGATTACTTAAGAGCTCTTGGAGGAGAGATTCAAGAGTAGATACATATCCAGGAAGTTTATCCAACAACGAACGATGAGTTTAATGATTTGTGACAGGAATCCATGATGATAGTAGAGTATGAGGGTTGGTTTTTAAATCTACTTTAGTATGTAGACTACATGTATGATGAGCATGTTAGGGTACATAGGTTCATCAAGGGTATGAAATTGGATTTGGGAGGGGGATTGAGTATGCATTTTCCACAAACTTTAGTAGAGGCCATGGAGAAGGCCGACATTGGAAAGGAAAAAGAGGGAAGACTTAGTAGGCTAATGATAGAGTGACGATCCATATACAACAGATGCAAGATAGTAGGTCAAGGGGATCAAATTCTCCTCCTCGTGGTGGACATAACTTAGCACAAGTCCTCTTTCGTGCCACCACGAGAAGGCACAACAACACCAACATATGTGACCACCTGGAAGACCTCCACATCGCAAGGATGCACAAAGAGGTCATAGAATGGGACCTCTAGCTAGGGGATCCAACAAGAGACATGCTCCACCTCAAGCTCAATCATCTGGATTACATCCACCACAAAACCTTAAAATGTCTATGACATGATCATCAAGTTCTATAACATAGTCTATCGGACCACCTAGAGGAGTATTTTCTTAGTGGAGGGGACCAAGTAGTTGTTATGGATACGGTGTACATGGACATCACTGGAGAAAGTTCCTATAAAACCTTTCTAATTAGGGTAAGGCACATATTTATGAGCGTATGGCTGGTCAAATGGCCAGGAGCCACAAGATTTATGCAACAGTCAAGAACTACTAGGAAGAGCACCAAGGCACGGTGATTGAGACCACATGTAACATTGGTGGCATTTCTATTACTATCTTATTTGATTATGGATCTTCAAATTATTTCATTTCTCCATCATTTGTAGAGCGATGTACGCTGGTGGCAGTTAAGTAGGGCCTTAGTTGGGATGTTGAGATGGCTTCTAGAGAAAAAATCTCAGTGGAATCCTTAGTTAAGGAGTGTGTAGTGGACCTATGACCCTTCACCATGACCTTAGATCTTTGTATCCTTCCCTTGGATTCATATGGAGTGATATTTAGCATGGATTGGTTGTGCACACAGAGCTAGAGTTGGTTGTTATAAAAATTTATATCTTGTACACCTTATTTGGGAGGTGATTCAGTTATAATTGGAGTTAGGAGACCCATTTGTATTCATACCATATCCACTATGCATCTAAAGTAGTGTGCGAGATGGGGTTTTAAGTTGTATGCCATCACTATTAGTTACCGATTAGAGGATGAGACTTATGAGCCATCGCTCAATGATCATCATATTTTAAGGGATATTTCGAGATGTTTTTCTAGTGATTTTTCAATCTTACCTCCCCCACATGAGATAAAATTTCATATTGATTTGGTTCCCGTAGTGGATCCTATCTCACATACACCATATAGGATGACAACCCCGAGATATGTGAGCTCAATTTGTTGTTAGAAATCCTTCTTGAGAAGGGTCTAATTAGTCCTAGTGTATCTTCTTGGGGTACACTAGTGCTTTTTGTGAAGAATAAGGACGGATCTTTGCGTTTGTGTGTGGACTACATACGACTGAATAAAGTAATGATCAAGAATCGTTACCCCCTTCCTTGCATAGATGATTTATTTGATTAGATGAATGGGGCCACCATGTTTTCTAAGAGATATATTAAGTTAGGTTTCCATTAACTAAGGATTGTGGAGGAAGATATCCACAAGACAACTTTCTACATGAGATATGACCACTTCAAGTTCACCATTGTGCCATTTGGTCTTATAAATGCCCCCTGCAGATTCATGATTTTGATCAATGAGGTACTCAGGACTTTTCTAGACCACTTCATGATCATGTTTATTGATGACATACTTGATACACTCACATACACATGAGTAGCATGAGGAACACCTTTGATAGGTTTTGTAGTGTCTTCGAGAGCAGCAACTATAGGGGAACCTATAGAAGTGTGTATTTTTCTAGACAGAGGTTCATTATTAAGTCACATTATTTCTAGGAAAGTTATCATAGTCAATTCTTCCAAGATAAGAGCCATCATGTATTAGATAGCGCTAACCAATGTGACCAAGGTGTGTAACTTCATGGTACTTGAAGGTTATTATACGATATTTGTTCAGAATTATCTCTTATTGTGCACCCCATCACTTCCCTTCAATGGGAAGGAAAGAATTTTATTTGGGTTGATAGATGTGAGCATGACTTCAAGACACTAAATGAATTCCTTAGAATAACACCTATTCTTGTAGTGCCAGATCCTCATAGGGATTTCTTTATGTGTATAGATGATTCTCTAGCATGATTAGGAGGTGTTTCTATGCGGAGAATGGCCGTGTAGTAGATTTTGAGTCTCACAAACTTAAGGATTATGAGCTCAATTATCTAACTCATGACCTTGAGCTTATAACAATTATGCATGCTTTGGTTCAATGGAAGCATTTTCTATTAGGCAGAGGTTTATTCCTAGGACGGACCATTTGAGGCTATGACACCTCTTCATGCAGCACAATCTCAATGCATGTCAATGACATTAGATGGAGTTGATTTGTGAGTATGATATGGAGATAGAGAATGTGAAGGGGAAGGATAATGTGGTTATAGATGCTTTGAGTTGTGGGAGGAATTTGGATATGGATACTTCAGTGGGTACAAAATTACGAAGAAGGATTTTGTGATAACTTCCACATGACAACTTCTACCTTTTAGCTAGATTTGATATTGAGTCTCAAATTCCCCTTGAGGGGAAGTTTGATAGATTGACATTGGATTCTAATGGACTTCTCGCACACGAGAGGTCAGATCTATGAACTTAGGGATGGACATGTGAGACAAGATATTTTGACAAAGGCTCATCGTGCACATTATTCAGCCCATCCAAGGGTTAATAATATGCACACCATATTGAGACATTTTACCATTGGAGAGGAATTTAGAGAGTTGTATCTCACATTTTGTCTTGTTGTTTGGAGTGTCAAAGAGTGAAGGCTGGGCACCAACATCCAATTGGCCTTATCTACTCACATGTTAGACCACATTGGAAATGGGAGACCATTTCCATTGACTTCATTTTAGGGATACCGACGTTGAGATACCACCACAATGCCATTATGGTCACGGTGGATAGATTAATTAAATCGGCTCACATTTCTCTGGTGAAGACCACATATACAACTAGTGCAGTAGCATGATGGTACTTAGATGATATTAATATACTACATTCGATTATGCGGAAGATCATTTGTGACCACGACCCCTTATACACCTTTGATTTTTGGACTACCATGTAGCATTCCATTGGGACAAGCATTAATGTAAGTACAATGTATCACCATGAGATAGATGGATAGACTGAGTGGGTGAATAAGATTTTAGAGGAAAAGCTTCGAATGTATGTCATGGACCATGAGTCGATATGTGAGAATAATTTATACTTGGTTGAGTTTTCATACAACAATAGCTTTCAAAGTTCTATGTGTATGGCTCCATTTTAGGATTTGTACAACAAAGAGTGTGTAGTGCCCACTCCTCTTCGACATTTAAATTACTCTAATTTTTTTATATTTGATTGGATTTATAGACATTGTTATCATATTTTGGACATTGATAGATGGAGATTGTTATATTTGATTAGCTTATTTGATAGATAATATGGATGTTTAGACTTATGACATGATTTACATGATGGATTATATGCATGGATTGACATATCAGTATTTGATGATCTTGAGCTACTATTGTACTAACACATTGGTTTTGATATATAGATGTTTCTAGATGATTTAGTTGGTTTTGTGATCTTATTGCTAATTGATAAATTGATAAAATTGAAATATTTAGAATTGTGAACAATTGGTGAATTACTTAATTTTAGAGATGGTTTAGTTATGATATTGATGATGTGAATTGATATGTATATGTGTGAATTTTATTATCTTTATGTTGTTAATATGGACACGAGACCAAAAGCTATTGTTATTTATTTTTACAGGCCTTTACAACACAACAAACAAAAGGGGATAGGAGACCAACAATGAAGAAATTTGGGGTATTAGCAACAGGTCACCTTAGCAACTAGTGTAAATGTATGATGTTATTGTTGTTAGTTTGTTAAGAGGTTTCCATTGGGGTGTGGACCCAAATGTGAACTTGGGTAAATTATGGTTTTCCCTTTTTTGATTTATTTAATTGTGAGTAATTGTATTTTGTTATTATTGTGAGTCACTTTTATTATTGTTATTAAGTACTCCTTTTAAGTTAATTAAACTTGATTAATTAGTGTAATTTAGGATGTGACAAAAGGGGGTAATTAATGTGAGTTGGTAGTCTTGGTTTGTGTTGGATTTGAAAGAATTTAATTACTTTTCAATGTTGTGCACTCATCTTTGTATGCAAATTCCGGATTTTGACTTTCTAGCCCATTTTGGAGGCTTGTGGGACAAGTTAAGCTTGTCCCACACCTCATAAATTCATCCACCCTATATACCTATGATGATAGGGGATTATTTTAGGCCTTCTTTTATGTTTTAGTTGAGAAAAAGAGCAATTAATTGCACCTTTCTTATATGAGTCTTTAATTGTGTCCTTTAGAAGTGTGGGTTGGGTTTGAGTGTGTAAGAGGGTTGTCATTTCCTCAACCACCGATTTATTGTGCTTTGGAGATTGGGTTTGATCTTTTGATGTAGAATGGAGGATAAATGATATGACATCATACATAGAGCCAAATCACCTCTCTCTCCTCTCCTTTCTATTTATTCTAATTTTTATGAGGATTTTGGCGGTTACTTGGTTTAGGTTTTGGAGAATTTTTCTTTTGGATGAGCTTTCATGGAGAGTTTTGTTTGGAACTTGGAGTTAGATTGTGCTTTCTTGGACATGGAAAAGGATTGGAACTAGCTTGTGGATTGGGCATAAGAGTTTATTTGATAATTTAGGAGGTAGTTGGGTTGAGGTGCCCCACCTTGTGATAAGTTAAATTTGTGCTTATCTTGTTGTCTTATTGTGAGATGAATAAAAGTTGTTTTTCTTTGAGGGAGGCATAAGCATTATTTTTATTCGAAGGGAGGCATAAGAGTTTTGTGGGTTTTGATTGAGTTCTTGGAGGTTTTAAGGTGGGAACCCAAACCCTTGGGAGGAATAAGTAGATCCCCATGTTCCTTTCTCTTTCTTAGCTTGAGTTTAGAGCCTTTATGTTGAGAAACTTGTGTGTGTTGATGTGATTTTGTTGTTGTTCTTGTTTTATTGAATGTTTGGTTTGAATGTGAATGTGGAAGCCTTGTTAAGTTGTTTGTGTTGTCTTATAACCCTCATGGCTTCATTCTTAGGTTTGGGGGCCAATGAGGAAGAAGGCTTATCTTCCTCATTGGATTATTAGTTGGGAGGAGAATGTTTTCTGCTCCCTTATTTTGGTTTTTGTGCTTGGAATTTGGGAAGATGGTTGAGCTCAAGTGAATATTTTGTTTTTGTAGCACCTTGAACAAATAAAGATGAAATTTATCTTTGTAAATTTGTGATCATGTTGTTTCCACTTAAAGTGGAAGGCTTGTAAACTTGCATTTTAAAAATGAAGATCTTGGTTATTTTGTTTATCAAATTTGTGATGTTAGTCCTTGTTGTAAATGAAAGTGGAGAGCTTGAAATTTATTCCCTTGTATTTTTTGAAAAGAGAGACTATTATATTGTAAGAATGAACCAAGTTCTTGAGAAAGATTTGCATTTTTAGATGAAGTAGAAACTTAGAAGTGGACTTGAAATGGAAATGAAGTTCTTTTCAACCTAAGTTATTTTATTGTCTCCAAAGTGGGATTTGTATCATTTCAAAAATATTGATGATCTTGTTAAAATACACTTGTTTCTTAAAATGGGTTGTCATTTAGTTATTGTGCAAGAAAGGAAATAGTTGTTTGTTTTTATTGAAAAAGAAGGCATATGGAAGTATTGAAGTTATAGTTACATTCTTGTTATATTGAAGGAAAGAATAGAGAATGAGTTGATGTATGTAAATGGAGTATGAAAATAGGAAATTTTATCAATCTAGTAATCAATGAATTGAAGACACCTTAGTTCAATATATTATTACATGTTGGAAGGTTCTATTTTCAGAGAATAGAACTGGTGCCCTGGGTAGAGTGGCGGTTTGGAACCACCGCCCTACATAGAGTGGTGGTCAATGAACCACCCCTAGTAAAGGAAGCGGTCACGGGGATTTGCCGACCTACGTAGGGTGATGGTTTTAACACTTTTGAAAGAAAAATAAAATCCTCCTGTTACAAACCCAAATTTAAAATTAAAGGAAATCTAAACCTAAAAAATTAAATGGTAACTTCTAATAATTAAAAAAATGAGTTGAAAGTTAGTGTTAATTCTCACCAATTTGTTTTTATGGCATCACAATGTGTAATATTCTTATATTAAAAGAAATGGGGTTTTTCTCCAATTATTGAACTCAAAACAAGAAAATGTTTTTATTAAAATACAAAACAGATCCATTGTAGGATCTCTACATTAAAAAAATGGGCAATATTACAATAGTGAAAACTTTACAACTAAATCCATGAAAATTTTTCCATGGTTTCTCTTCTTGCTCTCATGGCTCTTCCTCTTTCTCCTCTCCCAAAACCTGTAAAACAAAAATGAGAAAATAAGTCAAATGAATGAATAAGAACAATCCATAGAGATGTTTAGGGTTAGTATGAAACCCCTAAGATCTAAGGGACAACATTGAATCCATCTAAGGTTTGTGGATCAACCCTAAAAAGTTAGGTGAGAATTAGGTGGAAATATGTCTTAAATGAAATGCATGTGTAAATTTTGAATGGGGCCACTTAAGGGGTGTTAGGAGATAAGTTAATTTGTGACCTTAATGTGTAGTTGGTGACTTTTAAAATTAAAAATCCCTTAACTCTTGTAATTAATTAAATCAAATTTACTCAAGGGTAACTAGACAACATTTAATTTAGGGATTAAATTTATTTGTATTTAACTTAATGGGAGGGTAAGTTTAGACTTAGCCCTAGAATAATAAATTAATAAATGACATTAGAACTATGTTACTAAACTAAATAAAGATTGTTCAAAAGCAGGATTTTATGCCGATCTGGGAAATTAAATAATATTAATTAATGTTAATTAAAACAAATAAAATATTAATCATGAATTAAATTAAACCTAGTTGAAGGTATTCCAGTTATAACTTGGTTTAAACAAAAAAAAATCCATAAATTTTCCAATCTAACTATTGGGTTTTCTTGGGTTTTGTGCAAGAACTTAATGGGAGTTACAAAGTGAAAGAAACCACTAAGTTGGGAGACGTTATAGGATAGGGTATCTCTTTGGCCATATTTGTTACAATAATTGGAGCAACAAGTTATTTTGATTAGATAGAGGTTACATGAGGCACAAGATAAACAAAAGAAGTATGCAAATCAGAGGAGAGTTAACTACAGTTATGAAGGGGAAATGAAGGTGTTTCTTCATGTAATACCACATAAGAGACCTCTTTGTTATGGAAAAGGCTCTAAGATAGCTCCTAGATTTATGGGTCGATTTGATATCTTGGAGCAGATCGGTCCCTTAGCTTATTGTCTAGCCTTACCACCCAACTTGTCTCATGTTCATAATCTATTCCATGTTTTTGTTCTTTGGAGATACATTCTATATCCTTCTCATGTATTGGATTGGAGTGCGTTATAGGTGCAAGAGTAGGGGTAGGTGACTGCGGAGACCATACACATCATAGAGCACGGGATCATAGGACTTCGAGGCCACGAGATTGACCAGGTGCGAGTCTAGTGGGATATTTATGATGAGACTATAGCCACATGAGAGGATCCTACTTTGTTATGGGCCCGCTTTCCTAACCTATTTCAAAGAGTTCTAGGATTAAGTAGAGTCTAAGGGGAGGGGGATGTAGTTCCCACTCCTCTTCCACACTATTTCATTATGATGTTATTATTGTTGGATTGATACTTAGACATTTGTATTATTATATCTTGATCCATAGATGATAGACTATGAAAATATTTATAACTTTGACATGTTTTTATTTACATTTTGATTATTATGCACTAGATGATACTTGATGGAAAATTATAAATGTTAATTTCTAGTATTCTAATTTTATCTTAACATGTCATTTTCTGGATGCATTTCCTATTTTGGATGTTTTGAGTTGAATTATAATTTTATGGATGTTAGAATAGAATTAATTGATATGATGATAGATGATATAATTTTTAATTTTGGATAAGGATTATTGATTTCTATATGTATATTATTCTCGATGTTGTTGATGTGGTTCTAAATCTAGATAGGTATTTTGTTTGTGTTGCAGGGACATTATATTATATACATCGAAAGCGGATAGGTGACCAACCATGTAAGGATGTCGGGTGTTATGCAACATGGCCAAATTTGACAACTTGTGTATAAAGGTATGTTGTGCTTTTGCATACTTTAAAAGGATGTTCCCATAGGGAGGTAACATCATTTATGAGGCCATGGGTGAAATGTGTCTCCTTTTATTAGTTTTTTTAAAAAAAAATTTTGTGCATGTGTTTACTTTTTGGGGAAATATTATTACTTTATTAACACTTGTTAATGTATCTTAATTAACTAATTTAGTTTAAATTTAAACTAAAAGGGAATATATGACATGTGGGAAATAAATTGGGTAGATAGTCCTTGTTTTGGTGCATGATGTAAATTGAATTAAATGCAGTTATTAGGTGGTGTGTACTCCACCATCCTTACCAAATTATAATATTGTGTTGTTGGCCAGTTTTAAAGACTCGAGGGAAAATTTTACCTTGTCCTTCACATCTCAAACTCTTATACCAATCCTACTTATGAAGTATAGGGAATATTTTGACTATTTTAATGCATTATTGAGTGTAAAAGGGTAAATAATTACACTTGTTTAATTACCATAACTAATTTGTCATTAATAAGCATGGTGTGTAATTTGGAGTGTCATTTGGGCATGTCATAAGTCTTTCATATTCATTTATTGAATTGGGTTTGGTGTGTTGACTAGTTGAGTGAAATGGACGGATGATGAATTGGCATCCTACATGGAACCAACTCATTAACCTCACCTCCCTTTTTCTATTTATTGATTGAATTTGAACAATTTTGGGTTACTTGCCTTATTTTTCTTCTTTTGCACTTTTGGAATTGGGGTATTTTTGGAGTTGCATTTGGATTGTGCTTGGTTTGAAGGTTTGAAAGCTTGTTGGATTCAAGAATTTTGAAATATTTATGGAGAGGTAGGCTCTTCACTTTCTCGTTCTTTGATTTATGCATTTAGATGTAGATTGTGTGTTTTCTTGAATATTGTATGAGTGTTGTGAATGTAATTTATTATGGTTGGGTAGATATCCTTAAGAAGGGTGTGGGAGATGCAAGTAGGGAAAATTGGCGAGGGAAAATGGAGTTATAATGCATTCATTTTTTTAGGGAGTGTGATTAGGAGTTCCACCTATGGGGATTGAAAAGGGAAACAAGGATATATTTTTACATATCGCAAGGGAGATATAAAGGTGTATTTGAATGTTTTGGATTATGCACATGGAGGATTTTAGGAGGAAATCCTACTTCACTTGGTATACAAAATGAGGGTGTTATAATATTCCTTTCTTGTTTTAACTTGATGTCAATCCTATGTGTTGTTGAAAAGTGTTTGAGTCTTTCTTTGTGTGTTTATTTGGATGTGTTGTTGTTGTGGAATGTTTGTTTTGTGCAGAAGGCTTTTTGTA